>QGSO01000299.1:0-193241 GCA_011037825.1 Carya cathayensis | reverse complement strand
GATCATCTTAATCTTCCAGTTTTTTATATTCGAAGTGATATCCTTTATTGATGTATACACCGTCCACATTTTTTTCCTTTTCAGATACAAAAATATCATATGTATAAGCGTAACAGATCTTAATTTAAATTCATAAACTACTAAAACAATTGATGAAGACATTTAATTAAATGACTGAATATTAGACATATAGAGAAAAATATTATAATACACAATAAATCGAAACTATACAATTAAATCTAGTTACCTGCATAACATTAATTCAGACATGATAATGTAAGTAATTCTGTAAACACAATATTTTTTGTGCAGTTATCTTCACGTTGTTCAGTGGACACTGGTCGTATTAGAATCCTCACTGCAGATGCTGTCTTTGCCCTCGATAAAGCCACATATAATTGACCATGTGAAAAAACTGGTTGAGGTAAATAAATCTCAACATAATCCAATGTCTGCCCTTGTGACTTATTTATAGTCATTGCGAAACTTAATCTTATAGGAAACTGAGTTCGTTTGAATGGAAAACCACTATTTTCATCAACATTTGGTAAGAATGGAATCCTTGGAATGAACACTCTTTTTCCGATATGATGTCCAACTGCAATTTCTGCATCTATGACATTTCGATCAAAAGCCCGACAAATCAAACGGGTTCCGTTGCATAGCCCTTCTGAAGGATTAATGTTTCTAAGCAGCATGATGGGACAGTTTTTCTTGAGTAATAATTCATGAGGTGGAAGTCCGTTTGGGGTTAGAATATGTAAGAAATCTTCCATAACTGATTGTTCAGATGCATCTATTGTCTCATCAAAACTATAATATCGCTGAATTTCTCCCGAGAACCTATGAATCAACAATGCATTTATTTCGTCAACATAACCGTTCTTCGGTGTTAATATGGCCCGATTCATCATGGTTGAAATATTTATTGAATATTCATGAATGTTGTGGAAAACATCTTCTATCAAATGATCTAAAGAAGTGTTGTCATCATCATAGGGAACAAGCATCCTATTCGGAATTTTTATGGTTTCATCAACTGTGTTTGGCGGCATTCCGTTTCCAACTTCTAACAGATAATCTGAAAAAACTGGATCCAGTCTTGCTCGCATATTTTCAGTTAATCGGAACTTGGTCAATGTAGGCCACAAATAGGAATAAATCAAACTGGAATTAACCTGTTCTTGTCTTGTTCCTTTACGAACCACGGGTAAAACCTGTCGAAAATCTCCACCGAAAACAACCACCTTCCCACCGAATGTTACATCTGAATCATTGATGTCCAGTAGCATTTTATCCAATGCTTCTATGTGTTGTTTTCTCGTCATTGGAGCCTCATTCCAAATTATTAATTTTGTTGCACGTAGTAGGTTTGCCAGTGCACTTTGTTTGCTGACACAGCACGTGCTTCTTTCTCCAGTATCAAGTGGAAGCTTAAAACGTGAGTGTGCTGTTCGACCTCCCGGAAGAATAGATACAGCAACACCTGATGAAGCAGTTGCAAGTGCTACTAATTTTCTTGATCGTACTGTTGCGAGAAGTGCTTTGTACATGAATGTTTTCCCTGTCCCACCTGGGCCATCCACAAAGAATGCAGCATTCTGGTTTGCAAATACCTTTTCCAGCACTGCATTATAGACATGTTGTTGTTCACTATTGAGAGATTGTGATGCGGCAATATCCTCTTCTGGAATTTCAACAGCCAATTCATCATCGATTTCTCTAGATTGAAATTCTTCTTCATCGAAGCAAATGTCGTTATCAAGAAGATGGTAGGAATTAATGTCTTTCCCCATTGATTCAATTGTAAAAGAGATTGACCTCAATACTTGGGTTCTTACATTTGATATAGAATCTTCTGTTGATTTGAAATCAACTGACATATCTTGCTCAAAGCGTTCCCAAAGCTCCCTTGGATTGGTTGGATTACAATAAACTAATATTGTTGCAAATAACCGTCTCAAACTGGATGGCATTTGATATAGAGATGCTTCGTGTAAACAATCTTCTAAGCTACTGTCTCTCTGTAGCAATCCATGCATTGTTGCTGCTTCGCGAAATGTTGGGGCCAGAACACCATCAACTGTTCTGAGATCTTCAAACGACAAAGGTCCTCTTACATGGTTTAGCAATATACGAAGATAATACCTCTCGCCTTCAAATGGATTTGCTGTAACAAGACGGCCTATAACGGTTTTCTTTTTCCGAGGAGTCCAATCTTTGTTTTGTTGGCTCCAAACATAATATTCTGGAAATTCTTTATATAGTAATCTCTTTGCATTCTCATCTACTCGATTTAATGCGAAAAATTCTGTTAACATTGATTTTCTAGAACGATCTAAGTTGACAACATTGATTAGATCTTCATTTGCTCGGAAAGTCACTGGGTGTTGATCCTCCAGATGTAAATGTAAACTATACACTGCTGGGTACATTTCATTAATAGTAAAGCCATATATCCTCCACATAGCTTCGGGAGGAGCAATCCATCGCGCCGATTGGAATTGTTGGATTTCATCAACTTGTTGATTGTTTTGTTCAGAAATCAAGTTGAAAGCAACACGATCATGTCCTTTATAAATGTATTTATAAATATATTTGACTGCTTTTATCGTAGAACAAATCTCGACATTAATGTGACAATCAAATGTTGCAAGCAGATATGGATTATATGGAACAACCCAACGATTATCTAGATTTTGGCCTCTGACCTTGACAGTTATTCCATTGTTTGAACGCCTATATATTGGGAAGCAATCATTTCCAACGGTTGTAGCAGATGCGTAATTCTTTGGATAATTACTTTTGCAACGGCCATTTTTTTTCATGCAAACATTTGATGGGTTCAACAGTCCACATGGTCCATGCATCATATGCTTAACAACAGCGTTATGCAAGTGCAAGTTTGTATTTTTATCTGGTATCTCCGCTGATACGATCTCATCAAAAGATTCAGGCGCATAGACCTTCCAATCCTTCTGTAAGATAATTAAAAAATGCGCATGCGGAAGACCTCTCTTTTGATGCTCAATAACATAGACATATGCTGAGACCTTACCAAATATTTTCCTCTTGAATAAATGATCCTTTAATTCTTCTAATTTTGCACGAAAGACTCGGGCAACCAAATCAGGTCGATTCTGACTCTCTTCATGCAGATTTAGTTCATTTGTAATTTCTTTCCAGTTTGGATTGCACGTCATTGTTAAGAAAATGTCTGGTTTGCCATAACGCTGAACTAAAGCCATTGCTTCCATATATATTTTTCTCATGTCTCTTGGACCTCCAATAAATGATGAAGGCAATATAATCCGTTTTCCAACATTAGAAGCGTTTGTTTCCCCAAGCGTAATTGTATCAACAATACCTTGATATAACTCTGATCGAATATGTTGTTGCTTCTTCCTAAAATAATCTAATCTTGACGTCTCGATCTTAACATACATATCTACTACAAATTGTTGCAATAGTCGACCAGAAAGTAGCAAAACTGATCTGACATTCTCTCTGATTTGCAACTTGTAGCAATAATATTCACGGCATGAAACAACTGGATCCTTACTTTTTCTGTTTGACGCTACAAAAGTTGAATGTGAATGAAAAGTTACTAAGTTGGACGTACATACGAAATGGAATTTTTGAATATTAATACTGCAATCTAACCTCGTTGTTCTCTTGCAAGTAATTCTTCTGCAGTCACTGATTGTTGAGGATTTATTGAGCTGCTTGTTTGGTTATATGCAGATCTCCTTCCTCTACTAATCCTTTCAATCCCTTGATGCCAACCAACATCGCCAAATGGAAATAATAATGGATATTGCAATGGATCATAACACCCAAAATAGTACTGAACTATATGACTTCCACCAGAATGGTTAAAGACAAAAATGTCACGTCTTCTTAGTTGATCTTCATCATCATTTTCTACCCATATTGCTGCAACTTGTGAAGATGTGGGGACATTGAATACACGTTGATCTAGGCCAGCATCTGATCTTATATGAATTATTTGATTTTCCAAATCTGGCAAATCACCTAGGGAGCGGAAAAAAATAGAATACGGATTGATGCGAAGAATATCGATGAGTTGAGTTACGATTGATGGATCCATTCTGTTTGAATCAGAAATACGATTTGCTAATTCATGTTCTGTATCATAGAAATACAACTGGAGATAAGAAGGACGACCATTTGAAGGAAGCAAATCATTGATATAGTGATAGATCTGTCCTTGAGTTCTGAAAGTATAGATTCCTCTATTTCTCCTGCAAAGATCTTTATCAAACTTCACTCCAAATGATGTAAAAGCGAACTTGTTATTATAAGTTCGAATGTATGTCCTAAAATGTGTAGATTCATCTGTATTGGAGGTAAACAACGCATAAAGCTGATCAGGAACATCATTTGTGGCTAAAGAAATTGTTCCATCAGCACAGCAAAAGCCAGTTGTTTCATGGTGGAATCGCTTTGCTCTACAATGTATGCAGCTGGATACTGATGGCAGAGAATATGCTTCAGATGGAACTACCTTCAGCAATTGTCTAAATCCGGTTGAACCGTGATGCGACTGGCCTATTTGGTTAAAAAATGAAAACAAGGCAACGGAAGCAAGCTTGTCATATTGTTTGAATTATCTGAGTAAGGACATTACTGGTACAGTAGCAGGATTTGATGACTGAATTTAAAAGAATCGACTGATTTTATATTTGTTTCTTACCCCTACAAGGTGTTGGCGTATTTGTATCGTAGCTCGACTCCTCTCGAACGACATATGGATCCTATTTGTATAATATATTTCGAAATCTCAGAGGAAAAGAACAGAATGATGGTTGAATAAGAAATATCGAAAAATGATTAGATGATAACCTGCTGGATAAAGGGTTGATTAGAAGATTCGGAGACATTGTTTATGGATGAATTTGTCTCTAAATTAATGACACAGACTTCAATACCAGGAATAACACATACTTCACAAGACGAATCCTCTTCAACGATATCAATATGAACATCAGAATTTCGCTTTCTCTTTGATACTCTTTGAACAAGACTAAAGTCTTGAATGTTGTCTGTATATTGGATATCATTGTTTAAATCTTGAGCAATCGACTCAGTTGTTTGATCACCAACAGATGCATTAAAATCATTTATACGAATCGAGTTCCTTTTAGATGCTTTTTGTTTAGCATATCTTTCTCTTTGTTTTTTACGGATCTCTTCCTTTTTCTCTTCTGGTAAATCTCTATACATGATTCTTTTTGCAGGTTTTTTTCCATGATCTTCAAAAAATAGTTGACAAACTTAAATTTTATAGAAATTTATATGTTTTTTTTGTAAATTTTTTAAAAAAAATTATTTACAGAATCTTACCACTTCTCATTATGTTAATGAAGGAAGTGATTGTTTCAACTGTTGGATACTGTTCTACACAAGTAAGATGAAAGAAATAAATAACAATTATTTCCTACTCTCAATTAAATAAATAATCAAACGATAAAATATTATGAAATTGGAATCTAACTAAAGCATATTTCAATATCACATACAAAAAATATTTTAGAAGCTATTTGTCAAACTTAATTCCCTATTCAAAGCAACTACCAACTATTTCTCTACTAATTTTTTTAAAATATTTCTCTACTAATTTTTTATTTCAATGTTATGATTTTTTAGTTTTTTATTGTTAATTTGTAGGGAAAAAGGGATGATTTGAGTCTTGAGAAAATAAATCAATTAATGTGGCATATGATTTGAATCGATCGGTTTTTTATTATACATAGATCATTTAAATTTACATATTTTTAAAATTTTTAATTAGTATCTTTTCAAATTTTGTATCTTTCGATTTATATAAATTAAGTGTTTGGATTATATATTAGTGTGTCATCAGTAGTTATATATGAACTTAGCTAAATAATAATAATAAAGCTAGATGTGCATCAATCAATCAGTAGATGTTAACGAAATAAATGAATGTTTCAACTTTTATATACTATTCTACACAAGCAGCATGAAAGAAATAAATAATAATAATTTCCTACACTCAATTAAATAAATAATCAAATGATAAAATATAATAAAACTGATATATTAATTAAGTAAAGAAGAATAAAATTAAAAAAATAATATGACTTTTTGTTTCCACAAGAGGCCCCCCTAATATTAAAAGCTAAACCTAACAAAGTTGTGGTGCAGTGTGCAGAGAGAACATAAGCGCGTGGTGTGGTACTGTAACAGGAACAGTTGAAAAGGAGCTGGATGGGTTATTGTTTGTGGAACTACCAACTATTACAAGCAACTACCAATTATTTTTGTACTAATTATTTTAAAATATTTCTCTACTAATTTTTTATTTCGATGTTATGATTTTTTAGTTTTTTATTGTTAATTTTTAGGGAAAAATGGATGATTTGAGTCTTGAGAAAATAAATCAATTAATGTGGCATATGATTTGTATCAATCGGTTTTTTATTATACCTAGATCATTTAAATTTACACATTTTTAAAATTTTTAATTAGTATCTTTTCAAATTTTGTATCTTTTGATTTATATAAATTAAGTGTTTGGATTTATATATTAGTGTTTCATTAGTGGATATATATGAACTTAGCTAAATAATAATAATAATAATAAAGCTAGATGTGCATCAATCAATCAGTAGATGTTAATGAAGGAAATGAATGTTTCAACTATTATATACTGCTCTACACAAGTAGCATGAAATAAATAAATAACAATTATTTCTTACAGTCAATTAAATAAATAATCAAATGATAAAATACAATAAAACTGAAATCTAACAAAAACATATTTCAATATCACATACAAAAAATGTTTAAGAATAATCACACAATATTTAACTATATCTAACATTATTTTAATATTATTATTAGTTCAAATTGATTTTATTCATTCTTTCAAGTTTATTTTTATTTATTCTTGTATTTAAATATCATATATAGAAATCGCAGGAAAAAAATATCATTTTACAAATATAGGCATTCAGTGCAGGAGTTGAAAGAAAAATCAATGAAAATAAAGACCATTTAATAAGAGGAAGAAATATGGAACAGCATGAATTGAACAAGAGGAAGACTTTATTCTAAGCCACAAATATAATCTAGGATAAACATGCCAGAAGATACTGTTAACAATGATGTGAATGAGCACAATAATTATTACACAATAACCAATAGATATGTTTTAAAAAATATATAAAAAATAGAATATAATAAAAATATAATTATATTTATTGAGCGTAACTATATTAATATATTAAGGATAATAATAAAAAAATAAATTGGAACATATTATTTACTTTCTAATAGATATATGAATTCATTTGAATTACCAATAACCTATATTTCCATGTGTTATTAGGTTTTATGAATACATTAAAAAGATTGTTGTTGTTATTTTTATTAATTATAACAGAATGCGTATCTTATATATTAATTTGTTATAAATTAAATATATAATATTTTAATTCTAAACGTGGACATCATATTAGTAAATTTAAATTAAGCAGCTCATTAAGAATTCTTGAACTTCTGGAATACTATTAATAATGTTGGATAAATTATTAAAGTATAAATTAAATGGAATTAAATATTAATAGAACTATTATGTAATTTATTAAATATAAGCAATAATATTAGTAAGAATATTAACATTTTTATCAATTTCCAATTTGTTAATAATGTATAAATTAATTCCCAATAAATGATATTAGATATTAAGAATATATTTTGTTGCCTAACATAATAACATTTTAATTGTTGGTATATATTTTTCTTTTCTCAGCTACGTACTCATAGTCAATGCTAGTTGGATCGTCTACGTGCCCTCCACCACGTCTGATCCCATGATGAAATCCCTTTTGCATTGAATTTTGGTATGAATTTCAATATTGGTTATATAATGATTATTATGATTTGATTTTTGGATTAATTTATTTTGTGATTTATGGTTTTGAGACTTTGCGAATAATCTTGATTGTGATGGGTTTGGGACTTCGTATATCTATTTTTGTCGTGGGCTGGGGTTGCAGATCTCTTTGTCCAACACTTCATTGGTGACATTTTTAAATAATGTAGCCCAATGTTTTTTCTTTATTCGAGCAGTACTGCATGATGCTTCTATCACACGGGGCATGCACCCCTAACCAATTATAATTTACCAGCTTTCATAAAATTCAAGTTCAGAAAGGATCGTGAGTAAAGGCAAGTGTAAAATTTCTTTCTTTACAACTTGCATGATGGTGATGTGACGATATATGTCAGATTGAGTAAAGGCAAGTGTAAAATTTCTTTCTTTACAGCTTGCATGATGGTGATGTTTGGCAGGGATATTTTCCCATCGGTTTTAAGGCCAGATGAATTCTTCCCTTCTTCATTTCTAATGCCCCTCCCTCTCCCTCCCGACCTCTCTGTCGATCTCTCGTATCGCCCAAACCCTCGACTATAAATACTCCTTGTCCTCTACACGCAGGAGCCCTCTTTCTGTTGCTCTGCTTCGGCTGCTTCCTAGCTCTCTCCTTCTTAGCCCCTCAACTCTTTGTTGGAACGGTCCGAGAGATTCCGCAAGCATGTTGGTTTACCAGGACCTCCTCACAGGTACCGTTGCTTCTCTCTCAGATTCACCTTTTTGTTTAAATCGAGGTTTGTCTTGTTTTAAGCATCTCGCATGTTTTAGATCGGCGTGTTGTCTATCAAGTTTTATTTCTGAAGGTATGTTTTCCCTTCTTGCGTGTTATTGCATATGTTTGGTGTTCGTTGTTGCGTATATTGCGTATATTGCATGTTTTAGGGTTTGAATGCATTTGCTTATTTTTTGGATGTTGTTTAGTCATTTTTTTATCAAAATTTCAGATTAGGGACTTTTCTCAAATTTATTTTCTATTTTATGGTTTGTTCTTCGTTTATGATTGTCCGGAAAGATTTTTCCTTGGAAAAACTTCTTTGAAAAAAGTGTTTTCCTCAGTAAGCCTACGGGACAGCGATCTTGATATTCACCGTTTTCTCTATAAATTTTACAATGCCCAAACCTAGATATTTCTTTCATATATATATATTTTTGCATATAGGGGCTAATGTTGCGAATCTGGTTGTGAATATATATGGTGTTGAATCTATTTTGTACTGCTCTTATCTCATGATTTCTTGTTTCTTTTTATCTCTTGTTTTTTATGGATTATGTTTTTAAGAATTTCTTGTTTTTTCTTGCGTAGAACATTAATTTTAAGTTGAAATAATAATATTTTTCATTAGAAAATGAAAGCTTTCTAATGATAAATTAATTATCAAGTGGTACCACCTACGTAGTAATCATCTCCAGATTCAGTACTACTTAATATTTCTCAAACTATCTAGACTTAATTTGTTATAAATACATGCTTCCCTAGTTACTGTTGTTTTGTACTCTGTTTTTTGTTATAGGTTTTTTTAATAAGTTTTATGAATTTATACATAAATATGTTTAGATGTTTCATATCATAATTTTTGTATGAACTAAAGCATCTATACAACTTTTAATGCTCAAGTCAGATTGCAGTTTGTGTTTATTAAAAATCTATTCCATTGCAGTAGATCTTCGTCACTGGTTGTTATGTAAGTATTACGGATATTATTGTTTCATCACGGATTGCTCTATAAATTTTACAATGCCCTAACCTAGATATTTCTGTCATATATATATATTTTTTTCATATAGGGGCTAATATTACGAATCTGGTTGTGAATATATATGGTGTTGAATCTATTTTGTATTGCACTTATCTCATGGTTTCTTGTTTCTTTTTATCTCTTGTTTTTTATGGATTATGTTTTTAAGAATTTCTTGTTTTTTTTTTCCTTGCATAGAAAATTAATTTTAAGTTGAAATAATAATATTTTTCATCAGAAAATGAAAGCTTCCTAATGATAAATTAATTATCAAGTGGTACCACCTACGTACTAATCATCTCCAGATCCAGTACTACTTGATATTTCTTAAACTATCTAGGCTTAATAAGTTTTATGAATTTCTACATAAATACGTTTAGATGTTTCATATCATAATTTTTGTATGAGCTGAAGCATCTATACAACTTTTTATGCTCAAGTCAGATTGCAGTTTGTGTTTTGTAAAAATTTATGTTAAAAATCTATACAACTTTTTGGATTCATGTCATGCAAATATCCTTTCCCCTTCACTCTATTTATAGGCCATACGAAGTCACGTGGACTTGTGTTATTTGCTGTGTAAATAGTAAGGTGGTGGCATCTTTTTATCATTCCATAATAAATGTAATGACTGGCCAGGTATGATCATGCATAAGTGTGAATTTGTGCTTGGATATGGCGACTAACCAATTTTTCTAGCATTGTAGGGGGCTGAATTGATGAGCAAATATGGGATCAATGTTACAAAAAGCGTTGCAGTTTTTTCTGGTGATGGGAAGAAGGTAATTCAAGATGTATTTCCCAATCAAAGTGAGGTAATTGGGAGTAATTCAATGAGTATAAATCCTGTGTATTTTTTTTATGGGATTTTTTTTTATATGCTCATGTTAGAAAATTTGTGGCTTGATTTGGATGTTTTATTTTTTTGGTTTGCATGTCATTATTTTAATTTTTTTTCATTGGTAGGCAATTTTTTTTCTTATTGAAAGTGTTCAGTTGATATTTATTTTGATGTAGCTAAGTTCTTGATCAGTCCTAGATCTTGAGTATACTAAACCAAACCAACCTATTTGCAAGACTTAAAAAAAGAAACCATCTAAGAAACTCAGTTTTTTCTCCAGTTTAATGTATTTGTGTTTGCATTGTTTGAATCTATGCCTAATTATAATATACCAATTAGAATGAAAAAGTAAAAAAATATGTGGGTTTTGTATTTTGGATTTGTGTAGTAATGTTTGCTTTTGGGTTGGTCAACAAAATGCACAGAACTGCTAATATCCTGAATTGCAAGGATTGAGTATTCTCTAGTTTCTTCAATTTCCCAAAAGCTTTTCCTCTTTATCAGTGTTTTCCAATGCCAGTAGGGTAACATAGAATAACTTATTAAAATCTACCATAGATTAACTCTCTGCACTAACAAATGATCAAGACCCATAAACATTCTTTGTATCGTTATCACTTAATCGATTACTCCAGAAGATCGGAATGTTTAATATCTGCCAGATTTAAATTTGTTAAATAGATCACCTCCATTCATGATTAAAATCAGTAGTAGTAGTACTCATGCTTAATTATTTGGTTCAAGTTTTCTAGGATTATGGGTCTTGATCATTTTAAAACTTAGAGATTGATGTAATGCATATATAGATAGATTATATATATAATATAAACACAGAAAAGGTAGTAAAACTGACCTTTTAAATGTACCTTCAAACTTTTGCACCACTGCACTGCGTCACCACACCTGATTTGAGAGAGACAGCATGGATAAGTTTTCTGAATTGAGTTTTGTGATAGGTTTTTTAATTGATAAATAAATAATATTGACTTATACTATAAACACACAAAAGAAAGTTAAGACTCACTTTTCAATCTTCCTTCAAACCAAGGGAACTGTAGCACCAATGCACTGAAAGTAGTAGAAGGTATCAGTCACTTTTCAAATCTTAGCACCATTGCACTGAAAGTAATAGAAGAAGATAAATGGCCACAAACAGTGGCTTAATTGCTATTTAACGAGAACAACAAATATTATATAATGGAATTTAAACAGTTAATGGATTTTAACGGAAACATAAATGGATTTTAAACTGATAATGGAATTGGAAGCTGTCTGTTTTTTTTCTTGTTCTTTGCAAACAACATCAGATCTATATGTGTTCATTTAAATCTTTTAGTTTTCATTTTATTTTTTAGATCTATTCTTTGGACATAATAAAGTTATGTTTTCCCCAGTTTTATTGTGGTTTAGCTCCATTGTCCTATAAACTTTGTTGCATGCGTGTTAATAGTTCTTATGGCCTTTATAGTTCAAGCAATCAATGACTTGTAGCAACAACTCAAAAAGAGGCCAATATTTTGCAATTCTATTGGAGTGTCCGTATATATGATTCCATAAGCATTCTATATTTGATTTGCTACAAGAACAGAAGTCATTAATAATACAATTGACCCATGGGATGGATACTTTAATAACATGTATCTTCCATAGAGGTGTCTCCCCCGTTCATAATTTAGATAATGCCACTTAAACCTCTTTCCCGTAAATTATCTTCAATTTATTGCGAATTATGGTGACTATTGAAACAAAACTTAGGATGACCATAAATGTTAATGTGTGATGAATGGTTCGCTACTTTTCTCTTCATATATAGTATTCTGAAGTCTAAAGAAATATTGCTTGAATTATAAACTCCTATAATAAAAAGTTATTGACTATCCATTTGGTTTTATGGCATAAATTTTAGTTTCTAACTGAAAGCATAAAACAATATGCTTATAGATGCAGGATCCTGCAGAGGATGAGAAACTGTGTGTGTTTATGATTGAGAAGGCATTGCATAAGCTGCCGACTGGAAAAGAAGACATACTTGGAATATTTGATCTACGGGGCTTTGGAACAGATAATGCAGATCTTAAGTTTTTAACGTTTATGGTAACTTTTACAAACTGGCTGCTGATTATGTTCTAGAGGTTTGATTTGAGCTTAAATACATGTGTTGTTTCTCTTGCCTCTGTAACTGGCATTATGTCATCAAATGAACTAAATTCCAGAGTCAAACATACGAAAATAGAAAAATATCAATTTCAGCCGATAAGTTATTTTATATTGATTCTAAATGCCATTTATGAAGAAGAGCAAAGATGGTGTTTCTATTTAGTTCTTCCAAAGGGCTTAGTTTGGTGGTTGCTCTCAATGTTCTGTAATGGTCATAGTACTCATGCCCACCAGTACTGCTCGATGCTGTTACTGTTGGTGGCAAATAGATGTTGATCAGTTTCAATGTCCAAATCAAAAGGAAACCATTACATCCATTTTTTGTATTGCTTTCAAACCTGAAATCACCTCACCCTCTATTAAGTTTTGTCAATACACTACAGAAATAGAATATTTATATATCTGAAATATGTGTGTGTGTGTGTAGTAGCATAATTACTTGAAAGTAGTATTATGAACATTCTTTGATTTACTCTCTTCTTTTGTTGACAGTTCGACGTATTTTTACTATTATTATCCAAAGCGGTTGGGACAAGTCCTCTTCGTGGAAGCACCATTTGTGTTTAAGCCAATTTGGCAGCTAGCTAGGCCATTGTTGAAATCATATGCTTCTCTGGTAAGGAATAATCATCCTAATAGTGCATTTGTTTTTTTCCAAGGGAAGTTAGGCATATTTTCTTCATCTAAGTTAATCCCAAAAAATTGTAGCGGAAAGTACTTCAAGCTCAGCTTATAAAGTTGCTCCACAAGTTTCTCCAGATCGATAAATCTCAAGAGTTTTCCCTTAGTGGTAAAGCGTACTACGTAGTATAAAATTAGAGTAACGTTTTAACAATCCACAGCCTAAATACTATATTAAGAGAGAACAAAAGAGAGAGCCTTTTTTTTTTATTCAGATGATCCCCAGAATCAAAAGAGGGGGGCTTTATATAGCCCCCTACACGGCTGGCCTTAAAAGCCAGCCTTAATCTGCCATTAAGTTGGCAGAAACGCATGGCTTTAAGCCATGCGTTATAAGCAAATAACGCATGGCTTAAAGCCATGCGTTAGGCAGAGTGAAGGAGGGGTCTGCCCCACGTGAGCGCCCCTCCAATTAACATCTCCCACTCGCACACAGTGGGCATGACCCCAGGTCAGCATCTCTCTAATGTTCTCAATCTTATTCATACAAGTAAATAGGCTGTGCGACCACCAAGCATATCTATAGAAAGGTGGGAGTACATACACTAAATCTCTCCCAGAGAAGACTAGCATAGTAACATCCCTAAAGTGTCTGGACATGTCCTAGACTCATTCAATCGCATCAGATCAAGCATTTTTGAAACCCTCTTGAGTTCAGAAAACTCAGGACAATGCTTGACTCACTCCAAATCATTTCAATATGTTCACAACCTTAGTCGCTACCAATATGTAGCGTCATAGTTTGACGTCAGCAAACACTATCGAAGATGCGATATCGAAGAATCTTCCTTTTGCACTCATATCATTCAACTTTGGTTGAACCGCTTTCCCAGCAATGCCTCTTTAGACCGTATTAATCATGGTCATAGACAACATGCCAAAGTAGCAGACATTACAACCTCCATTTCGTGACATAGTCAAAAGTAAAAGGACACTTAAAAAATGAGACTCACACAGTGATAAAGAGGGAAACCTTTTACTCACTTACTCATTTGGTCGAATAAGCACATGTAGTATGAAATACATGGTACGGTGGATTTCTCTTTCTTAAAGAGCATATGTCTATATCAACACCGTACAGATCTTAGTCTAGCCGCTCCTTAAGCGTCTAACCCAAGTTCCTCCATTTGCTCGCCTCCAAGGCGTCAAAGAGAATCTTACATCTGGCTAACCACAGGCTACATAGGTTGTGGGGTAACCCATGCATAGTCCTCTCATTGGACCTGATCTTAGCTTCCACTAAAATCGACATATCTTTGTGTAAACTAACTTATCCATTTGGACAAGTATCTTAGAACACAATGTCTCATCTCTACTCGCTTCTCAAGTGCTAGAGGCGATCGCTTGTGTGAGTGAGCCGATCTAAGCCTGTTGACATATCTTGTGTGTGAATTAGAAAGACAATACGATAAAGACAATAACTGAATCATATTGTATTAATATCCCAAAGGAAATGTTACATCTCAATGTCATTTGATACACAAATTACATTTACAGTCTACGTAGTCCTAGATTCCTAACATGAGCCACAAAGACATCTCTTGCTATGGGCTTCGTTAAGGGATCAGCAACCATGCGACTTGTAGAGAGGTGTTTCAGAACCACTTCCTTTTGCGCTACCATGTCTCTGATGTAGTGATATCTGATATCTATGTGTTTGGTTCTTCCATGGTACTTAGAGTCCTTAGCATATGCAAGAGCAGCCGTGCTATCGCAGAATATTGTCACCGGATCTGAAGTATCCGTGCCAATATCTAAATGCTTGAGGAACCTCCGTAACCAAACAGCTTCTTGAACTGCTGCAGAACAGGCTATGTATTCTGCCTCCATGGTGGATAAAGCTATACAAGGTTGTTTCTTGCTGCTCCATGTAATGGCGCCATTGTTGAGCAGAAAGACATACCCAGTGGTTGATTTACGCTCATCTAGGTCACTGCCCCAGTCGGCATCGCTGTAACCTCTTAGCTGCAAATCTGAACCTTGATAGCACAGCACATAGTCTGCAGTTCCCTTCAGATATCGCATAATCCTCTTGACTGCTTTCCAGTGAGCCAGTCCGGGGTTAGATTGGAATCTACTTACTAAGCCAACTGCATAGCATATGTCAGGCCGAGTACACATCATTGCGTACATCAGACTACCCACAGCATTAGCATAAGGGACACGGGCCATCTTTTCCTTTTCTCTTTGAGTCTTAGGACACAACTCTTTAGATAAGTTCTCGCTTTTTGTAACAGGGGTGTCAATGGGTTTACATTCACTCATTAGGAAGCGTTCGAGAACTTTCTTTATGTAAGTCTGTTGGGACAAACACAATATTCTCTTTGAGCGATCTCTGTAGATCTTAACTCCCAGAATGTATTCTGCCTCACCCATATCCTTCATCTCAAAATTGAAGGATAACCACTCTTTTGTGGCGACTATCAACCCTTTATCATTTCCAGCTAGTAGTATGTCGTCAACATATAATGACAACATAATGAAACTCTTCTTGGATCTTTTGACATAGACACAATGGTCCTCTGTGATCATCGTAAACCCATTCGAAAGAACGGCTCGATGGAATCTGAGGTACCATTGCCTAGATGATTGTTTTAGGCCATATATAGATCGTTTGAGCTTGCACACTTTGCGCTCTTGACCTTTGACCACAAAACCCGTTGGTTGATCCATATAGATCTCCTCATCTAGTTCTCCATTGAGAAATGCTGTCTTAACATCCATTTGGTAGAGTTCCAAATCCATGTTTGCTACTATAGCTAGAATCAGGCGAATTGAAGCAAACCTCACCACTGGTGAAAAAGTTTCTTCATAGTCTATACCCTCCTGTTGGGTATATCCTTTCGCCACTAAGCGAGCTTTGTACTTATCTATCGATCCATCCGACTTGCGTTTGACTTTAAGAACCCATTTGTTCCCAATAGTCTTACGCCCTGTCGGTAGATCAACCAGATCCCAGACCTGGTTAGTTTTCATAGACTCAATTTCATCATTAAGAGCTTTCATCCACTCATCTTTAGTAGAAGATGAGAGAGCCTCATGAATTGTCCTAGGCTCATCATCATCATGCGGAGCTACCATAAAAGCTTCCCCTTCAATCTCAAAACGACGACGGGGAATACTTTCACGTGTGCTTCTACGCGGCTGAGGTTGTTGTGATTGATTGACAAGTGGTGTGCTCCCACTCGGATTTAAGTCCTTATTTGTAGGAGCTTGAAGAATTTCTTCCTCATTCTCAACTAAATTCCTTGGAGCACTTTCCTCTTGTTCCATAATCTCATGAAGTTCTAAACTCCTATCAACCTCACCTCTACTTGGAAATTCATTTTCAATGAAGTCCACATCTCGTGATTCAATTTCAGTCACACTTCCATCAGTTTGTTCACCTATTAACACATACCCTTTAGAGTGTTCTGAGTACCTTATAAAGATACACTTCTTCCCTCTAGGGCCTAATTTCCCATACTTATGAGAAAGATCATGAACAAAACCCGTTGAACCCCATGGCCGCAAGTTACTCAAATTGGGTTTCTCGCCGGTCCATAGTTCATATGGGGTGGAAGTTACTGATTTGGAGGGCACTCGGTTAAGAATGTAGGCAGCAGTCAAAAGTGCATCCCCCCAAAAAGAAATTGGTAGGTTTGCTTGCGCCATCATTGACCTAACCATCTCAAGCAGTGTTCGATTTCTCCTTTCCGCCACGCCATTTTGCTGCGGCGTACTTGGCATCGTTAACTGTCTTTTGATTCCTTTTTCATCACAGAGCCTTTTAAATTGCTCAGAGAGATATTCTCGTCCTCGGTCAGTTCTTAGAGTTTTTAAACTCTTGTCTAACTGATTCTCAACCATTCTTAGATATTGTCTAAAGCATTCCAATGCTTCAGACTTATGGGAGATTAAGTAGACATGACCGTAACGTGAAAAATCATCTATAAAAGTGATGAAGTAGACACCTCCGTGTCTTGCCCTCACACTCATTGGACCACAGATGTCTGAGTGAACTAATTGCAGTGGAAAAGATGCCCTAGTGGCTTTTCCAAACGGTTTTCTCTTAGCTTTTCCCATTAGACAATGTTCACATGTGGGCAAGATGACCCTAGCGAGATTGCCTATCAGGCCTTCTCTAGCTAACCGAGTCATTCTATCTTGTCCTATATGGCCAAGCCTAGCATGCCATGTATGTGAATCCAAATTATCAACAGATGAAGAAAGAAAAGCAATAGATTCATTTATATTGGAATAAACCAAATCTAATATCATAAAACCGTCTTGCAGAAAAGCATTGCCATAAAACACATGGCCCAAATAAAAGGAAACATTGTTTTCAAAAACAATTCGAAAACCAAGTTTTAATAGAGTAACAACTGAAAGTAAGTTTCGTCGGATCTCGGGAGCGTATAGCACATTGTGGAGGAAAAGAGTGCGGCCGCCCCGCAAGTCCAACTTGTAGGTACCAAGTCCCAATACCTCCACGCTAGCTCCATTCCCCACCTTGATATCACGGCTCCCAGTTGGAATCCGCCTATACTCCACAAATTCGACTCTGTCTCGCGCTATGTGCTCGGTCGCTCCTGAATCAACAGTCCACAAAGGATAGGAGTGAGCAACCATCACATGGCTAGTTACAAAAACAATGCGAGAAAAGTCAGAGTGTACCTTCTTCGGCTCAGTGCAGTCACGAGCGAAGTGGCCAGTCTTTCCACAGTTGAAGCACTCTAATTTTGACTTGTTCTTCCCGCACTTGCCCCTCTTGGTGCGCTGAGAAGTTCCTGACACTTTTTTAACTTGTCCAGTAGCTACACCAATCTTGGACTTCTTGCGCTTAGGCCTTGATGCCTTGCGCGAACCAGCATTAGCCACATAGGCTGTATGATTGGGCTTAGCAGCCTCTAGGCGCTCAGCCTCCAATTCCAAGTGACGTGAGACATTATCAAAGTCTTTGATGTTCTCGTTATGTGTCAGGTTCTGGCTCATATTCTCCCAAGAATTTGGTAGTGATCTTATCACTGCCTGGACTTGCTGTCCATCTGTCAGGTTGTTTCCTGCCGACTTAAGTTCGCGGATCATAGTTGACATAGTCCTAAGATGCTGCTTCATCGTGTGGTCAGAGCGCATCTTATAGGAGTCGAACCTCATGGTTAATCCACGCAACCTAGTGGCTGAAGTTCCACCAAACTTCAATTTTAAAGCGTCCCACATGCTTTGGGCAGTGTTATAGACCTCGAATTCACACATTAGATCATTGTGCATGCTGCTTAACATTATTATGCGCGCGCACCGATTTTTCTTAGCCCATTGAGTATAGGCTTGTTGATCTATCTTATGTTGTTCCGTGGTCCCTTCCGCTGGCACAGTAAGGGTGTGAGACAAGGCCTCCAAGACCTCTTGCTCATTTAAGACATATTGGATCTTGCGATGCCATATGCCATAATATTAAATAAAAATATTTAATATTGGTAATATGTTTTTTTTTTTAGTTAATCTAAAAAACTAAGATTATATGGTAATAGGTAATATACCAAGCCCACTGAAAAACACATTACAAAAAGAATGGTACACCATATTACAACTCCGTGTCTTGCCCTCACATTGTGGAGTGTAACGTTAAGTAGTACTGAATGCAGTGTAATTGTGTAGGAAATGTAACGTTATTTTTAAACGCATGTACAAGCAGTTGTATCAACAATTATTTTTAAGTGGGCTTTAAATAGAAATAAATTATTCCTTTGAAATTATAAATCAAAATGTGAAACAGTCAAATCACGGACAGAACTGGACGGAAGCTGTTAACTTTAACGGTAAAATAACAAAAACTGTTAAAACAAGAAAAATCTATTTGATAGCCACTTTATATATATATATATATAAATATATATATATATATAAATAAAAGTTGTGGAGGAAAAAAAAAAGGTTATTAGGTGTTTACAAAATGGGTAGTCCTAAGGCCACCGCTAGGAGCTCCCGCTAGGCCAAAAAAAAATTTCTTTTTTTTGTTTTTTTTTTTCACATCATTTTTTAAATATTTTTAAATATTTAAAAAAATATAAAAAGTCACAATAATATTAAATAATTTTTTCTTAATCATTAAGAAAAAGGAAAAAAAAAAAAAAAATTGGGAGTGGTAGCTCCCAGCGGGATCTCCCAGCGGGAGATCTAGCATTTTCCTTACAAAATCTAGACGACGTGATATATTTTTATCTCATCACATGAATATTTTATGTAATTAAAATTATATGTACTAATAACTACTAATAACCCATGCTTAATCATTTATTAGCTAGCTACATTGACAAAAAAAAAAAAAGGTAAAATCTTCCTAAAATTTGGTCATTTTAATTTAGGCGATCGAAATGTATATTGTATAGCGCTAGGTAGTGGAGATGAGAGGGTTCCAAACAGAAGAGAAATGTAAATCTACAACGGGTGCGTAGTAATATAGCGTACACACGAACAAGCAGCAAAATTAATTCAGTAATATGCACAAACATGCAATGAGAAGGGCCTGTACGTACGTACCTCCTGCAATCACAGCAACCAGAAAACCATCAAGATCAGTAGGATACTAGAAAATGCATGCATCAAGAGTGGTGTAGGCTTCATTTAATAAGAGTATTTCAGATGATCGGTAAATAATAAGAAAAATAAATAATTTATAAATAATAATAAATAATTTGTAAATCGTAATAAAGTAATTTGAAAATATATAAGAATAATAATTATGTTCTCAATCAAAATTTCAGACCCTTGTGATGATCAAACACTCCCAAAGTCAGTAGAGTTTTAATGTATTTATTAATTACCGTAGCCTTTTTGAGGCAGTAGAGGATTAATGAATAAAAGGATCATAAAGAAATTTCTAACCAAGTTTGGGAGAAAAAATTTTCTCGATCGGATAATGTTGTGCCTCTGGCCTATCTAAAAAATCACACAAGACGATAGAGAGATAATATTTAAGTGGTTTGATAAATTGCCTACGTCCAATGAAGTGGAAACTCAATATTTTTAATATGTTTGTACAAAATTACAAACACTCATAAACAAACTCTCTATCTCTCAAATGCCCTCTGTTCTGGATTTCTTCAGAACCAATATTTCGCCCACAGCCCTCTGCTTGATCGCTCACCGTAGTGAGGATGATTTTAATCTTCAGCAAATGACCTCCTTTTATAGGAGAAGCCATGGGGGACAAAACACCCACACTTCTTGACCAAGAGGAAGGCTTTTTTCAGTGCAGCAATTTTAGTCAATATTTGCTGCTAGAAACTTTCGATGGGTGGTTGGGTGGCTGCAAGTTCAAATGGCATTTCACACTTGGGAGGTTTCCAACAATCACCCTCTCCACCCAAGTGTGCCATACTAGGATGCTACAAACAGTTGCATACTTCAAATGATTGCACTCCTTCATTGGAATGCTTGTTAGCCATTGAGAGATTTCCGCCATCAAATGCATCTGCAAGTACGTCTTCTAATGGATGTCCAGATGCTTCTCCAAATGCATCTTAAAATGCATCAACATCGTCTATATCTACGGAGCTTGCAAGGAATTTTCTTCAGAGGAGATTTACAAGTGCTTTACTACACAATCTCAACTCTCTAGGATTCTTCTTTCGCTCGAGTCCATGAGTCAGTACTCATGTACACCTTGAGCAAACTGAGCTCCGCTCGAGCCACAGTCGAGTGAACAATCTACCTGGTGCCTTTATAGCTTTCAAAATCAGGCTCCATAATCCTACAATCACACCAATCTCCAACTTTGAGACTGGTTCTTAACATGCCGGTCTCTATCTCCAGCATGATCCCTTATCATCTATACAATTTTACAGCTCATGTCTTCAAGTTAGAAGACTAACTAAAGTGATGCATAACTTTAGTTCATCACGTACAATGCTCTTAATCAACACATCTATATAGGGCAACACATCTCCCACTGCACTGGGAATCAATGGTCTCTCACGGACTTTGACACATATCAGAGAACCTGTTGCTGAGGTCTCCTTCTCTGATCTGGGCGACTGACTCATCATCCTGCTGCTGTCTTCAGTCGATGTGCCCATATTGTGTGCAATCTCCAACTTGCATAATCTCCATTCTTGCAAGATTTTTTTCTTCATATCGTACTTCACTACCTTCATTCAGCAGGATACAATTTAAGGTAGTAACCACCATGGAGGTCTGATCGTCTTGGTGTGATCATCAACTTTAGGTGTAGACATCCTTGGAACATCTGACGCTCTATTCCCATCTCTCACACTTTTACTTCATGTCGTGGTCTAGGGAGATTTCTTCAGATTTAGATGAGGAAAAGTAAAACTGAGTTCCTTTAACTTCCTCATCTACCTCATCTAATTCACACGACCATTACTATGAGCCAAGACTGATGAATCATTCGTGACCTTCCACGCCCTTTTGAGAAAACACACCTGAATGACTGCTGCCTTCTTCCAATGATCTGAAGTTTACTCCCCAAACTTCACGATCCCAACTGGCTTAAATCAAGCCCAAAAGAACTGAGTCTGGCAACATTGGACTCCAACTAGCTGACATCAAGCCCAAAACCAATGAGTCTGGTACGACTCCAACTAGCTGCAATCAAGTCCAAAACAAATGAGTCCATCACGACTCCAATTGGCTGAGATCAAGCCCAAAACAAATGAGTCCATCAAAACTCCAATTGGCTGAAATCAAGCTCAAAACAAATGAGTCTATCACGACTCCAACTGGCTGCGATCAAGCCAAAAACAAATGAGTCCTACATCACTCCAACTGGCTGAGATCAAGCCCAAAACAAATGAGTTCATCACGACTCCAACTGGCTGAGATCAAGCCCAAAACAAATGAGTCCATCACGATTCCAACTAACTGCGATCAAGCCCAAAACAAATGAGTCCTACACGACTCCAACTGGCTGAGATCATGCCTAAAACAAATGAGTCCTTCATGATTCCAACTAGCTGCGATCAAGCCCAAAATGATCTGCAACTCATGGACAGTTCAGATCGAAATTACCGATGACAAATCTCGAAATTCCCACCATACAGATGAGTCTAAAATGATTCATATAGTTTGTCAGCACCATTTGATAATCGCAATTGGACCCCGAATGGCTTAGATCTAGCCCAAAATGATCTGCAACTTATGCATGGTTCAGATCGAAAGTACCGATGGCGAATCTCAACATTCCCATCGTATGGATGAGTCCGGAATGACCCAAATAGTTTGTCAACACTATTTGATCATTGAAATTGAATTCTAACTGGCGTAGATCAAGCCCAAAATGATCTGCAACTCATGGACGGTTCAGATTGAAAGTACCGATGGCGAATCTAAACATTTCCACCATACAGATGAGTCTGGAATGATCCAAATAGTTTGTAAGCACTATTTGATCATCGAAATTGAACTCCAACTGGCATAGATCAAGCCCAAAATGATCTTCAACTCATGCACAATTCAGATCGAAAGTACCGATGGTGAATCTCAACATTCCCACCATATGGATGAGTCTAGAACAATCCAAATAGTTTGTCAGCACCATTTGATCACTACAATCGAACTCCAACTGGCGTAGATCAAGCCCAAAATGATCTGCAACTCATGGACGGTTCAGATCAAAAGTACCGATGGCAAATCTCAACATTCCTACCGTATAGATGAGTCTGGAATGATCCAAATAGTTTGTCAGCACTATTTTATCATTGCAATCGAACTCCAACTGGCGTAGATCAAGCCCAAAATGATTTGCAACTCATGGACGGTTCAGATTGAAAGTACTGATGGAAAATCTCAACATTCCCACCATACAGATGAGTCTAGAACAATTCAAATAGTTGGAAAGCACTATTTGATTGTTGAAATTGGACTCCGAATGGCTTAGATCTAGCCCAACAAAGATCTGAAAAAAGGACCGTTCAGATCATCTGGCTCGTGCGTTACACGCGCTGGGGCTGTGCGTCTGAAGTGCGTGAGGTGCGTGTGTTTCAGGCGCCGAGCCTTCCTATGGCGCGTGGATGTGCGTGGGAGCGTGTCTCCCACGTATCGTCAACCTCTGACGTGCGTGGGCGCACGGGGGAGTGTTCCCCACATGTCTTCTTCCTCCGGCTGTGAGTGGGGTGCGTGGGCACATGTTTCCCACTCGTCTTCTTCCTCTGGTGCGACCGAGGCGCGTGCGTCGCACTCTCCAACTTCTAGAGCCGTGTACGGGCTCATCTGACATCCGTTTTTTATGCCATTTGCGGCAACGAATTCGTCTTGATGTGAGGAAATCATTGTGTGATCAAAAGTTACTTTTGATCAAATTGATTTTTCTGGACAGCACGAAACTAAAGTTCTGATACCAATTGTTACTCTTCTGGCCTGTCCAAAAAATCATACAAGATGATAGAGAGACAATATTTAAGTGGTTCGGCAACTTGCCTACATCCACTGAAGCGGAAACTCAATATTTTCAATATGTTTGTATAAAATTACAAATACTCATAAAGAAACTCTCTATCTCTCAAATGCCCTCTGTTTTGGGTTTCCCTAGAACTAATATTTCGCTCACAACCCTCTGTTTGATTGCTCACACTTCTTAACCAGGAGGAAGGCTTCTTTCGGTGCAGCAATTTTAGTCAATATTTGCTACCAGAAATTTTTGGTGGGTGGTAGGGTGACTGGAAGTTTAAATGACATTTCACACTTGGGAGTTTCCAATAGATAATACAAGAAGTTCCCCGAAAGAATTAATCCATGCCCCCGTTAATTTCTTCCTTCCTTGGGTAACAACTGGGTTGAACTTTTTTTTTGTCAAAATAGGTGGAAAGATGAAAATCTATCTTTGAAAATTCCCCATGCATGTTCACCGTCCAATTATAATCAGGTCCTTCCAAAGTTTAGAATAGTACGATATACAAGTAATTAGTATGTGAGACATAAAATTTTGTACGTAACACTCCTAACAACTCTTTTAATTCCTGGGATTCGTATTCCATAGAAACACACGCATATGGAGATCAAATTAAATTAAATAATTATGTATATACAGTTTTGAGTAATGCTATAGAGCAGCCACTGTAGCGCTGCACACAGTGCACACCCTACGTGGCTGCTTTTTTTTTTTTTAAACAAAACGGTGCGTTTTGTGTATGTTTTGTAATTCGGTTGGATTGGCTTTTCATCATTTGCTTCCCTATTCGAATTTGTCCCGCGAAAGAGCTCCTCCCTAGCCTGCCTGCGTCGCATCACCTTCCTCTGCCCAGCGCCGCCTAGCGATGCCGTCTCTCCGTTCAGTGACACCAAGCGATGTTCCTCTGCCTGCACAGCGCCACCCTCCCTGAGTGCTCCTCTGACGGAGCAAATCGCACATTAACCCCGAGTAACAAACCCTCCAACGTTCCTCTGTTTTGCCGCCGTCCCTGGTCAACGGTAAAATGTTGTTCCGTTTTTTCTTCCATATGATTAAGTTGTTATTGTTTCCTGAGAGAGGTGCAATAAAAGGGTTTTGTGAGAAGGGTTTCGAAAGAGTTAGGGCATGGAGAAAAAAAAAACTTTCTGCTGTTAATGACCTCTATTTTCATTAAAGTTTTGAAAGGCATCATTTTTATTGTACTGGACTGAAAGTTTAGTTTGAAATCTAATTGTAGCAGCCCTAAATACGTATATATTAACACATTGCCTGTTGCCTTCCTTTTGGTGTATTCGAAAAGTAGTGATTACCTCGATTTGGTTGGACTGGAGCATGCAGGTCGCAAAGCTTGCATTGATGATACTATTTTAAAAACTAACGAAGAAGAATGCTTTTTCTTTCGATTGAGAGAGAGAGAGAAAGAGAGAAGCGAATCATGTGTGTGATATGAGTTGTTTAGAAGCGAGGGGTGTGTCTTTTTGAGTGTGTGCAGAAACTGAGAGGGACGTGGGTGGGATACTGAGTCTGAGATTGTAAGTTGGTCTGAATTCAATTGGATTCCCTTGATTAATTTCAAGTGGTTTTACTGACTTTTATAAATGATAAGTACTACTGAACTCGCATGAATGCCTTTTTTTCCCTTCGATAACAGTGATATACAAGGAAGCAGACTGAAATTAATCATATTGCTTTGATGCTTTCCTCAGCTTCACTTTATATGAAGAAGGTACAAACATGCTGAAATGTTGAGCTTCGGCTGGAAGTGCTGGATTGATGAGCTTTGGCATACCCATGTTATACACAATTCGATTTTTTTTGCTTTGTAATGTTCAGAAGGCATTGTCAATGATGGTTCAGATGGTTTACATTTGACAAGAGTTTTAACCGCTTGGCTGTTCGACTGGAAGATGCAAGGCAACATGCAAAGGAGCTTTTTGTGGATTAAACTTTCAGTTTATCATATTGTAGCAGTGAATGTGGTTGCAAAATAGTTCACCCATATTTGTATTCACGTTGAATTTAATAGAACTTCGGCTGATTGTATTATGTAGATGGTAAAGAGTGTGGGCTGTTGTCTCTTTAGAAATGTCAACGTGATGCTTATGTAATACATTATTGATATTGAATTTAATGCAATAAAACGGTTCTGTATAACCACTACTTTTCAGTATTCTTGTTTAAATTCCAGAAATAGATAAAGTCTGTCAAATATGAACACAAACATATTTGATTCATTACTAATTGATAGGTGGCTGGAAGCTTACACAGGAAGTGCATGGATGCTACAAAATAACAATTATGTTCATACAAGGCAAAATATAGTTAACGCACGGGTAACAACCATATTACAAATTTCCCTTGGTTGTACATCATAACCAAAATATACCATTGACAGTTATTTACATGTGGGGAGCCATATGAAAACGATGTACTTCATACGTGACAGTTATCATACAAATTATCCGAACCAAGCTAAAATTATTACAACTGTTAGAACCCAATACAAACACAATAATTTGTAATTTGCTTTTTAAGAGTTCTCTCTCTCTCATTTACTTTATCTTCCCTTTTCTGCACTTGGTACTTGCGCAGCAAGACCTCATCCCACATACTCCAAACTTTATTCTCTCTAGTCTGAATGTTTTGATCTAGCAAATGATATATATCCGTCCAAACGAAGAATTCACACCGTGCATCTCCCTGCACAAAGTTCAAACTCCCAGTTAACATTAATACAAATAGCCTCGAACATGTGAATATTAACATGCAAATATGACTATTGTATAGTTGATTTACCGTATCATACTTTGGGCAAGCAAAAAATTTTCTTTCAGGATTAGACTTAGTGCGGGATGTCTTAAGTTATGTTTTCAAGCTACACCAACAAGTTGGTGATTCCATCACAAAATCACCAAATGAAGATGATGATTGGGATGATGCCATGATGTAAGATTCTGAAAATCGAATGACAAGTACAAACAGTTTATCTATGTAATTGTAAGAATCAACGTACATAGTAATAGACCGCTTAAGTATGACTGCGCAATAAAGACTACCAATAAATTTTTTTAATAATTGGCATGTACAGGAAGGCAATACCAGCATCTATTATCATGGTCTATGAAGATTAATCCTTTCAAAAACACGTGAAACATGCATCATGTGACTGGTAAAACCAAATAAATAGACTTCAACCACTGTATCTGCCAGCCCTTACACAATGCTCCAGTTCATTCATTTACAACTAATACATATATGGTTAAAACGTGAAAAAAATACAATGCTACTTCAATACCTACAAACAATGAACCAGGATCCCTAATATGAGATACACAAGCTGTTTCTACTCTTGCTTATGGCCATTTTTCTTACATCGATATTTTAGATACAAATATAACGAAGCAGTTGTGAATTTTAAGCCAAGGGACTTACTATGTTTTTTAAGCCTTTTCTTTTGTTCCTGTAAAGCAGAAGAAGCACTCTGCAGCATGCGATGTACAACAAGTCATAAAGCATGTCCATTAGTTTCAGGAAAAATCTTGATCCAAGCGATGTACAGGCCTGTCTTATATGTCAAGTATTTTGTTCATGACTTGCTTTTAACCAACAACATCATGTTCAAAACAGATAAACTAACTAAAAGCTTTCCCCCAATTAACATTTCATATAAAACTTTTTGGATACAAGTTATTATATTTAATGAATAAAGCTTTCTCACGAATAACCAATTTAAAAAGAATACCAACAACACATGCATACCCTTATCTGGTTAAGTTCCAGTTGTATATGTTTTCAAAGAATCCCCACATTGACCAAAGTTGTTTTACAAAATTAAACATCCTTATCTCGTAAAGCCATACATGAAAAATAGTTCATGATTCATCACATGTAGCAAGTGTCATCTACCAAATTATTTTCATGATTAGTTTTCATCTTTTCTTCATTTGTTTGTTTTACTTTTAAAACCAAAACTATAAGTTTGCTAATTCTTTTCTGTTTTAGTCCACCAGAATGAACAAACTAATAATCCTGTGAAAATTTTAACATAGAACTACCATAACTATTATCTTCAGCAAATGATACAATGATCTCATAAAAAAGAGTCTTAAGGAAAAGGCAGAGTACCAGAACTCTTTACTTAACTCTGCAAGCAAGGGACAAGTTTATGAACGCAAAGGTTGTCAACGTCGAAGGTCCTTTTACCCTTTCTTTTCCATGGTCTATTCCATCTTCTGTTCGACTTCAAAATGTAAATAAACAAGGGTTTTTGAAAGCAAGGTCGTCAAGCCACTAAACAAGGTTTTTGGTCCATGCCCTAGGTCTTTCGAAAGCCATCTCACAATACCCAAAATACACATTTCTCCCTAAACAAGAGGAACGTAATCATTTGGAAGGAAAACTAGGTACAACATTTACCTATGCCGCTGAGCAAGTGGCAGTGAAACAGAGGAACGTTGAAGGCCTTTCATTCTCGGTGTTATTCTGGTTTGCTAGTTGCAACAAACAACTTAAGGAGTGGGCGGCACTGTGCAGAGGGAGGCACTTCTCTCGCTGGATGAAGCGACGGCGTCGCGACTGTTGACTGACACAGGAAGGTGATGCGACGCGGCAATGGAGGACATATTATGCGGGACAGATTCGAATGGGGGTGGGGGGGATGATGATATCCTCGGCTACGGGGTTAGGGGTGGGGGTGGGCGATAGGGATGGGATGGGGGGAAAGGATTGCTGGGCAAGTTTGGAGATTTGGGCGTGGAGGGAGAGGGGGAGATGAGAGATTCCGAGAGGCTGATTTGATTTGAAATTCGGGAAACTTGTGAGAGGGAACGTGGAGGGAGGCTGTGCAGCTCAGGGACAGAAATGAAATTTTACCCCGACGCTACGTAAGGTGTGTTCCGGCTGAGCCAAATAGTGGCTGATGCCAAGAATTATTCTACAGTTTTAGAGTATGCGAGTCCCGCACACTCATTTTAAGAAGTAAGGTTCACAAATTCACAATTAAAAAAAAGAAGAAATTATGTATATTCTAGATTTAATCACTTTTTTTAAAGAAAATATGAAGAACTCACATAAGAAAACTCCTTATTTGCGATAAGTTATTTTCAGTGAAATAACTATTTTCAATTAAAATGAGTTGCAAATAGTTTTTAATTGTAAAAAATAAATCACAAATACCCATTTTTCTTATAGTGACTTGTACATTCTAAAATTGTGAATATCAATTCTCTAAATCAAATACTGTAAGAATAAAGTCAATATTTAAGTCGACTTTATTTACACCAATGAAAATAGGAGAAGTATGTATTAATTTTTAGTACTAAGAATTTTGAGACTATTAGCTTATGAGGTTATGATTGAATCTTTTGTGGGTGACACGTGGTTTCCGAATGAATCCCACTCTTCTTGGGCATGAGTTCTTGGGTCATGAGGGTGGTAGCAACTAACCCATTCATCAGCTCTCTCTCTCTCTCTCTCTCTCTCTCTCTCTTCATTTTTAAGTGACTAATTTTATTAAAATCTCATAACTTGTTGCCACTCGACAGGTCACTCGACCCACTTCTCCTTTACCATTTTTCTTACTATTATTCACCTATCATTTGAGCTTACTTCACTATTTAATTATAAACACAGTCTTAAAGCTATCTCATGTTTTGCACTTTGCAGTTGTTCTTATATATTTCCCCTCCAAAGTGTACAGTCAATGCAGAGGGCACCAGGCGTAGGAGTACGTTTTTGCCAATGACTATACAATATCCCTCTTTCGACCATTTTCAATTGGCGAGGAAAATAATTAATAGTATAATGGATAATATCTTTGTTTCTTCGGCTAGCGTTTTCTATCAAGACATTCAAAGGTACCCTTTTGCTCAGCTTGATTCTCATTCCAGAGAGAAGTTCCATTACTTCAGAGGGCTGGTCTTTCCTCAGGTTTGCTATATGAGGCTATGAGCACATAAGAGTATTAGCAGTGTCCTCAACAAAATTTAGCTAAAATTTAATTAAAAAATTCATTTTTATAAATTTTAGCTAGCCACTTTTTCTAACACCAAATAATAGGCTCAACAAATCTTTCACTATTTTATTAAAATATTGATTTTGAACTTTTTATTATTTTAATTCTAATTGTAATTTGAATATGATTATATTAAATATTATGGTTGCTTTAAAGTTTATTGTTGTATTAAAATTTATGGTTATATTATTATTGTATTAATTCACTTACAGCTAATAAACAATAGACACATATTTTTTTGCGTATATTGTTGGTTTTGAGTTGACTTATCTGTTTTTTTGAATATTCTGCTCTGCTAGGGTTGCGATTTTCTCACTTGTATGCATGGCGGCCCCCGTGGCCTTGCCACCGCCAGCTGGGCCCCGGTCGTTTGCTGACCTAGTCTCAGCGGCGCCGCAACCGCTGCCTGAGACAGAGGTGCCGTTTCGTCTTCCTAAAGCTATCGATGGAGAAATCTGTTTTATTTTCTCTGCAGAAGAATTGGAATCTACCGCTCAGCCCTTCCGTTTCTCTATAGTTCTTAAGTTTCTCCGGCAAAGACCTTCATTAGACACCATAAGAGCCTTCATCCGTAGCAGATGGGGTCTGTCCAGTATGCCGGTGATTTCTTCCATGATGAGACCGAGACATGTTTTTGTTCGGATTCAGAACTTGATTTCCAGAAGGCACTATCCAGGGAATCTTGCGATGTGAATGGGGTCCCATATAGATCATTTGCTTGGACGCCAGATTTTGACGAAGATTATGAACCCCCATGTGTACCGGCTTGGATTTTCCTCCCAGGGCTTCCACCAAATTTTTATCATGCTTCGGTTCTGAAAGTCCTAACAGCTCCGATTGGTAAATTTATTAGACGTGATAATTCAACCACTTGTGCAACTAGGACTGATGGGGCAAGAGTTTGTGTTGAAATAGATGCTTCAAAAGATCCTATCCCTTATTTTTGGATCGGCACTCCTGGAATGAAAGGAAGTCGGAAACAGAGCATTGTTTTTGAAACTTTGCCTGCTTATTGTGTAGATTGCAGATGCCAGGGACATAATTTAAGACCTGTCGTAAGGGTGGGGATCCTCAAAAAAAACCGAAGGGGGGACTAACTTGGGTTAAGAAAGATGTTAAGTCTGGGGAGGAAGACACCCAGATTCAAGATCACGGCATGGAGAAGGGTACAATTTCAGGTTCTAAGGCTTTGATGGTGCAAGAAATCAGTGATATTAATATTAAGGGTGGGGATGATGACAAGACTAAGGAGATCGGGCAAAGAGATGAAGCACAAGTGCAGGAAATAAATAAGTCTATGCAGGTGCCAGTGCACGTTCATGAAGTGCATGCGGAAGAAGACAATGTAGTGGGTCCGAATGTTCATAATGTGCATGGGGAAGAAGACAATGTAGTAGGTCCGTATGTTGCACAGGTACGTGAAGTGGTTGGTGAATTGGGCCAGTCAGATGGATTTGAGGGGGACCGTTTGGCACTTGTTACAATAGAAGTGGGCCATTATGCAATCAGAAAGGGTAAATTACAAGATCCGAGTATGGGTCTATGTGCAGAAGAATATGTGAACGGGGGTTTTTCTGGGAAGGTTGATTTAAATGAACCTGTTAAGGATGGACCTTATTGTGTTTTAAGGGATGAAGTAAGTGAGCTTGAGATAGCAACTCAACTGAATGTCCAAGTTACTCAACCAAGAATAGAAGAAATTATGCATGAAGAGGAACGGTCAGATGATATACAATCAGATACGGAACCGGAACGAGACAGTCTTTGGAATGATACTTGTAAAGAGTATTGTACTGATACGGAGAGACCTAAACAAGTTGCTGGAAAGTTTCACAAAAGAAGCTCTTCTAGGGCGGTAATTCGTCCTTCTAAACTTAATTTATGATCAGTCCGATTATTTTTTGGAATATTAGGGGTGTGGGAACTTCAAAAGGGCGGTTGAGAAATCTCATTAAAATACATCGTCCTAATATTATTGCCTTAGCTGAGCCTTTTCTTATGGAGAAAAATATTATTGATTTTTTGGGTAGATTTAGCTGTGAGTCCTTTATTACAAATGAAGCGAAAGGTGGAAAAATTTGGTTGATGTGGAACTCTAGAGTTACAGTTCATTGGTTGGAGAGCTCGAACCAGCATGTTACTGTACGAGTTGAGGAAAATGGTCATGAATTTCTTCTCACCATTGTCTATGCTAAGTGTAATTATATGGAGAGGAAAACTCTCTGGACGGATCTTGAGGCTACTCACAGTGGTTCTCTTCCATGGATTCTTTGTGGAGATTTCAACATTATTAGAGATGATTCGGATCGAAGAGGTGGTCGACCTCGTCCGTTTGTTGCAATGGAAGATTTCAACTCTTGCATTCAAAATTGTGGTTTCCTAGACATGAGTTTCAAAGGCCCAAAGATGACTTGGTGTAATGGCCAAGGAGGTTTAGCGCGAAGTTGGGCAAGGTTAGATCGTTGCCTTATTAATCCTTATGTTCTTAATTTTTTTCCTAACATTTTTTTCCAGGTTTTGTCCCGCACTACTTCTGATCATTCCCCGTTGGTAATTCAGACGGGTATAGATCTTTTTCGTTATGGGCCTAGTCCCTTTCGTTTTCAATTTATGTGGACTGACCATATTGATTTTCTTCCTTTTGTGGATGGGGTGTGGAAGCAACAGGGTCTTGGTTCTGGGCTTATTAATTTATCTTTTAAACTTAAAAGGTTGAAAGTGGCTCTTAAGGATTGGAATCATCGGGTTTTTGGTAAGACTAATACTATCATCAAAGATTTAGAGCAACGTATTGATCATCTGGAATCCCGTCTTCAAGTTAGTTTTAATGAGGAGGATGATACTGACCTCTTGGCGACTAAGTTGGAACTTTTAACTTGGATGGGGAGAGAGGACATTCGCCTTGCTCATATGGTCAAGAAAAGTTGGCTAAAAGATGGGGACCAAAATTCTAAATTTTATCATGCTTATTTGAATTCTAAAAGTCATAAAAGGATTAAGGAGATGTGTTTGAGTGATGGAACTATTTTAAATTCTCCTTATGATATTCATCAGGCTGCTGTTCCGTACTTCCAAAATTTCTTGGGTCACACTCGACATTCTGTTTTGCCTAACTTAAATGAGTTGATTGACCCAGTTATCACTGATGAGGAGAATTTGGCTATTTGTCGTGCCCCCTCTTTAGAGGAGGTTAAAGATGCTCTCTTTAGTATTCCCATTGATAGTAGCCCTGGTCCGGATGGTTTTGGTTCGGGTTTCTTCAGAGTTTGTTGGGATATTGTTAAAGAGGATATCTTGGACGCCACTGTGGATTTTTTTGAAAATCAATCTTTGCCTAGATTCTATACTGCCTCGTATATTGTTTTACTCCCTAAGGTGGATAAACCTTCTGGTTTTGATAAGTTTAGGCCTATTAGTCTTTGCTCTGTGATTTATAAGATTTGTGCAAAAATTATTGTGAGTCGTTTTACCTTCTTGTTATCTAAAATGATCTCACAGGAGCAAGGGGCTTTTATTCCGGGTCGTATCATATTTGAGAACATCAGTCTGACTCAAGAGATGGTTTATTCTATTCATAAAAGCTCTTATGGGGGTAATGTTATGGTTAAGCTTGACATGTCCAAAGCATATGATAGAGTGGATTGGAACTTTTTACTTCATGTTTTGGCTAACTTTGGTTTCTCTACTCAAGTTATCAATATGATTCAAGCTTGTATTTCATCCCCTTGGTATTCCATCATGATGAACGGGACCTCTTTGGGTTTTTTTAAAGGCGAGCGTGGTTTGAGGCAAGGTGACCCTCTATCTCCTTATTTGTTTATTATTATGCAAGAGGTTCTATCTCGCCTTCTTAAGCACTATTTCTCGACTGGAAAAATCGGCTCTTTTTCTCAAGCTAGAGGTACCCCTATTATTTCTCACCTTATGTATGCGGATGATGTCATTATTTTTGCAAATGGTAGTAAAAAATCTATGAGAAACCTGATGAAGGTTTTGACTCTCTATGAAGATTGGACGGGTCAGGTTCTTAATAAAGATAAAAGTGCTATTTATTTTTCTAAAAAAATTCCTAATCCTAGGCAGCTTGCTATTTTGAATATTACTGGCTTTTCTGAAGGCTCTTTCCCTTTCAAGTATCTGGGGGTTCCTATTGTGGTGGGGAGACTTAAGGCTAGTTATTTTGGGGATCTTCTTGGTAAAGTCCAAAATAAGATTGCAGGGTGGAAGATGAAAATGCTCTCGGCAGGTGGTAGAACTATTCTTCTGCGTCATGTTTTAGCAAGTATGGCCACTCATCTTCTTGCTGTTTTACATGTTCCTAAGATTGTCCTAGTGGCTTTGAATAAACTTTTGAGTTCCTTCTTTTGGGGTGATTCTGATGGTAAGGCTAAGAGGAAATGGATTCCTTGGAATAAGATTTGTAATCCTACTGATGAAGGTGGGTTGGGTATAAGGAATTTTGGTGATATTCAGAAAGCTCTTCATATGAAACTTGCTTGGCGTCTCATGCAGGGACAGTCTCTTTGGGCGGATTTCTTTAAAGGTAAATATGTTAAAAACAGTCATTTATCCCTTGTGGCGCCTAATAAGGGTTCTCGGATTTGGAAATCGATTGTTCGTTGTATTCCAGATATTTTAAATGGGTCCAAGTGGAAGGTGCGAGAGGGTAATATTTCTTTTTGGTACGATAATTGGGAGGAACACGGACCTCTTAGCAGTCAATTTCCCGTGATTGAGCAACCTCAAATAAAAATTAAAGATTGCCGTATTGATAATGGGTGGGATGTTCATCTCTTGGATCGCCTAGTAGGCCATCAGAAAGCTTCAGAATTGTGCCATTTCTTGGCTGGGGGAAAGGAGGGGAAAGATGTCTTACTTTGGTTAAAAGATACTAGTGGGTCTTTCTCTACCAAAAGTGCTTGGGATTGTGTCAGAGTAAGGGCGTCTCCTTTACCTTGGGCCCATTGGATTTGGTATTCTCATCTGTCGAAGAAAATGTCTATTATGATGTGGAAAGCTTATAATAACTGTTTAAGTGTGGATGATAGGATTAAAAGGGTTGGCATTTCTATGGCTTCTAAGTGTAATTGTTGTTCTGTTGGTTATACCGAGGATTTGAATCATGTGCTTTGTACGGGTGATTTTGCTCGTCATATTTGGAGATTGGCTGCTGTTCATCTAGGTGTGCATATGGGTATCTTTCAGACTTGGCAAGAGCAATTAAATTTTTGGTTTCGTCGTGCGGGTAAGAATTCCCAGGTTCAGATAATCTTTGGCCTTCTTCCTTCTATTGTTTCTTGGAAGCTTTGGAATAGGCGGTGTAAGGCCCGGTATGAGGACAGGCTTGATAGTGTTGATGAGACTTGGCATGCTATTAGGTTATGGATTCGCCGGATTATGGGTTTGATCATGAAAGTTACTAGGCTCCCTAATAAGGATATTGCTATTTTGCAACGATTGGATATTCCTATTTTATCTCCCAGACCTAAAAAGGTTCGTGTGGTGAGGTGGAAGAGACCTCCTCAAGGTTGGGTCAAGCTTAATACTGATGGGAGTAGCCTTGGTAATCCTGGTCCCTCTGGTGGGGGGGGGGGTGTTATTCGTGATGCTAGTGGCAGGTTACTTGATGCTTATTCTGTTTTTCTTAATCAGGGGTCTAATAATTATGCTGAACTCCGCAGTTTGTTGGAAGGTGTTCGTAGGTGCTATTACCTGGGTTTCTTTCGCGTTGAAATTGAGACTGACTCTCAGTTGTTGGTTACCTGGCTTACTAAGGGTGGTTGTAATAACTGGTATTTCGAGAAATTCTGGGAGGAGTTACATGATTATCTTAACTGTATGGATTATAGAGTGAATCACGTGTTTCGTGAAGGTAATGCTGTGGCTGATTACCTAGCTAAGAGGGGAGCAGGTAGTTTAAATTCAGACTGGTCTGGTGAGTTGCCAAGTAGATTAAGAGGTCTTATCCATATGGACAAACTTGGTATTCCTTATTTGCGAACCTACTAATGGTTTCCTTGGTAAGTTGTTTTTTTGTGCTTCATTTTATTTTGGTCCTTTATTCTTGTTTGTTGGTGTCTTTTGCAGGTTATCTCTATAGCCTTGGCTTCTTCTTGTTCTCGCTTGTTTATGTAATTTTGTTTCATTCTGATTATAGTGTTTCTTTTGATGCCTGGGTTTTGGTTTTATTGATTATTTTGTATCCCCCAGGTGTCTTGTTGTAACCACGGTTTTCCTCCGCCATAAGTGAGGGCTTTTAATAAATTTGGGAAGGGGTCACTCATGGACAGGTGACTTCGTCTCTTCTTTAAAAAAAAAAAAAAAAAGCACATACAGCACATATTTTACATTGATCGAGATCTTGAAGTTCTAGGTAGACACATCAAGAGATTGGCCTTTGGAAAATTATGTGAAAAAAGGATTTTTCTGAGAAACTTAGTTCGTGGAATTGAGGGGGAGGATACTCCAAGGGGGAGTTGTCCTGTTCAAGGTTCAACCACTGGAGGTTCCAGTAGGAAAGGCAATGATTGGAGAGTGTCAAAGGTTCTGACTACCTACTGAGGTAGAAGGCAAGTGGGTCGCATGTCTTGAGTAAATGGGTTGGTTACAAAGGTTTTGTTAACAGTTTACTTGTAGTTTTGTAATTCAATAAATTGACTTTCCTGGGTTTGGTTGCCCTGTAGGATTTTATCTTTAAAGAGTTCTTCAAAGAGTTTCCCTTTGTGACCAAATAGTGTGTTCAAGTGATTATTTTATTTTGGTTACTAATCGGTGCTAATAGTTTGTGGTAAGTGTTAAACATGACGAATCAGGGGTACTTGGGTAATTTTAATTGGCATCAGAGCGTGGTTCACTCAATTTGAATGTGATCCGTTCTCCTGAACGATCATGGCAATACTATCATCACCACCACAATTTGATGGTGACAACTATGCCTACTGGAAAGTAAGGATGAGAGCATTTTTAAGATCACTCGATGAGAAAGTATGGTTAACCATGGAATCGGGATGGACGAGGCCTACATCACTTGTAGAATAATGGACCAAAGAATAATCCAGCAGCTGTTAATTGGAATAACAAAGGTCTAAATGTCATTTTTATGGCAGTTTCACCTAATGAGTTGAAGAGGATTTCAATGTGTGCAAATGCCAAAGAGGCTTGGGATATTTTGGAAACCACACATGAAGGGACCAAGACAGTGAAAAATTCCAAATTACAAATATTGACTTCAAAATTTGAAGAACTAAAAATGTTGGATGATGAGACCTTTAATGAGTTTTAGGCCAAATTAAATGACATTGTCAATTCCAGGTACAATCTCGATGAGAAGGTGGAGGATGCACGAGTTGTGAGGAAAATCCTGAGATCTTTGCCTGGAAGGTTTCGACCAAAAGTGACAGCTATAGAAGACAGCAAGGATCTAGATACAATTCGGGTAGAAAAACTAGTAGGCTCTCTACAAATCTATGAATCTACTCTTCCACAACAAAGAAAATGTAAGTCCATTGCACTCAAAACTGTTAAAGAAGAGAGTCATTCTGATGATGAAGATCTGTGTAGTGATGACCTAGCTCTTGTGGCCAGAAAATTAAAAAAAAATTATGTTTAATAAAAAGCGTTATGGAAAAATGAGAAAAGGGAAGAGTTTTGTTAAAAAGAATGAACCTGAAAAATGGAATAAAGATTAACCAGAAATTAAAGAGAAAGTCCAATGTCATGAATGTTCTGGTTTTGGTCACATAAGAATTGAATGTTTGAATTATAAAAGAAATGCAAAAGCTTTGAATGCTACTTTGAGTGATGATTCCGGTTCTGAAAACTCAGATACATCTTCTAATAATGAAACTGCATTTATTGCTTTCTCTGCATCCATTACTAATCATATTGAGAAGAATAAACTATGTGTTGATGACAGCGTAGGCTTATGTGATACTGATTTTGATGTTGCCACAAAAGTGTCTGATCATGAATTAAGCATGCAGGAAGCATATGAGGAACTATGTGAGGAATTCGTGAAAATTTAGAAAATAAATAAAAAGTTGTACAAAAACTTAAGCACCATGGAGAATGAGAAGAATAATTTGGTGGAAGCACTGAAGCTGACAGAACTGGAAGTGACAAAACTGCGCGAACAGAAAGAAGTGCTAGAAAAGGATTTGGCAACGTGTCAGGAACTCAAAGAAAAAACTCCCACTCAAAAACTAAATGAACTACTGAAGGTTGAACGAGATAGTACTAATCGTACAGGTTTGGGACACAATACTTTCAAAGATTCATATCATAAAGCATATGCCGCCTCTACATCTAAAGGTATTACCTTTGTAAAAGGAAGTAACACTGAAAATATCCCAAAGAACTCTGGTAACAAAGGCAAGTCAACAATGATTCCTTCAGGTATGTCCAAAGGTATGTTTGTTTCCACTTGTAATTTTTGTGGGATAACTGGACACATTAGAACAAATTGTCTCCGACTTAGAAAAGAAAAAAAGAGAGGAAAAAGAAATAAGTTTGTGAGAAAAGATAGGAACCTAGAATTTAAGGTGAACAAATTGAGCAATCAAATACACACTCTTGGCAAAAAACTGTTCAAACTATCTGAATTATGTTCTTTAAAAAATTTAAAGAATACAAATATCAAGACCAAATGGGTAGTGAAAGAAAAAGCCGTATGTCTGGTAGCACACACAACCCTCAAAGCTATGGACACTAGCATGTGGTACCTGGACAGTGCTTACTCTAGACATATGACAAGAGACAAAGGATTGTTTAAAGAGACTGAGTCCACTAGTGGTGGGTCAATAACTTTCGGTGATGGAAGTTCAACAACAGTGGAAGGAAAGAGAAGTGTGAATATTCCTAGTTTACCTACTCTATATAATGTTCTTTTTGTTAATGGTCTCAAGGCAAATTTGTTAAGTATTAGTCAATTTTGTGATGATAATCTTTCTGTGCAGTTCTTAAAGGATGAATGCAAAGTATATAATGGTGCTGGAAAATGGATTTTAAGAGGCACCAGAACTGCTGACAACTGCTATGGAATCACTCCCATCAACCCAATACAATTCACAAGGTAGAATTGGATGAAACTGAGTTGTGGCATTACCGTCTAGGCCACATAAACTATAGAGACATGCGAAAGATTCTCAAGAAAGAAGTTGTATGAAGACTGCCAAAAAATTTGAAAAACAAAAAGATATTGTGTGGAGCTTGTCAAGAAGGAAAGCAGACCAAAGCACAGCACAGGAAGCTAAGTGACATTTTGACCTCACAACCACTTGAGCTGCTACATATGGATTTGATGGGTCCTACTTAGAATGAGAGTCTCGGAGGAAAGAAATATATAATGGTTATCGTAGATGACTATTCAAGATATACGCAGATCATTCTGTTGAGAGATAAAACAGAAACTTTTGAGCTTGCCAAGAAATTGTTCAGACGACTGCAAATAGAGAAAAATTCTTTTCTCTCTCGTATTCGTAGTGATCATGGTAGAGAATTTGAAAATGCTAATTTTTCTTCCTTTTGTGATGAACAGGGCATACATCAAGAGTTCTCAGCCCCAGTCACTCCACAACAAAATGGAATTGTGGAGGGAAAAATCGAGCAATACAAGAGATGGCAAGCACTATGCTAAGTAGCAAAAAGTTGGCTCTATACTTCTGGGGAGAAGCTGTCAAAACTACTGGACATATTTTGAACCGTGTAGGTCTTCGCATAGGCACAAACTCACTCCCTATGAGTTATGGAATGGGAAGAAACCCACGGTAAAGTACTTTAAAGTATTCAGGAGTACCTGTTACATATTGAAAGACAGAGAGAGTACTCAGACTGCCCACAAATTTGACAACAAGAGTGATGAAGGAATATTTCTGGGATACTCATCAAATAGCAAGGCCTACAGAGTTTACAATTTACGGACTAAAACAGTGAAGGAGTCAGTCAATGTAGTTGTAGATGACAATTCCAAAGAAATGACCACCAAGGAATTTGAACAACTTATTGAAAAAATCAAAGAAAACTCAACAGATCAAGAGGACATAAATGCAATGGAACCTGTCTTACCAAACTCAACTCCAACCCGTGAGAAGGAACCATCCACAAGAATCAATCACAACCACCCAAAAGAAAACATTCTTGGAGACTTGAGTGAAGGTAATAGACTAAGGAAACGAGTTTTAAATCAAGTCTCATATGTTTGCTATTTGTCGCAGGTTGAACCAAAGAAGGTGGAAGAAGCCTTACAAGATGAAAGCTGGGTGAATGCCATGCATGAGGAACTGCACCAGTTCACTTGAAATCAAGTGTGGGAGCTGGTACCTAGACCCGAGGATCATAACATCATTGGAACAAAGTGGATCTTTAAGAACAAGTTAGACAAACGTGACAGCATTGTTCGTAACAAGGCCAGACTGGTGGCACAAGGATACACCCAAGTTGAAGAAATTGATTTTGAGGAAACTTTTGCACTAGTAGCCCACTTGGAATCAGTTCACATATTGCTAGCAATTGCAAGTCATTTCCACTTTAAGTTTTATCAAATGGACGTTAAACGTGCATTTTTAAATGGCATACTAAATGAAGAAATATATGTTGAAAAACCAAAGGGATTTACTAATCACCTGTTTCCTGACCATGTTTTCAGATTGAAGAAAGCTCTTTATGGATTAAAGCAAGCACCTCAAGCATGGTATGAAAGACACACGAAATACTTGCTTGACAATAACTTTGTAAGAGGGCAAGCTGACCGAACACTGTTTTTAAGAAAATATGGTCAACATTTACTTATAGCACAGATATATGTAGATGATATTGTGTTTGGTTCCACTCTTGATAAACTTTCACATGATTTCTCTAACAACATGAAAAATGAGTTTGAGATGAGTATGATTGGGGAATTAAATTTTTTTCTTGGAATCCAAATCAAACAAACTGAAGAAGGAATTTTTATTTCACAATTAAAATATGCTAAAGATCTTGTTAAGAAATTTGGCATGGAAGGAAAGACACATGTTCGCACTTAGTTAAAATCTGCTAAGATTCTACAGGTAAGAGCATTGATCCTACTCTCTACAGAAGCATGATAGGTGTATGTGCACGGTTTCAGGAAAAACCCAAAGAATCACATCTCACTACAGTCAAAAGAATTCTGAAATCTTGAGTGCTACGGTTGACTATGGCATCTGGTACTCCAAAGATTCAAATCTAAGTCTGGTTGGCTATTCTGATGCTGACTGGGCTAGTTGTGACGCCCCCAACTCCCACGTACGGCCATGTGGAAATCGAGACGTCGGGATAATGACAACACGGGTCACGCATCCCATCGCCAAGTGCCAAAAGTGTGTGCACATGCAATATATGTACAAATAAAACACGTAGCGGATAAATAAAGTCATATAACTAAGTACCAAAATTTTTGTTTAACTACAACCCAGTTTAAAACAAGCGTAATTAAAATATTACAAGTTCAACATCTCAAATCCAAATACATAATAATAAAAACGACAACAAATATAATACATAAAAAGGCCATCCAAACTACTCCTCCGGCGGAGCCGTCTTCTCGGGCTCAGCCTCCTCATCCTTCACATCTGCACCAAAATCTACGGTACCAAGAATGGTGCCGCAGGTAAGTAATAATCCAAATAACGCAAGATAAAAATATATTACAACCAAAACAAAATGCATGAATATATGCCCAATGCACATGTCCCATAAATCACATTTTTTCCACGCACGCCAAAATCCCATTTGACCCAAAAACATTCTCCTTAAACATAACCTCGCCATTATCCCAGATAATGGCCCAAAAACCAGTCTCGCCATTTTCCCAGAAAATGGCCTACTAACCAAACCATCAGAGCACTGTAGGCGGGAATCGCAGGCGGGACTCTATCACCATCCCTACGCGTGCACCGTAGGCGGGAATCACAAGCGAGACTCTACCACCATCCCTGCTTACCACCATCCCTACGCCGCGTGCACCGGAGGCGGGAATCGCAGGCGGGACTCTACCACCATCCCTGCTTACCACCATCCCTACACGTGCCTCTGAATCAAACCAATCAATTCAAACGTTCACGTATGCCAATAAACCATTTCTCGCTTGAAAACCCAGTTTTCAATATTTAACATATGCATATGCGTGCACAATGCAATGCAAATAAAATTATACAAATTCACCAACATATTCCAAACATCAATAACAACCAAACAAACAACTCATTTCTCAAATCCAACCGACCCCCGACTCTTCGAACTCAGTCCGGAATAACCAACCATATCACAAATAAATTATTGTAAAGGCAATAATACATTTAAATCTAATACGAAGTTTGGAAAATACTTACAGAGCTATATATTAATTTTCGATGGATCAGCGAGCGGCAAACAACGAAGGAAAAGCAACGTAACAGTGAAAATTCACTGTGGCCGTGGGTTGTAAAATACCCACTTTTGAACGGGGACAAACCAAAGCTCGGGATTGATAGGGAATGGCCTAGAGGTGTTTATGAAGCTAAGGGAAGTGGAGTTTGGCCGTGGGTGGCGGTGGAAATGGCCGTGGAAGGCTTAAATGCCCAAATCGGAGTTTAGCTCGTGGGAGCTGCTCTGGCAATGGATCGAGGCTGGAAATGGGTGGGTTAGGACGACAAAGAGCCGGTGATGAAGTGGTGAAGAGGTGGTGGCCGGAGGTGGAACGATGGCGGCGAATCGAGGCTAAAACCGTGTAGCTTTGATGGACTTTTCCGGCTAAACGGTGGCACGGTTGGGGATGAGAGTTGGTGGGGTGGTTCACTGGAGGGAGGGGAAGATTTTGGTGGGGGTGGGATGGGCCACGTCGGCCGGTAGCGGTGGGTCAGGGCGTTGGACAGAAACGGCGAGGGAGAGGAGAGAGAGAGAGAGAAGAAGAAAGCATGGGGGAGAAAGGGGGAAACGCACGGGGAAGAGAAAAGAAAAAAGAAAGAAAAGAGAAAAAAAGAAAAGAGAAAAAAAGAAAAGGGAAAAGAAAAAAGAAAAGATGGAGGAAAAGAAATGAGGTCGAGTCCTCACCTCTGGAGTTCAACAACTGATCCAACGAAAATAAGTTTAAAAGCAATAAAATCAAGAAAATATTTTAAACACAACGTAAAGCTAAAATATAATAAATAGCTAGTAAAAACTAACTATTTAATTTTAAAACCAAAGACAAGCTAAAATAAATTGAACAGCAATTTAAATTCAAATAACAAATAAAGTCAATTTAAAATCCGATAATTTAAAATAAAAGAACTATTATATTAATTAAATTAAAATATTTCTTCAGTGAAAATACACGTAGAAACGGGGTGTCACACTAGTAATGCTGACGATAGAAAAAGCACCACTGGTGGCTGTTTTTATGTCGATAGCAATCTGGTAGCATGGATGAGCAAGAAGCAAATTTCCATTTCTCTCTCCACTGCTGAAGTCGAGTACATTGCAGCTGGTAGTTGTTGCACACAGCTTCTTTGGATGAAAAAGATGTTTGAGGACTATGGGTTCTCACAAGATACTATGACTATTTATTGCGATAATACTAGTGCCACTGGTATCTCGAAGAACCCTGTGCAACATTCTCGAACCAAGCATATAGATATAAGACATCATTTTATACGAGACTTGGTTGAGACAAAAGTAGTGTCACTCGAACATATTGATATCGAACACCAATTGGCTGATTTGTTCACTAAACCATTGGATGGGTTAAGGTTTGAATTTCTAATGAAGGCCATTGGTGTGTGTGACATGCCCTGATTTTTTAAATAATAAAATAATAATAATAATAATAATAAAGGCGGAAGTTGTTTTGTTGTTTTTTTATGTTGTTTCTGGCTAATTTTTTTACTTTCACAGTTTTTATGTTGCTATCATACATAAGGTACAGGTTTACTGAGTATACCAAGTCCGTGCACTCTATAACCACACAAATTCATTTGTTTGGGTACGAACTAGATCTTCTCTGGTATGTGTTCTTATCTTTGATACAAAACTCTTAAGAAATACCTCTTGAGTACTCAATCCTCTACACAGTGAGGAGTCAGATATGATCTCCTAACAAATTAATGACATCTTGTCAACCTCTATACAATGCATCACAGGAGGGGGAATCGAGGGGGAATCTATGCCTTCGAATTGACTAAAACTAGTTGAACCTATTACTCAAAAAGAAAAAGAATTCATCTTGCCATGCACATTGATCAATCCTTATAGAGAAAGTCGAGTGTTCAGAAGTCATTACAGAAAAAGGCAAACACCCATGCTTGGATTTGAGCCCTCACTGTTCTTGAGAGAAAAAATAATTGTCTTCATCATTATGGAAAAAGATAAGCAATATTAAATGGACATACAGGCTCTATTGACCTTGTACTTGGAGGGAAATGCTTTTTCGGGTATATAGGCCCTAGCATAAAGTTTGACTTTCAAGAAAATTTCACCCTTCTTGAATCATTACCAAAAGGGGCCAAAGGAAATAAATAATAACAAGGGAAGATTTTGTCTACCTCACTCACACACACACGTGTTCTTGGTAGGTCGTATATTAAGTAAACTGCTCAATTGTGAAGAATTGACCAGTTAGGAATAATTCTCCTGAATAAATGAATAAGTGTTTGTTTTTTTTAAATAATAAAAAAAATAATAAAAATCTCTTGGACAAAGGTGTTATTCAAAAGACTCAACCGTGTGGATGACATGTACATATTAATTGTCTTTTGATTCTTTAAAATTGTTTTGTTGTTTCTATTCAGTTTTTTAAAATATATATATAAATATAAATATATATTTATAATAAAAAAAATGAGGGCACAACTGGTATCATCTTGGAGAGTTGCCTCTAAGGCATACTCTAAGGGCCCGCGTGCATCGTATGTCCCAGGCCTCACGTCCCATGTTCTAGGTAGGAGATTAAAAATAAAGCTGCTGCTTTGCAATATTTACTGCATGCCATCTTCCATAATCACTCATTAAGCCGTCTTTCATTCCCAAGTGGGCTGATATCTTCTCCGATACTCCTCGAGTTATAGAAACCAAAAATCTCTCTGCATCATTTGAAGTTTTACTATTCGTGCTAATCTCTCTACACAACCTCAAGGTAAGATTATCTCATCTGAATATTTTGTATGAAGATTGGTCATCATTTATCTTAGGGCTTCATTGTTCTTAAGTTCTTTTGCTATTTTTTTTTCAAATTCCTTGAAATACTTGAAGCTCTGTTGGGAATCTGCCTGAGTTAGCACTTGAAAATCAGTTGAAAAGAGGATTAGATGAGTTTTTGAAAAATAGGCATGATGATTGTATTTAGATGAATGAAGTTTGCATGACTCTGTTTGGCTTGTCTTAAATATCGATCATATTTCCCTTTGTACTGCAATGACACCCTGATTAGGAGTGGGAAATGTGTCCATCGGATAAAGATTACTGATTTCTGAATTTTTTTCAAATACTAGCATCGATGGTTTATTTTGAAAAGGTACTATGTTAGGTTCTGAATATGGAAATACCTATGAACTTGAGTCCCTTAGTATTCTCTGCATTTCTCATACTCTAAAAGGTTTTGGCTTGTAGATGAAATATAAGACTGTTGCAAAGAAGGCAAAATTCGACCGGCATGCAATCCCTAAAAATTCCTCGAGTAAAGAGGAAACTGAGCCACATGAAAAAACTCCAAAAAGAACTAAAGAGACAGAAAAAAGGGTCAGTCCCTGACAAAGGAAAATGGAGCACTTCTAAGCCCTCGAATTCAAGTTCTAAGCCACAAGAGTTCTCGAGTAAAGAAGCTGAAAACATCTACAAGACAAATTTTCTCCAAAAGGAACGTGCTTGGAGAAAGGGAGGTAACATTGAATGACCTGAATGAACCTGGCTTTGATTTTATAGCCCACATCTTTGTGGAAAGAGGGTGGGAAAAGATAACAGAGGGGGCTCCTGCTCCAAACATTAAGGTTGTTAGGGAATTTTATGCAAATGATTTAATAAGTGTTGATGACAAGTTTATTACTTCTGTTGTTAGAGGAATTGATTTAATCATTACTCCCGAAATTGTGAGAGAGTTCTATGAGCTCCCAAGTGTGAAAAACCCAGGTTTTCCATACAAGGGCATGAGGACCCCGTCAAAGGCCCAAATAAAGGATCTGTTTGCTGGACCCAGTGCACCAGCATGGCCCCTAAAAGTTCATAGGCTCCCTATGAAGTCCATGCTCCCCGAATTCAGGTTTCTGGCCAAAGTAGTCCTGAGAAATCTGTGGCCCATTTCTAGACACACTGAGCTGACAGTTGAGAAAGCTCAGTTTATGTATGCATTAGTTAAAGGTGTTCCTATTGATCTCCCTTCACACATTGTGACACCCCGTTTTTACGTGTATTTTCACAGAAGGAATATTTTAATTTAATTAATATAATAGTTCTTTTATTTTAAATTATCAGATTTTAATTGGATTTTAACTGCTGTTGAGTTTAAATTGCTGTTTAATTTATTTTAGCTTGTCTTTGGATTTAAATTAAATAGTTAGTTTTTACTAGTTATTTATTATATTTTAGCTTTACGTTGTGTTTCAAATATTTTCTTGGTTTTATTGCTTTTAAAGTTTTCATTGGATTAGTTTTTGGACTCCAGAGGTGAGGATTGGACCTCATTTCTTTTCCTCCATCTTTTCTTTTCTCTTTTTCCTTTCTCTTTCTTCTTTTTTTCTTTCTTTTCTTCCCCTGTGCCGCCGCTCGCTGGCGACGTGGCCCACACCACCACCACCAAAATCTTCCCCTCTCTCCGGTGAACTACCCCACCAAGTTTCATCCCCAACCGTGCCGCCGTTTAGCCGGAAAAAGCCCATCAAGCCGCGGCGTCAAAGTACTCTAGCGCTGCCGTCGTTCCACTTCCGGCCACCACCTCTTCACCACTTCATCACCGGCTCTTTGCCGTCCTAACCCACCCATTTCTGGCCTCGATCCGTAGCCGGAGCAGCTCCCACGAGCTAACCTCCGATTTGGGCGTTTAAGCCTTCCACTGCCATTTCCGCCGCCACCCACGGCCAAACTCCACTTCCCTTAGCTTCATAAACACCTCTAGGCCATTCCCTATCAATCCCAAGCCTTAGTTTGTCCCCGTTCAAAAGTGGGTATTTTACAACCCACGGCCACAATGAAATTTCATTGTTACGTTGCTTTTCCTTCACCGTTTGCTACGCGCTGATCCATTGAAAATTAATATATAGCACTGTAAGTATTTTCCAAACTTCATTTTAGATTTAAATATATTATTGCATTTACAATAATTATTTGTGATCTGGTTGGTTATTCCGGACTGAGTCCGAGGAGTCGGTGGTCGGTTGGAATTGAGGAAGTAGTTGTTTGTTTGGTTGTTATTGATGTTTGGAATATATTGGTAAATTTGTGTAATTTTATTTGCATTGCATTGTGCACGCATATGCATGTGTTAAATCTTGAAAATTGGGTTTTCGAGCGAGATATGTTTTATTGGTATACGTGAACGTTTGAATTGATTGGTTTGATTCAGAGGCACGTGTAGGGATGGTGGTAAGTGGGGATGGTGGTAGAGTCCCGCCTGCGATTCCCGCCTACGGTGCACGCGGCGTAGGGATGGTGGTAAGTAGGGATGGTGGTAGAGTCCCGCCTGTGATTCCCGCCTACGGTGCACGCGTAGGGATAGTGGTGAGCAGGGATGATGGTAGAGTCCCGCCTGCGATTCCCGCCTACAGTACTGCGATGGTTTGGTTAATGGGCCATTTTCTGGGAAAATGGAGAGACTGGTTTTTGGGCCATTATCTGGGATAATGGCGAGGATATGTTTAAGGAAAATGTTTTTGGGCCAAATGGGATTTTGGCGTGTGTGTGTGGAAAAATATGTTGTTTTTGGGACATGTGCATTGGGCATACTTCATGCATATTGTTTTGGTTGTAATATGTTTTTATCTTGCGCTGTTTGGATTATTACTTACCTGCGGCACCATTTTTGGTACCGTAGATTTTGATGCATATGTAGAGGAGGAGGAGGCTGAGCCCGAGGAGGCGTCTCCGCCGGAGGAGTAATTTGGATGGCTTTTTATATATTATATGTGTTGTTGTTTTTATTGGTATGTATTTGGATTTGAGATGTTGAACATGTAATATTCTAATTACGCTTGTTTTAAACTGGTTTGTAGTTAAACAAAAATTCTGGTACTTAGTATATGACTTTATTATCCGCTGCGTGTTTTTATTTGAACACATATTGCATGTACACACACTTTTGGCACTTGGCGATAGGATGTGTGACCGTGTTGTCATCATCCCGACCTCTCGATTTCCACGTGGCCGTACGTGGGAGTTGGGGGCGTCACACACATTGTTGATGTTATCTCAAAGGCCAAAATTGATAAAATGGACAAAGAAAGTTTGCCGTTTGGTGGTCTTATCACGAAATTTCCAAAATATCTAAAGTACCCTTGAGGAGTACCGAGGCCACACTTACAATGTTTGTGAAAATCTCCTCCAAGACTATTACTAAGTCAGAGGCAGTTGTTGGGTTAAAGAAAAGGACTCATGCTAAGGCATTCACATCCTCTAATCCTCCTTCAAAATAGCCCACTGAAGTGGTTGAACAACTTCAAATTTTGCAATCAAAATTTGACTCATTTGTGGACAAATGGGAAGAGAAAATGGAGAAGATTGATAAATTGCTTGCAGTGGATGTGGATCAGATCTTGAAAACACTCACTTCTCCAGAGGATGAAGATAACCCTGAGTCTGACTGATGTTGCCAGATATAGGGGGAGAAGGGATGACTGCAGAGGGAGCTGGGCTGGTTATTATGTTGGAGAGTTTGGCAGTGCTGCTGACGACATGCAACCACCATCATCATTTCATTTCTTTTGAGTTTTTTGAGTTTCAGTTTTATCTAAATTTATTTAGTTGGGTATGTATTTTAAACTAATATTTGCATGTGTAGGATTTATTTGCTAGTTCACATACTTTGTGCTATGATAATCTTTGTTATGATGGAATTTAATATGAAGTATGACTGTCTACATGAGATCTTTGCTGGTGGTTGGTTAGATGCGTATAATATAGGGAATGAATGTAATCTTAAATGGACTCTAGTGATCCGATAAGACTATGTATTTAAATTAGAACTCTTATCATAGTTTGTTATATTATAAGATAAGAGTTATCAAAGAGTCCTAAGAATGTTTAGAGTCTTAGCATGAGTTGAAGAGATAAAGACGTAAGGCGTGTTGAAGAAACTGAAGTTGATCTGAACACTACGCAGTTCAGAAGAATAATCCAATCCGAGGTGTTCGCAAGTTGGTAGAAATGTCTCTAACTAGGTTACTGGAAAAACCTATTAGCAAACTCCTTCTACAAGTCGATGACAGCATTAAATATATAAAGGGGAGTCGGCTGAGGATTTATGGTGTAAGCACATATTTTACATTGATCGAGATCTTGAAGTTCTTGGTAGACACTTCAAGAAATCGGGCTTTGGAAAATTCTGTGAAAAAATGATTTTTCTGAGAAACTCAGTTCGTGGAATTGAGGGGGAGGATACTCCAAGAGGGAGCTGTCCTGTTCAAGGTTCAACCACTGGAGATTCCAATAGGAAAGGCAACAATTGGAGAGTGTCAGAGGTTCTAACTACCTACTGAGGTAGAAGGCAAGCGGGTCGCATGTCTTGAGTAAATGGGTTGGTTACAAAGGTTTTGTTAACAATTTACTTATAGTTCTCTAAATTAATAAATTGACTTTCCTAAGTTTGGTTACCCCGTAGGGTTTTATTTTTTAAGAGTTCTCCAAAGAGTTTCCTTCGTAACCAAATAGTGTGTTTAAGTGATTATTTTATTTTGGTTACTAATCAGTGCTAACAGTTTGTGCTAAGTATTAAACGTGACGAATCAGGGGTACTTGGTTAATTTCAGTTATAACTTCTTTTTTTTTTTTTTTTTAAGAAGAGTTAGGGCCACATGTCTAAGAGTGACCCATTCCCAAATTTATTAACAAAAGCCCTCACTTACGGCGGAGGAATACAAAAAATACATAAAAACCAAACGAGAAAGTCAAAACAATACATGCCTAAAATAAACCTCCCAACCCACAAAGACATACCTATAAACAAAAAAAAAAAAAAAAACCAACTTCAAGACTTCTACACAACATAACTCCCTCTAACATAAGGTAAAGACAATTTATCCAAACGAATCAAACCTTTAAGAAATTTTGGAACTTGTAACAAAGACCGCCAAACTAAAGTAGAGCCTTGAGCTCCCATTTTAGCTAAGAAATCAGCCGGTGCATTTCCTTCTCTATAAACATGGTGAATAGTAAAATCCCCACCTGCATACAATCTCATAGCCTCCTCCTAGAAATCTTCCAAATACCAAACTCCACAATACTTCTTCTGAATCCAAGATACACAAATCAAAGAATCAAACTCAATGTCCACCTGATGTAGCCCTAAAGCTTGACAATATTTCAACCCTATTAACAATGCTTTCAATTCAGCATGGTTATTAGAACCCACCCCAAGAGAGCATGAAAAGGACAGCATCATATTGCCATGTACATCCCGAATAATACCCCCCGCACCTGAACTTCCTGGATTACCAAGACTGCACCCATCTATATTCAATTTCAATCTACCATTTTTTGGCTTTTCCCAACAAACCAATTTAGCCTGCACCTTTTTAATAGGTAAATTCGGTATGTTCAAGTCCCTCAACCTCTCCTCATCAACAACACCAATCTTTGTAATAGTTGTTAAGGAATTTTGCACTTTTCTTAGCCACTCACAAATAGACCTCCAAATCTCTTCTATTGATATGGTTTTACCTTCCATCCGTGCATTGCACCTGCATTGCCACAATTTCCAAATAATAATAGAAGGAATAAGGCCCATAAGATTACCCACCTGGGACTTGGTAGTCGCCCGTCTAAACCACATTAACACCAATTCAAACCACCGTCTATTTGGATCATAAGGAATTCCCAAGATAAGAGAAAACCTCTTCCAAATCACAGAAGCCACATCACCTGCAGCAAGAACATGATTTAAATCTTCATAGCCTCCTCGATCACAGCAGTTACACTTGGAAGTAATGGGTATACCCACCCTCCTCAATCTATCATCAACACTTAAAACTGTCATGGAAAGCCTTCCACATTAAAACAGAGATTTTTTTTGGTAAAGCTTCATGCCAAACTCATAATATTACCACATAAAAAATTCTTCTTAAGTAAACGGGAAAAAACTTCCTCCATAATGATAAAAAGATATGGAGATAAAGGATCCCCTTGTCTCAACCCGCGCCCTCCTTGAAAAGAATCACGAGACGTCCCATTCATCATGACTGAATACCAAGGCGACGCAATACAATTTTTAATCAAAGCCATAATAGAAGGAGAAAAACCAAATCCTGCCAACACATGTAACAAAAACTCCCACTCCACTCTATCATAAGTTTTGGCCATATCAAGCTTCAAAATAACATTACCGCCCAAAGCCTTTTTGTTAAGAGAATGCACCATCTCTTGTGTGAGACTGATATTATAAAAAATGCTTCTACCTTGAATAAAAGCACACTGTTCAGAGGAGATCATAGCAGGCAATAAAGGGGCAAGCCTTGCCACCAAAACCTTAGTGCAGATTTTGTAGAAAACAGAACATAAACTGATAGGACGGAACTTATCAAATCCCATCGGCTGAGCCATTTTCGGAATAAGCACAACAAAAGAAGCTATATAAAATCTAGGAAGAGGAACTCCCTTAAAAAAATCTCTTACAGCCTCCACCACCTCCACACGCACAATAGGAATACTCTCTATAGGAATACTGAAAACAGCTTGTTTCACCTCTTCTTCGGTAGGCAAAGAACAAAGCCTCAAATTATCCTCATCTGAGATCACATTAGACACTAAATCCCCCAAATCTGGAAGTACTACACGATTAGATTGACCCAAAAAATCCATGAAATATTTCACAGCACCATCATGAATATCTTGCGGTGTTTTTAACGTAGTACCATTAGACAGACTCATCTCCATAATCCTAGTTTGCTTCCTTTTATTAAGAAGAGCATGAAAATACCTGGAATTTTTATCCCCATGTTTCCACCATCTAACTTTGGCACACTGAGTCAACCGGATCTCTTCACGATTAGTCCAGGTGTCCAGTTCCATCTTTGAAGCCAACAGGTCCAGCTCCACATCTTCTTCATATCTCACTTGCAACTGTTCATCCAGCCTCTCTATACGAGCCTCCAACTCCTGAATGTGCCCACTAGTCCACCCAAAAACTACCTTATTCCATGCTTTTAGAGCAACTCTCACCCTTTTTAATTTTGCCCCCATTTTCATGAGAGCACCACCAGCATCATATTGGTCCCAAGCCTCATGAACACATCTAACAAAATCAACATGATCCACCCACATTTGCTAAAACCGAACAGGTGCCGGCCCATAGCCTTCAAAACTCTTCACTAACGAAATGACCATAGGAGCATGATCCGATGATGTACGAGGTAAATATCTCATAACTGAATCCGGAAAAGCACCAAGAAAATGTTGATCAACCAAGGAACGATCCAAATGAGCCCAACTCCTTGAATTTCCGGCATGCCCATCATTGCACCATGAATAACTCTTACCCAAAAATTTCAATTCCATTAAACCACAATTATGTATCCAAGAATTAAACTCCTCCATGGCCACCACAGGTCGAGGCCTACCACCACGTCTCTCCCCATCATTCGCTATAATATTAAAATCCCCTGTTACCAACCAAGGATCATTAGAATTACTCTCCCTTGCAAGCTCATCCCACAACACCCTCCGTTGCTCACATAAACATTTAGCATAAACAAAAGAAATTTTACACTTCATCCCACCATTAGCCACAAGAATAGAAATTTGTTGGCTTCCACAACTAACCATACTTACATTAACATCATTCATCCACAACATCCACAATTTCCCATTCCACGCACCATTTGAAAACCCATAATCAAAACCAAGCATTTTTTTAACTTCATCCATTTGTTCATCACATAAAAAAGGTTCCGCAAGCACAAACATCTTCGGCTTATATACTTTCATAATTTTTTTCAACCTACTTTTAGAAGACTTCACCCCTCTAACATTCCAATACAATATTGGACTAATCATAGATTCAATTTAGAGGCACGGGTAATTACCCGTTTACTACTGCGTAGTTTCTTGTGCCCATCCTCACTCTGTTTTTTTTCTGCCTCCCTTATATCCGAATCAGAGGACACATCATTATGCAAAACAATTTTTCCTTCCCCCATCTCCAGATCCAAAAGACAAGCCATAAGAACATTACTGTCCCCTATCATCTCCTTCTCTGTACTCGGCTCAACCTACTGAAGGTCACGTACCTGTTCTGCATGGGCTACCACAATGGAAACAAGATCCTCCTGAGACACATCAACTGGAAGCAGCCCCAGTTCTTCAGTCATACTCTGTACGTGCACAACAGCATCATTCTCCGCATGCCCCATAGTGTCTTCTATACCCCGTTCTTCAGTCATACACTGTACGTGCACCATTGGATAATTCTCACTGCACTCCACTACTCTCGGGACCACCTCCACAGAATCAAAACATGGCCTTTCCAGCACCTCTGAATTCACTAGCACCATCACCACCAAAACAGAGCATAGAGCCTCTGCATTACTAGCCGTTACCTTATCCTCAGAATCGTGACCCTGCAGCTCCTTCCGCTGTACTTCTTCCACTTTCTGTTCTTCCGTATTAATTATAGGCTCAACCCTGCCCACCACTACCACATCCGACGTACACTGCTCAGCCACTTCTTGCACTACAGCGTTCAATCCCGATGACTCCACCTCTTTCAACTATTTCGGCACAATCTGGTATTCCATCCGAACCTGTTTTTTCCCTTTATGCTTCCGTAAAACACCCTTCTTACATGTCTTCAAGTTATGTCCCTGTACTTTACATAGAGAGCAAAAAGCCGGCATCGTCTCATATACAATCTCCTGCAACCGACTTGTAGGACAAGATGGCGCACCAATCCAGAACGAAACCAGGGGGGATTTAGCAACATCAACCTCCAAGCAGACCCGTGCACCATCTATTCTAGTGGCACACCTTGTAGCATTGTCAATCCGAATAAGCTTTCCAATAGGCGACGTGATGCTTTTCAAGATAGATGGGTGATAAAAATTCGGAGCCAACCCAGGGAGAAATACCCAAACGGGAACCACCAATGGCTCGTCCTCCTCAGAAAAATCACGCGTCCAATGAAATGGACGATAAACCACCCCGTTCACGTCACAAGCTTCCCTCGAAAATGCCTTGTTAAAATCCTCCTTCGATGTTAACCGGACAAACACATTCTGTGGCCTTCTCATGGCTGAAACCACCGCCATACCAGATAAACCCCATATGTTTTTAATGAATATCCTAATCGAATCCAACGATGGTCTCTGCCTAAGGAACTTCAGCACCAGTGAGAACCGAAAAGGTTCAGCCGACTTCAACATCTCTTCCTTTGAAAACAGGAAGTAAACTTCTCCATCCATGGTTTTATGAGCCCTTGGTGGCAGCTGCACATCAGGAATCGGCTGAGGGGCTGCAGAAACCAGTTCTGCAAACAATCGGTTGGCCGCCAGCATGGGGCCATCAAAGCCCCTCACGGCAGCCATGCAAAGAATGTGAAACAAACCCTAGCAGAGCAATAAGGGTAAAAACGTCCAGCATAAAATCTTGTGCAGATCAGTGCAACTTGTTTCTACCTCTGATAAAGGGAAAATAGTATATTTGAAAGGAAGTTTTGAAGTGGAAGACATGACATTATTGTAAGAATAATGACAGGCTTACTACCTTACTACCACCCTTTTACTATTCTTTTTATTTTTATTTTTTTAAAAAAATTACTTAATAGTTGAGGAAGTGACTAATAATGAAATTCTATATTTTTTTTAATATTTTCTTAATGACTAAGGATGTTTAAAAATAATAATAAAATTAAAATTTCAAATACACTATAGAGTAGCAAATGGGTAGTAAGAGAGTAGTAAGGGTATCATTACCCTTGTTGTAATGTCTTTGAAAATGAGGGAAAATCAACATTTTTTAGTGCAAGTTGCTGCCAGAGTATCTTATAGTTACTTTGTTCAGTTGGCAAAAAATTAAATAAATCAGGATATTCCATTATTTGGTGCTTTAAGCTTATGAAGTACTTGCCATGCTGACCTAATTATTCTTTTCACTCCAAAGGAAAATTTTCATGCTGATTCTTTCCTCTATTTTTTTTTTTTTGAAAGGCACTTTTTTTCTTCTTGGTTTAAAGGGTTTGTCTTTCTATTGTCACCATTACAAGTTTCTGTTTGGGCATCTTTTATTTTCTCTTAATTTTTCTTTGGCCAAGTAGAAGATAAATAAACTATTTATACGAGGAATACTTAGGCCTCATTTGGATTGAAGAATGTTCACATCTCATCTTAACATGTAAACATCACTATTTTTTACAAGCTCAATGTTGAGAGAGAGAGAGAGAGAGAGAGAGAGAGAGAGAGAGAGAGAGAGAGAGAGAGTTTGAAACATGCGTAACCGAAACTCTTTTGTCACTTTCTCTAGGGCATCCGCCATGACTGAGCCTATGGCCCTGCCAGCAGCCAAAGATCTGGTGGGACGCCACCTTTATTTTGATATCATTTTGGAGGCCCCCAAACCTATTCCAGAAGTTGAAATCAAGATGAGACAACCCTCGTTTTCTGAAGGCAAGATGGTTTTTCACTTCAACCATGAGAAGATTGCTCGATCGGCTGCTCCTTTGCGACATACCGTGGTTTTGAAATTGCTACGTAAGCAGCCATCGTTGGATCATATTCGTTGAGTCATCAAGCATAGATGGGGCTTACAGAACTAGCTCGTGGTAGGACGTATGCGTACTCCATCGTCAGTGATGGTTAGAATGATTTCTTAGGAGGATTATTGCACTGCTTTGGCTCATGATTTTTTTGACATCAATGGGGTGCCTGATCATATTTTTCAAGGGATGCCATTATATGATGAAAAAAAAGAGCCAACCTTGGTTCCTGTTTAGATGTTTCCTCTTGGCCTGCCCCCCAATTTCTACCAAACTTCAATGCTTAAGATTTTTGGTAGAGGATTCGAACGATTTTTTAACCGGGACAATGCAATTGCATGTGTCTCTAGGCCGGAGGGAGCCCGGATTTGCGTTGAGATGGATATATCCAAGCCTGTGTGGCATGGTTATTGGATCGGCTCCTCAGGATATCCTAATAGTTGTTATCAAGAGGTCATTTTTGAAACCCTACCAGCTTTTTACAATGACTACCATGTTCAAGGGCATTCGGTTCAATGGCGCCAGGTTAACAAAACAAACGACGATTCTATGGAAGAGAATGAGAGGGAGGACAAGAAAAAGAGACAAGAACTCAAACTGAAACAAATTCGCGAGTTTTAGGTTCTTATCTTCAAAGGATATTCTCTATGCAAATATGTTGGGAAGTGTAGTGGGAGCTGAAGAATTTAATGAAGGAAGTAGTTTGGAGAAAAATTTGCAGGAGGCCTCTGTGAACATAATAGTAATGGAAAAGGAATGTCCCATGAAGGAAGATGTGGCTTACCACTGGCTAGAGGATCAACTCAACTCCTATCGGAGTGCTTTGAAACTGGTTGATGAATTAATGGAGTACAAACTTTGGGTGGTGGCTCAGAGGGTGGTAGATGACATGTTCGAGGCAAAGAAAAATAACACCTCTAATGTGGAGTTGGTTAACTCTGATACTAAAAATCATGAGGATGTAGAAGAAGACTCGAAGAAGAGGTATGAATCTGATCCAGAATTGTCTCGATCAGATTTGTTAGAACAAGAGTAGAGGAATGATGGGATGGCTTGATGTGTCACCACTAGGTCCAACAAAAAATATGTTTAATGATAATTGACCTACTCACTTGGAATGTTCAGGGGTTATGTATATCACGAAGTCATTTACATAGAATTATGATTCAAAGAAAGCCGAGGGTGGTGGCGATTTTGGAACCTTTCCTAGAGGAAAATAAGATGCAACAGTTGTCTCGAATTTTAAGGCTTCCTCACTTCTGCTCTAGTGCTCAAGAGGGTGGCAAGGTTTGGCTTTTCTAGGATTTGGATTTTCAGTTTGATCTGGTGTTGGCTTCAAACCAGGTTTCATCGGGCTGGTTTTCTTCTAGAAATATAAAAGTTTTGGTTTCTTTTGTCTATGTGAGTTGTTTTTAGTGGCAAAGGTGAGGTCTGTGGGATGAGCTACTAGCTTTGAATCCGAGGAATAATCCTTGGTTTCTTTCTGGGGACTTTAACATTATTAGACAGAATGCTGAGAAAATTGGTAGGGTACACCATTCAAATTCTGCGCAGCGAGGAATTAACCAGTTTATTGAAGATGGAGGCCTTTTGGAACCTCCTTTCAATGGCTCTCTAAATATTCGTGGTGCAATGGTCAATAGGAAAGAAGGTTCATATGGGCAAGATTAGATCGAGTTTTGATTAATGGGCAATTTCTCCAATAGTTTCAGGGGGTCAAACTCACTTTTAATCGGACTCTAATTATGCATATGGTCCTAAAAGATCTAAAACTTGAATGAGCAACAAACAAATATAGACATAATTTGTTGGTTGGGAAGCTGATCTTGATGCCAAATTGTTAGAGGTTTGAATAAAAATTTTATTAGAGAAAATTGTCAAACAACTTATAGTACATTCTTGATCATCATAAAGATAACAAGAGACACTTGAAATCACTCCCACTTGACTATAAGATGTATATATATCTATTCTATTATAATAAGTGGCTATCTAACTACTACAATAATTTTTTCTTTTTTCTTTTTTCCATTAAGTTTTCTTATTTTTCTATTATCTTCTCTTTTCTCGTTAACGACTAACGAGTGAATAAGATGCGAAGAGTATTGTGCTCTTTGAAGGTCTCCTCCAAAACCAAAGACTGCTCCTTTGACAGCCTGAGTTTCTTTCTTGATGGGTTGCCACCACTGCCATCTTCCTCATTGCTCTCACGAGAGCACGAAGCCCTCTCAGCCTCATTTTCTTCTCCGTTTTGCTTTGATCTCTCGCTCCTCTTTCTGCTGATGCTCAAACGTCAACCTTGTAGATTAATCTACCAACTGGTTTAGACGGAAGATAAAAGGTAGTCTATTAATACCAACGTTAATCTTGAAATCTATTAGATTCTTAATTACAAAAATGAGGAAAAAAAAGATCTTATAAACTAAAAATAGTGAGAGAAATAAAATGAAATTCCATAGCTGATAAAGGGTTAGAATTGCATAATTAAGTTGTTTAAATGAGTGATTTATTTTATCAAATAAGGATTGAACACTTAATTATGCATCAAATTCTAATATTGAATGTCAAATTAATTGATGTCAATATTTTATACACATAAAGTTCTATATTTGCCTTTGAAAGAAATACAATTCTAATGCACATGCAGGAAATCCAAAGAGAAGCAAATCACTCACACATGCACATGCAGAAGGAAAGTGGACCGCACACACCAACTTGGACCCACGGACAGCACATGAAGCATAAAACCTTGGACAGCAACCTACGGCAAGAAAGAAAACACATGCAGAAAATAAAGGGAAGTCGGTGAATGTTTTTAATTGGAGTGAGTCCGTGCATGAATTGGTTGAATTGAGAGTGTGCAGTCAGTGAGTGCATGATTAGAGAGAGACGTGTGAGTGTTGTGCTAAAATTAAAGTGAATCGGTGCTTAATTGATGGGAAGAAGAGAGACGTGCAGAAATTGGAAAAGGAAGTGCTGAAAGTTGAAAAGGAAACATGCAAAGTCTCCCACGGCTGGAACTAAAACCTGCAGCTCACTCACATGCATCACTCACACTTGCATCAACCAAGGATGGAAAGAAAACCAGTAGCAGAATTTCCACCGAAAGCATGCAGAAAAGTTAAACTCACAGCATGCAGAAAAGTTACTCACAGCATGCAGAAAAGTTAAACTCACAGCATGCAGAAAAATGAAGCAGAAAATCAATAAACACGGCACTTCAATGCAGAAAATCACGGAAGTTGACAGCAACCATGGCATCTCACTCACACGTGCAGCAGCTCTCATCACACATGCTGGAGCCCACGGCACATGCAGTTCAGAAATGCAGTTCAAAAATGCAGAAAAGAAAAACAGCAGCACATGCAGAAATGCAGAAAATTAAAACTCAGCACATGCAGAAATCGAAAGGCAACAAACCGAACACATGCAGGTCTCATTCGGGCAGCATACAAGCACTTCACACGCTGGTACACATGAGGAAAAATAAAGCAAACCACATGCAGAAAAAGCAAAGCAGAAAACTTGGACTCACGGCTAAAACTTGGACAACACCAGAAACTCATGCAGAAAATCAACAATGAAGGCTGGAAAGCAAACACATGCAGAAAGCAAAGCAACTCACGACAATGCAGAAAAGTCAATCAGCACATGCAGAAAACCAGCAGCAGACAGCTCACACAAGCATCATTCACGGATTGCAGAAAATGAAGAAGCAAAAAGTCACAGCACTTCAATGCAGAAAATGCAGAAAACAAAGCAAAGACTCTCACGGCAGCTCACATGCATCAATCACGGCTTGAAAACATATGCAGAAATCAAACGTGGACAGCAAAGAATGAAAGCAACTCACGGCAGCAGCTCACACATCACGCTTGCACCAACTTGGAAATAGCAACACACACATGCAGACCGTATATAAATGGGGGCAGTTTTTGGAGTTGGGATATATTGTTTTTCTGCAAATGACACTAAGGAGAGTAGAGGTAGTTTTTAGTTTTCAGCTTCAGTTTATCTTTCTGCAGTTTACGTAGAACTATTTTTTTTTGTTTTTTGTTTTCATTTTCAGACTTGGGAGGTTGTAGAAAAACTCTCTGTCTCTTGCTCATTTTTATCAGTTTATTTTTTTTTATTTTTGCTGTAAGGTTTCAGACGGGAGGTGGGTAGCGGCTCCTTTTAATTTTTCTTTGGATTGTTTTCTTACATTTTCGTTAAGTAGATTCGACAGAAGCTATTAGTTTTTAGACTACTTTTTGTTTAGCTTTTATTTTTACTTTCTTTTGTTCGGCGTTTTTTTTACTTTTCTTCAGTTCAACATTTACTTAGTTTATTTTTCATTCAGCATTTTTATTTTACTTTGCTTTTGGTGTTTGTAGTTTTGATCGTCAATAGTTTTTTTTTCGTTCGGAGCCGGCGTGGAGTTCTTGATTTTATTTGTTTTATTTATTTATTTTTTTAGATTTTATCATGACTTCATTTAGATTTGTTTTTGTTACTAAAAATATCATGTGTAACTAATTTTTAAAGCTTGGGTTGTGGAATGAGATTTAATTTATTTTAGATTCTAGTTTGATGCAATATTTTGTTGTTTAATGTTGATTTCACTAAGTTACTAGTCGGATTTTAATAGAAAATAGATTGCGGCTCTTGCTCTTGTTTTGTTGTTGACGTAAGGCACAACAAAAGCTTGAAATTATCAAGGCTTCTTTCGATTGATTATAAATATAAATTTGGCTAGTAAATTAGAGAATTTCTTGAGAAAATATTGCAAAAACTTGAGCTTAATTTCTTATCTTCCGAATATCAATATCTTTACTGGATTGTTAATCGAGAAATTATCTAGAATCCGAAATAAAAAGAATCTCAAACCCAACCCAAGTGTTTGTTAATTTGCCTTTTTGATCAGAAACTCTTATTTCAATTTCTATTATTTTTTGCATTGCATTTGAATTTTATTTTCATCTCTCATACTCGATTCATTTGTTACTCACCAATCCCGTATACGCTTTGATAACCCATTGTCCCTGTGGAATACGATCCTGGACTTATCCTTGATACAACTTGACACTTCTACACTTGAAAGCACATTCGAAACCGAGTCAATAGCTTACCAGGTAACTGAAACATCTCATTACAAGAACCATTGTGTTTCTGCACCAACTGTGAAGAGTTGTGCATGGGACCCACTTTCACAAAACTTCGACTCCCATCACACCCTAAGCCCAAACCCAAACCCAATCCCAATCCTAATCCCAACCCCAACCCCAACTCCAACCCATTTTCCCTCTAATTTCTCCCATCAAAACACAATATAAATCACCTGGAAAAGTCTAAAAATTCAGGCCAAATTCAAATCCCGATGATTTCAAAATCGCCGCACGTTCGTCCGTACTACTCCTCCACTTATGATATATTGTGGTAAAATTCATAAATCGCCGCCAAAAGAGACGTATTTGGCAGTGATTTCTTCATCGCCGGTATAGAGATTAAAAGCCGTAAAGATCTTTGCCAGTGATTCAAAAATCGCTAGCAAAACCTTTAGCAGCGATGCCCTAATCACTGCCAAAGATCTTTATGGTTTTTAAACTATATGGCGGCAATTCAAAAATCGCTGGCAAAACCTTTGCCAGAGATTTCCTAATCACTGCCAAAGATCTTTACGTTTTTTAAATTCTATACTAGCGATGAAGAAATCATCGGCTAAGGTTTTGCCAGCAATTATGAAATTGCTGGCAAAGATCTTTACGTTTTTTAAACTCTATACCGATGATGAAGAAATCGCTAGCAAAGATCTTTACGTTTTTCAAACTCTATGGCGGCGATAGAGAAATCGCTGACAAAGATCTTTACTTTTTTAAACTCTATGGCGGCGATAGAGAAATCGCTGGCAAAGGTTTTTGAAATCGCTGGCAAAGATCTTTACTATTTTTAAACTATATGGCAGCGATTTCATAATCGCTAGCAAAGATCTTTACGTTTTTAAAACTATATGGCGATTATGAAATCGCTGGCAAAAACCAATTTCCCTATTGCAACCATTGAATTTTTTGGTTTTTGAACTTAATGGCAACGATTTAAAAATCGTTGGAAAAACCTAAAAATGAAGTTGTAATAACCCAGCATTCTTACTGGGTCTCATTTTGTATTCATTCAAAATGGAGGAAATTAACTATTTTTCCTCCATTCATTCAAATGTACCTGATTGACATGATCAACTAATTATCAATGCATCAACAAATATATCTAAGACCATTCAATAATTTCTTCAAACGTCAATTCAATCAATCTCATATATATTTATGCATTGGGTGGTGCATTATACTGATCATATCGAGTACAAGCTAAGCTACTAATTAAATAATAGATAAACATCCTTATTATACATCAATTTGAAGACTCTACTATCACTAAAATAACTACTACCAAGTTCCACATCTATTTAAGTGAGACTTTTCAACGACATGGGCACCCACAGTTCTACATTTCACCTTTGGCTGAGAAAGGTGGCGAACACGAAGAGAAAGCTGAAGTTACTGTTGCTCATCTTAAGCTTGAATGGGCATATCACCCCACTAATCAATTACTCTTATGATCTTTTGCATGAGGTCAAAACATCCGTATTGTCCGATACCTAATATAAGAGTGAAATGGCTAACCACTACTAAAGCAGGCGAGTTACTTTACAATGACATGACATATAAAAATTTATTTCTTGTAGTGTGTTAAGCACACTACATACAAATTTTATTTGTTGTGACACTAATGTCATTTCAGCATGACACGCGCGTTTTAAATGAGCAGTTAAACATGTAACTAGCATGATATTAGCATGCAAACATGTTTTTAGAAGTTGGAATTGATAGGTAACCTTCATCTCTTAAAAAAAAAAATTTGAAATTATAATTGACCGTACTTTGACATGGTAAGATTAATTGATTTGCTAAAAAGAAAAAATGGATTAATTAATTAAATATTCTTTCAAATCACATACGTACTCATGTCATATAATCAGTAGCGTGGATAGTGTCTTTCATACCAACTAGCAAATATAAACTTTTTTTTATTTATAATTCAATATAATAGCACTTCTGTGGTAGAGATAAGGGATAAAGTGCACATACAAATGCACTATAGTCATGGCATTGCAGTATAGTCATGGAATTGTCCACCAGAAGAATGGCACAACCGAACATCTCCTTGAAAATCATACGTATCGAGCATCAAGCCGCGAACTCCATTCTACAAACAAAGCGCGATGGGTTGATTACTAGTTTACAGGATAATCAAGAAAATTTTAGAACAATAGAAGACAAGCTTATAGTTTGCATAAGAAAGAAGGAATTGCGGAAAGGAACGTACATTTAGCTGTTGAGCGACAGTATCTTCTTGATTTACGAAGGTAATCCGAGGAACTCCTGTGTGAGATGGCTCTCCATCGATAGCATAAGCATTATGGGTTGTCAAGAACGCATATTTATTGAACGGCAGACAATTATATTCTGTTCAGGAACAAAATGAAATCAAAATAAATGAAAAAAAAAAATTGATGAGGGCATGAATTGGAGAGTAAAACGATAGAGAGAGTAGCTAGATCTTAATTTCTTTCTTCCTTTTTTTCTGTTTGGGCTGTGGTTAAGAAAGTGGACTGGGTAATTCAGGCTAAATTTGTTAGGAAAAATTCTATCAGTATCTTCACACCAAACACCATACATAAATTTTTTAATTTTTTTTCTTACCAAATGTGTGGTGTATGGATAATAAGTAGAATAACTCAATTAGTTTACAAAAAATAAAACTAAAACAAAATTTTAAAAAATAAAAATAAGTATAATATGTGGTGTGTAGAGATGATGAATAGTAAAATTTGCCGGCATACATGTCCAGCAGTGGCTATCAGAAGTATAAAACCTAGCCCGCAACATAGTTAAAAGATGCATTATTTGAATGTTAGGATTTCCTTAATTTTAATTAATTATTGGGTCCAACTTTAGCGTAGGCTGATGGCATCTACATGTAAATAAAGACCATCTTATGATAAATAATATTGCACAATAATAAATAAATGAATACAAAGGGAAGTGTCTAGAACAGGGCAAATAGGTTTAATTACAAAGGACTTGTTTAAGGCTTGTCTATTTCAAACTTGTACCTAACATTACTCATTTATGTTATCACACACACCATTATGGCTTACTCTTTGGTCAAGGCTCTGCCGAATCTATCCATCCTCGCCCCTTCACCTCCGACACATGAACCCTACACAAATTACTACCATGTACGCAGTACTGTCGATCTCTCTAGTTGGTTGTCAAAATCTAGTTTGGTCCATTCATATCTATATATATATATCCAATTGCGTTCTCGCTTTCTCTTAACAATAATAATTTGGAATTGGAAGTGAGAAAGCTCTATTAAAGTCATCCAAACAGACAACTACAATGCCTCTCTTTTGGTTGGTTCTTTAAAATGCAGCTCTATAGACCACTATAATTATTTGGACTCCATACATTTTAGACAATCCCTGGCTGGAGTACTAGATTGGTCCAAACAGAGAATGTTCTCCAAACTAGATTGTGCCAGCATGGAGAATTAATTCTCCATTCTTGCGAAAAGGATCCATCCAGGCAATTATGGAACAACCATATTATAACAGATAACAAAAAAAATTCAATCAAATAAAATAAAATATAAACTTGATCTATTAGACAAGTTATAAATGGCAGTCATAGAACTATAATGAAAATTTGGATATCTCAACAAACATCAAAATCAATACTTGAAAATATAAAGAATTCAAAGTAAGAGAGTTAACTTATTTCCCAAAAAAATGTTCTTATTACTATTAGCTAGTTAGAAAGAATCATGGTTCATGTACATCATTTCTTTTCCTATTTTAATATATATATATATATATAACTATATATATATATATGTATATATATAGTTGCATTCATGGGGTTGTATATAATGGGGTCGAATACATTTCTTATAGGAATTGAGAACCACACCAGAGAGGTGAGGAATGAGGTAAAAGGAAATTTGGATGACCAACTTCAGAATATCAAAAGCAAGAAAAAACAAAAGAGACCAACTATTCCCCTTGAATGCAATTTAGCACCCAATCAAACTTAATGCGTGAAAAATAACCCTCATGATCTAAATTCATTTTATTATATATTATGGTTATCATAAAAGGGTCAAGACATCAAACATGTAAATGCATCAAGTAAGGCAGTTATCTTTGTATAACTATATCTGTTCCTTATGGTAGCTAATAAATTGAGTTTAATTCACACCAAAGTAACAGTGCCTTTTGGCTTGGCATGCATGAAATAAGCCAAAGGAAACTATGAATTAGAGATTTGAAAAAGTAAGTACATTAAATTGGGTTCAGATAACAGTACCTGCATTTGAATACAATTTCTACATGCTTTATCTAATAGTTAACTGCTATAACTGATTCCGATCAATTTTCTTCTTTTTACCGAAAGTTACATGCATAAGCTGATTTGGGTAGTTGAAAAAAACCATTTTGAAGTCTTATTAGACGTGGAGACATAAATTATACCACTTCAAGATGAGAAGCATTATGCTTTTGTTGAAAAGCTTGAAATAGAAATGTGAATTAATTAATGGGGATAGGTTGAAACCAAAAGTTATATTCAGCTATTTGAAAAGGATAGAAACCACCAAAAAATATATGTAGGTAGGTACTTAATATATATGGTGAGATGAGTTTCATGATGGATTACAAGTGGAGTACAAGATTCAAGTATATCAAGCCAAATCTCTACAAATATCGAGACATAGGTGAATAATATATACTCGAGATGATTAAAATATAAAAATAAAAATCAATCAAGAGTCAACTAATTGGATTCTAGATAGAATAACAATCATATAATGGTGGAGAAAAATGCATGGTTATGAACCTTCTATACTAAAGAAAAAAACTGCATATTTTGATGCTTAGTTTCATGCTTAGTTTGGGTTTTAACTATACTTAGAACCCATGTGCAGATGCGATATGTGCTTAGTTTGATGACAAAGCCATTTGAAGCTGCAATTAAAATAACTTGTATTGTTGTAAGCATGCTACACAAGTGATATTTGTGTGTGGGTTTTAAATATATTGCTAACATGCTTCGACTCCCCCATATTTTCCTTCTAAATAATCCAAAACAAATATCAAAACAGCCAATAGAAAAGGGCAAAAGTTCAAGTTTAAATAATGTAAAGTTTTGTTGAACATATTTGCAGTGGTAGAAAGAAAGATGAATCAAAATAGAAAGAAGAAGAGAAAATAATCTTTTATTTTGGAGGCAGATAATAAAAAAATGCAAAGAAAAGAAAGAAACAAAGTTATACACAGAACAAGACATCATGCAAATATCAAGAGAAAGAATTAATGCTTCTAAAATATGGAGAGAAACATTTTAATATTAAATCCATGAAGATTACCCCCCCCCCCCCCAATATATGGGGGAGCTTGGGGACTTGAAGCCAAGAACCCATGTGGAAGTATAGGAGTGAAGGAGGAAATAAGCAAATCAGACCAATGAAACAAGGAAACAAGCATACAAGCATAAGCTCTGTGACGCCCCCAAATCCCCACGTACGGACACGGGGAAATCGAGACGTCCGGATGGTGACAACACGGGTCACCACCCTATCGACGAGTGCCAAGTGTGTGCAAGCGACAAATGTGCACGAAGAAACACGCAGCGGATAGCAAAGACATATAACTAAGTACCAGAATTTTTCTTAATTAAAATACAAAGCGGTTCAAAACATACGTAATAAAATATTACAAATACAAATATTGTTTCAAAGCCAACTCCAAAGCATAGACTCCAACTCAATACTCCGGCGGAACCGCATCCTCGGGCTCAGCCTCCTCCTCCTCCTCGATCCCTGCACCAAAATCTACGGTACCAAAAATGGTGCCGCAGGTAAGTAAAATCCAAACAACGCAAGATAAAAACATATTACAACCCAAACAATATGCATGAAGTATGCCCAATGCACATGTCCCAAAAACCATATTTTTTCCACACACGCCAAAAGTCCTGTTTGGCCCAAAACCTTTCCTTTAAATTTTCCTCGCCATTATCCCAAATAATGGCCCAAAAACCAGTCTCAAAACCATTTTCCATTTTTTCTTAATCGAATGCACCATGACCTCCCCTAGGGGTCATCCGTAAGCCCTGGCTCTTGCCACACCGCAAATAACAACTACGCGTGTGGCTCCATAACAAGCGATGCCCAGTTCCGCGCCCTGCGCGTACGTAGCCAAGCACCCTCTAGACAAGCGATGTCCAGTTCCGCGCCCCACGCATTCGTAGCCAAACATCCTCTAGCCTTCGCCAGCGAAGGGCCACGGAGTCGGTGCATAGAGCGATGCCCAGTTCTGCGCCCGGCGCGTTCGTAGCCAAGCATCCTCTAGCCCCCACTCCTGTTTTCGCTCAGTTCCGCGCCTCGCGCGTTCGTAGCCGAGCTTCGACTCAGGGGACGTCACTCAGTATATTACGCTTCCGAGTGACCAGAGGAGCTCCACCGAGATAATACCCCATCCCGGCTTGGGGTCGTGGTACACACGCACCCAAAAATCCATTTACGCCAATAAACATGATTTTCTCAAATTAAATAAAATGCACATGCATGCACCATGTAAATGCAATCTCAATGCACGACACAACCAACCAACCATAAATCAACAAATCAAGCAACTCCGTCCTCCATCCATCCGACCCCCGAACTCCTCGGACTCAGTCCGGAATCAACAAACCAACCAGATAAATTATTGAAAGAGCAAAATATATTTAAATCTAAAAGTAGAGTTTGGAAAATATTTACAGCGCTATACGGTATTTTTTGAAAGCTCGCGGCGTTGCAAACGGCGGAGGAAAAGCAACGTAACAGTGTATTTTACACTGTGGCCGTGGGTAATAAATTACCCACTTTCGAACGGGGACAAACCAAGGCACGAAATTGATAGGGAATGGCCTTGAGATATTTATGAAGCTAAAGGAAGTGAGCTTTGGCCGTGGGTGGCGGTGGAAGAAGAAGAAGAAAAGAAAGAAAGGAAAGAAAAGAAGAAAAAGAAAAAGGAAAAGGGAAAAAGAAAAAGAGAAAAGAAAAGAAATGAGGTCCAATGTGACGCCCCCAAATCCCCACGCACGGACACGGGAAATTCGAGACGTCCGGATGGTGACAACACGGGTCACCATTCTATCATCGAGTGCCAAGTGTGTGCAAGCAACAAATGTGCACGAAGAGATACGCAGCGGATAGCAAAGACATAAAACTAAGTACCAGAATTTTCTTGATTAAAACATAAAGCTGTTCAAATCATACATAATAAAATATTACAAATATAAATATTGTTCAAAGCCAACTCCAAAGCACTCAAAACTCCGACGGAGCCGCCTCCCCGGGCTCAGCCTCCTCCTCCTCCTCACTCCCTGCACCAAAATCTACGGTACCAAAATGGTGCCGCAGGTAAGTAAAATCCAAAACCCACTAGATAAAAACATATAGAACTCAAACAATATGCATGAATAAATGCCAATGCACAACACCCATAAAAACATATTTTTCCACACACGCCAAAAATCCAATTTGGCCCAAAAACATATCCTTTCCAAATATCACGCCAAAAGTCCATTTGGCCCATATCCAACTCAATCCATTTAATTGGTATGCACCATGACCTCCCCTAGGGGTCATCCGCACACCCTGGCTCCTGTGTCACATCGCGGGTATCCGCCACGCGTATGACACTAAACGAGCGATGCCCAGTTCCGCGCCCCGCGCGTTCGTAGCCAAGCATCCTCTAGCCCTCGCCAGCGAAGGGCCATGGAGTCGGTGCATAGGGCGATGCCCAGTTCCACGCCCGGCGTGTTCGTAGCCAAGCACCCCCTAGCCCCCGCTCCCGTTGTCACTCAGTTTCATGCCCGGCGTGTTCGTAGCCAAGCCACAACTCAGGGGACGTCACTCAGTATATTACGCTCCCGAGTGACCATAGGAGCTCCACCGAGATAATACCCCATCCCGGCTTGGGGTCGTGATACACACACACCCGAGAATCCTTTTACGCCAATAAAACATGTTTTTCTTAATTTAAATAAAATGCACGTGCATGCACCATGTAAATGCAATCTCAATGCTCGATAAAATCAACCAACCATAAAACAACAAATCAAGCAACTCCGTCCTCCATCCATCCGACCCCCGAACTCCTCGGACTCAGTCCGGAATCAACAAACCAACCAGATAAATTATTGAAAGAGCAAAATATATTTAAATCTAAAAGTAGAGTTTGAAAAATACTTATAGCGCTATATATAATTTTTAGAAGGTTCGGCGCGCGGCAAACGATGAGCGGAAAGCAACGTAACAATGCAAATGCACTGTAGCCGTGGGTCGCAAAATACCCACTTTTGAACGGGGACAAACCAAGATACCAAATTGATAGGGAATGGTCTAAGGATGTTTATGAAGCTAGTGGAAGTGAGTTTTGGCCGTGGGTGGCGGTGGAAACGGCGGTGGAGGGCAAAAATGGCCAAATCGGAGTTGAGCTCGTGGGAGCTGCTCCGGCGACGGATCTAGGCCGGAAATGGGTGGGTTAGGTCGGCAAGAGGTAGGGGAAGAAGTGGTGAAGAGATGGTGGCCGGAGGTGGTGCGACGGCGCCGGAAACGGTGAAAAACCGTGCGACTTAGATGCTTTTTTCCGGCCAAACGGCGGCACGGTTAGGGGAGATCTTTGGTGGGGTGGTGCGCCAGAGGGAGGGGAAGTTTTCTGGGTGGGTGTCGCAGGCTATGCCGCCGGCGAGCGGCGGTTCTGGGCGGATGAAGGGAACGGCGGCAGAGTGAAAAACAGGGGTGGGTGCTGCGACTTCGAGGGGCTCGTGGCGGCTAACGGTAGGTCCGATGGTCCTGAAAATTGGTGGGAATGTAGTCTGATGGGAGGGGAAGAGAATGGCGGGGGTGGTGTACGACACCTCCACCGGAAGGCGGAGAAACGAGCGGTCAAAGGTGGCTGCGTGGAAGAGAAAAAAAAGAGAAGGGAGAAAGAGAGAGACGTGCGCGGGGGTGACGGGGGAAAGAAAGAAGAAAAAGAAGAAAAAAGAAAAGAAGGAAAAAGAAAAAAAGGAAAAAGAAAAGAGGGGGAAAAGAAATGAAGTCCAAACTTCACTTCCGGGATCCAGAAACTGATCCGCCGAAAACGATATTAAAAACATAAACGACTAAAATAAAATAAACACTACATCAAATAAATAAATAAACACCAAGAAAATATTTTAAACACAACGTCAAGCTAAAATATAATAAATAACTAGTAAAAACCAACTATTAAATTTTAAATCAAAAAACAAGCTAAAATAAATTAAACAGCAAATTTTAAACTCAATAGCAAATAAAATCCAATTAAAATCCGATAATTTAAAATACAAGCACTATAATATCAATTAAATTAAAACCACTCCTTCAGTGAAAAAAAAAACACTCAAAAGCGGGTCATCACATCCAATCCTCACTCCGGAATCCAAAAACAGATCCGCCGAAAACGATATTAAAAACCGTAAAACGATTAAAATAAATTAAACACAACATCAAATAAATAAATAAAACCAAGAAAATATTTTAAACACAACGTAAAGCTAATATATAATAAATAACTAGTAAAACCTAACTATTTAATTTTAAATCCAAAAACAAGCTAAAATAAATTAAACAGTAATTTAAACTCAACAGCGATTAAAATACGATAATTTAAAATAAAAGAACTATTATTTTAATTAAATTAAAATATTCTTTCAGTGAAAATACACGTAAAAACGGGGTGTCACAAGCTCTATCACATTAACCTAATTATTTGGGAACAAGAGGGGTGTAAATCTCTGAAGCCCCAAAATAGAGTGCATAGCAGAATTTTCTGCACTACCATGGACAGCTAGCAGCTTTAATACATTCATGCTCTTAAGCATCCCTCATTTAACCACAATTTCAACTACATAAACCAAGCATACTAAAGTTGAAGAAAACTTGAGAAGAAACATCATTTTTTTATTTTTGAAAGCATAGCATAAACAACAAGAGTAGCTCAAGGCTTCCCACTAAAATTCTAATTGAACCTACTAATATAAATAAAATCCTTGGTTGTTACTTAGGCTATTAATCTTGAAGAAAAGTGTTAAAAAAATACATTCTCATCTCCACTAGTTTAACACATATAAATAAAGGGTTAAACATAGTCAAAACATGATTCAAACTTAAGAAAAGGCAATCTGATATAATTCATTTTATTTATCCTCTGGATGTAATCCAAATCACAAGCAGCTGGTTATATATACATATATATAAACAAAACTCTAGCAGGCCATGATCACTTAATTTCTTATGATGAAATAATAATTTAGTTTTCCAGATTGGTGAGACAATTTGTGACGATTCAAAGTAAAGCATATGGCTCAAATTTGCTCCTCGATCAATCCGCTGATCAAATATATATGAGTTTTGCGATGTGGTAAGAAAGGTGTGGCACAAATCCCTAAAATGAAGTCAATTTTATCAAAACATGAAGAAATGGGAGCTGTTGATTCTTAAAGAGACAAGAACCACTTGCAATAGTACTACTGGTTAAAAGTTCAAATAATTTCTAGACATACATGATAGACTATCTGATCAGTAGTACTCTAGTGCAAAGCTGGCTCCTGTAGCAGTGTAGAATACTTTGAACTTACAGCTCAAAGCATGATGCATGCATGAGATTTTCATCAATTAATAGTTATGTACGTATATATATTTATGACCAAAACCTATACACTATAAAAAGTAAATTTGGTATGGCATAGAAATGAGCATGTATTTAAGGTGACTAGAGGTTTAAGCATCAATTAATATTTAGTACTCCAATCAATCAGGTTGGCTTAAGGAATTGACAAGTATTATAATAGCACTTGAAAAATCAAAGGAAATTTTTTTTCTGCTTAGCTGTTTAATTTGACCAGTACTATACTTATTGTTTATAAGGATACATAATATGCATCATAGATGCAATTTCATTTCATATACCATACATTTATAAGAAACATTCTGGTTAAAGCTAGCTATTGAACTTGATTAAAATTTTTAGTTCAAATGAACTTGTTTACTCGTGTATTTTTTCATGAAGTAAAAATTGATTGAAGAAATGGAAAGATATAAGAATAGCAAACGTATTTAAAAAAAATGCTAATGCAAATTAAAATAAAAGAAAAAACACTGGAAGACTTCTTTTGTGAGTTTAGAAGTGGAAGACTTTTGAGTCTTGCAAAATATATATAAATGAACCTTCATATTTCCACGACCAAATACCCTTCTTTTAACTCCTGAGTTCAATGTTTTTAAATCTTTTGTGGGTATGATTTTTTAGATTTTTTAGATATATATATTCGTTTAATATTATGGGGTCCTAAAATTTTTGGACTTGAAAAAACATTAAGAAACTTCTTTTTAATACTTTTATGAAGCCTTGGGAATTTTAGATGTAGTTAGACGAAGTTTTCATATTTTTCAAAAATATCTAGAAGTTTTTATATTTGTTGGGATTTTTATATATTTTCTCCCAAATAAGTTATTTGAATTTAAATAATCTTTTCAAATTTTCAAGGGAGGCCAGGGGGATCATGGACAGATCTGGTCTCAACATAGTTTTGCCAATGCATATTCCCAATGTGGGGCTGGGGTGTTACATTGCCATGGTTGAGTCTAATGTTTCCTTTAGTGGTTTCGTTGGTTTATTTTACTATTTTGAATTCCATTATCTTGATAAATTGTGTAAATTCCATGGACATGATATTTACCCCTAAAAAAAAATAAGTTTAACGAGTAAGGATATTAAGCTCTATTGGATTAAAGAGCTGCTTCATAGGAGTGATGAGACTTGATGCCTACAATACTAGTAATGTAGTGTGTGTATATATTGTAACTGCACCCCCTTATCATTTGATCCAATTAGAGATCAAGTTTGATGTATAATCTTAAACATCATCATTACCATCAGTGTCGTTAATATTACTATGTTACGTGTTAGTATTGTTGTACTTGACTAGATTTACTTCGACAAAAACATCCTTATTAGTTATGCAGATGCAAATTCTGTTGTTCCACAAGGAGTTAAATTATTGAAGTCATTTGCAGCTTGTGTAGATATGAGGCAAGTTCCATTAACTTAGATGAAGTTTGGATTGGTCATGGTTGTGGTCATTGACTCTATATGCTGGTAGTTAAAATCTGACTTTACGTAATTATTGCAAGAGGAGCTTCATTTTGTATATCAGGCTCTATGATTTCATATGGTGCTCTTGGGTAGGGTGTGAAGACCATCATACGGAATTGTCTTGCAACAATTACATTGAAAGAAGTTAAACATTTGGTGCTCAACCAAGGAGTCAACAGATGACCTTGAAAATTTTATTTCCATTAATATATTGCAAATTAGCAGAATTACTAGAGGTAATTTTCCTACTTAATTCTCCCGTCTTTATACATCATAATCGAAATAGAACTATTATCCCATTTCAGACCTTCCTTTCGAATTCAAATACCTTAGTCATTGTAACAGCCCGCTAGAAATTCAATGGTAGAATTTCTATAGAATTGAGGAACTTCGTGAAAACTCTATAAGTTTTCACGAATCGACTAATCGCAAAGGTTTTAGCCTGTCAACATAGTCAGTGTTATCACTCGCTATGGTGCCAAAAATGCAATTTTAATTATTGAGGTAGTTAGAAGTGTCAGATTATGTCATAGTTTATGCCACTAGACTCAATAGAATATTTAGGATTTTATGGCCCAATGACCCATTTTCATAATTTCGGACGAAATGACTGTTTGAAACTGTGAATTTATTTATAGGGGCACTTTGGAGTTGAGTTTTGGTAAACGGTTTTCACTGTAGATTAATATGAATATTTAGGATTTTTCAGTACTAAGTTTATTATGTGTTTTTTTGGAGTGAATAGTAACCTCGATAAGCGTACTAAGTGCAGTGTTTTCAAAATCACAGTGTGGAATGTCCAAATTAGGTTAGAGAAGTTTTATTTGGACACTTGGCAAGTTCTTAGCCACACGTAATGAATAATATTAGATACTTGGCATAAAGAGGAACCATTAGATGGATTTGTGAAGGAAATCAAGGTGTAAGATCATGCCACCTAAGTAAAACCTTTTTCATCTGATCAACCAAATTGAGTCAGATCAAAGAGCGTTTCAACCCTAGTGAAACCCTAAATGGTTGGAATCCCAATTGAAACCCCAAAAACTTGGTTGAAACCAAAACCCTAAATGGTTTCCCCAAACCCTAAAGTTGGCCTTCAAACCCTTTTTGATCCAATTTCTAGCATTGTGTTTAATCACTTGATTAAATCACTTCCACATGCTATTAATTTCACAAATCCTTGTTATGACATCATTATCCAATCTTTTAAACCTTGGAAATTTGATTGGGCCAAGAAAATTTAGATTTGGGCTTGAAAGCATCTCAAACCCTAACCAAACCCCCTTTAAACCACAAATTGAAGCCCACTTGGTTGGGGCCCACCAAGGCCCACGAATTTGGCCATCTTGGCAAGGCTTCTTGGAGAAGTTTCCTCCCCCACATGGTAGACCATTCACTTCCCTTGGCTGCACCCAATAGTGCCTTGATGCGATGGAGAAACCCACCCCATCAACCTCCATAACTCACAGCTTCTGCAGGCTGTCCTTTCCCCTCTCTATTCTCCACTTTATGTCACATATCTACCTCCAATCAATGGTCATTCAGGTCCATATCTTCCCCCTACAGAAGTCTTGAGTCGTGCAAGTCATACTTACTTCCCTTTCATCATTTCTTCACCCCGTTCTTAGAGAGAAACCCAAAAGAGCTCTCTTGGGTAGATTTCTGTGCCTTTTTACGTGGAGGTTTATGACCCTTTGTAAGTATTTTCACATGATGACTTCTTCATAAAAGTTGTTTCCCTTTGAGTCTAGTTTCCTTATATATATTATTCGTATCATTCCATGGTTATTTGGTTGGTCAAAAGTATTTTTAACCATGGAAAGGTCATTCTGGGCATGAATCTGGAGAGTATGTTATGTTTTGGAGTTTTTGACCAAGCTAATGGACATATCTTGGTCCGAAAATTTTATGGACTGTTTTTAGCATATTTTTAAGAGTGTTCATTGAGGTTTTGTTGCATGACTAAAGCTTTTGATGATAGATTTGCTTAGATCTAGAAACTTGAAACTGGAAGTGGCAAAACAGTTTTTATTTGGAGAAAGTTTGAATATTTCGAGGTTTGAGCTTACTCTAAAGGCTTTTATATTTTTATATGATGATCCTAAGTCTCTTATTTTCATGTTAGGATATTGTTTTGAAGATATTTAGTATTAGTTTCAAAGATATGATTTTTCTATGCAAGAGAATTCCGGTTAGGCCTAAGATTTGATGTGTTTGGGTTAGATCTATGTTTTATTGATTTTTAGCCATGTGATTTCAAGGTTTATGGTTGGATCCTATTTAGGACACATTCTTAAACCATGTGATGCTTTATTTCGAAGATCTCACATTGTTAAGCCATTGATCAAGAGATTTATCAAAACTAGTTGAGGAAAAAGTTTCTGTTTTTAGACTAAGTGTAAAACCAAAAACTCCAAGTGTGATTTTGTGATTTTGGTGACTTTAGTTGGATGATTTAAAGCATGTTTGATCTTAGGATGATGTTGTAAATATGTTAGAAGTAAGATTTGATTTTTTTTGGAATTCTTGGAGATGTTTTGATCTAGGGTCAAAACTTGTGATTCAAGGGTTTTGATCCTTTTACAAAAAGTTTGGTGTTGATTATTAGCTTTTTCTAAATGGATATTTTAAGTATGGTTTTAAACTTAGGATTAGAAGATGTTTGTTGAAAAATTTTGGTTTAAGCATTAGTTTTGAAGTTGGAAGGAATTGCAACAAAAATCAAGAGAAATAACCTATGGATGTTTCAGCCATAGTGTGTTTTTCATATTTTTGATTTGTTTTAAATCTTTCTAAATTAATATTTGAGTTTAGGACAAAATTTACACGAGGAATGTAAATTTTGGAAATTTTTGGAGTTAGGATGCGAAATCCTTAAGTTAGGGGTAAAATGTTCCCACATGTAGAGGGTAAAATGATAATTTTACTCTAAGTTAGCTTGTTTTCATGTTTCTAATGGTTAGTAATTAAATTTCTAACTTTTAGAATGACCCTTTACAGTTACTCGTATTTCGCGCTTTATTCTCGTACAACGTGACGATTTAGGTAAGTTAGCTTCTAACTTACTATCAGTTTACTATGTATGTATGATGGGTAAGGGAACTACAATTTATGTATGTATGTTATCATATATGTCATGACATGCCACGTCATTACATGTTTATCTGTTATACATGACTTATTCTGTCACGAATATTTATCTGTTACACAATCTACTTTGTCATATATTGTTATATGTTACAAGTATGCCATGTTAAGTATGCCATATGTTACATGTATGTCATATCATGTAATATTCACCATTGCAAGTATGCCATGGTAAGTAAAGAAGTCAGATTAAGTTTATGTTAACTCAAGTTTCAGATCACGTTCAAGTTAAGTTATTCATATCAATCATGACCCTAAGTGCTAGGATGGGGTAATATCCTAGTGGAACTCATTTTTTCACGCTGGAGTGTCTAAATAAGTGTGAAATTTCCTTGGTTGACGAATTACAGTCAACAAGTTGCGAATGAGGCCTAATTAGTTGGTCACCGGAGCGTGCTAGGCACTAATGCCGTTGGTGCCATATTTTATTTTACGTGTATTCATGGGGCCACAACAATTGTAGAGCATGAAATATGGGGCCACAACAACTGTGGAGCATACACTACGTGAGACACAGCAATTGTGACACGTAGAATACATTGGGCCACAACAACTGTGGAGTACATATTAACGCATTCACAGCTGGTATAGATACCTGTGTTGTGATGTGGTAATTGGCAGGGACACACGGCTCTAGGGGACCCATGTAGCACCCATATGGTCACGTTATTAATCAAGTCAATTGAATAAGATTCCAAGTTCATGTCAAGAAGTTAAGAATAAGCAATCATGGTGACCCCATGAGATAAGAATTAATTTCAGATCAAGTCCACGTTAAGACAAGTTTCAGATCAAGTTCATGTTATGTTATGTTATGCTCACTTACAAGTTATGTTCATGTTCACGTTAAGTTTCAAGTTCGTGTTCATATCATGTTATGTTCATGTTTATGATATGTTCAAGCTCACGTTCATGTTATGTTATGTTCATGTTCATGTTATGTTTCAAGTTCATGTTTCTGTCATGTTATGTTCACGTACATGTTATTTTCAAGTTCACGTTCATGTTATGTTATGTTCACGTTCACATTATGTCTCAAGTTCACGTTTATGTCATGTTATGCTCAGGTTTATGTTAAGTTCAAGTTCATATTTATGTTATGCATGTTCATGTTCATGCTATGTTTCAAGTCCATGTTATGTTTCAAGTTTCACGTTCATGTTATGTTGCTAGTCCATGTTATGTTTTAAGCTCAAGTTCATGTCATGTTAAGTCAAGTTCAGTTCACGTTTAAGTTCAGGTTATGTCATGCTATATGTCAAGTTGTGTTATGCTTATTTACGACTTTATTTATGCATTTATGCTTTTACTGCCATGCATACATATTTAACCTGTGTGGGAGTTTCCTGTTAACTTAGTGAGATTTGTAATCAAATCTCACCGTGGTAGTACCAACTACCATTCCCTCCGAATGGTAGGCGATGTGTCAGGATCAGAGCAGAGAGCAGACATTCGTAGACTGAAGGAGGTTGACTAGACGCCGCAGACACGACGCGGAGCTTACAGCTTCCATAGTTAGTTTTTGGACAGTTTTCTGGCCTCGTTAGTTGAGTTACACGAGTTACTCGACGAACTTCCTCAATAATGTATTTTGGTAATGTAAATATGGAGTTTGATCTCCCATGTTTTTGAGGTTATAGTCTTCTAAGACTCGTACTAAAATCGTGGATGTTTATTTTATTAAGTATGCTTGGTTATGATTTAACTATTTGGGATATTATAAATTTGGTGCATAGTATTGCTAAAAAGAAAAAAGAAAAAAGATTATCCGCTGCGAATATTGCATAATGCTAGACGCACGTTAGGAACATTGCATCTTATATGTCATGAACGGGAGCAAGTAACCATGTGTTGCATGTCCCGACGTTTCAGATGTCCGTTCAATCCCAAGCAGAATTTGAGGGCGTCACAGGATGGTATGAGAGCAATACGTCTCTGGGTTGTAAATCCACATGTCCTTAGGAAATGCACCAAATACTAGTCTTAAAATTTTAGTCTTCTTTAGGCTTGAATTTCTTGAAGTATAAGAGATAGTACGTGGCTTTTATAAGTGGACTTGTGTATTTCAAGAAGTGACACATGACTGGTGGTAGGATACATTGGAACCTTGAGAGAGACATCAATTAAGAAAATCAGAGTTCCCCAATTGATGGAGGATTAGTTGAAGCTGTACGCCCATTGACTGACATGCTTAGACATTAGCAACAGCAGCAAGTGCACTTACCCATTACATCCTAAGTTGTCACTCAAGGAGAAACAGATGCTGAATCCTTACGAACTAAAGGAGCTAGCATCATCACTAGTATTTTACTAGGACCTCAACATTGTTAAGTTTAGTTAAGTTTGATTGGATTGCAACTGATGGTATTAGTGCATTACTGTTATTTAGGGTAATGACAAGTTATTGAGGTTTGTAACTGGTACGCTGTTGGATTTAAGTGAGTACCTGTTTTTGGTGATTGTGATTTTACATGAGAGTTCAGTTTGGAAGTCGAATTGTTACCCAGTTGATAAGTGTAACAATTCTCATTAGGAGTATTATTGTTCATACGAGTGTAGATATATTATGCCTTTCAGTAGTACGAGGAACGGTATTAAAGGTTGAGGAATTATATTCTATGTATTTGGAGTTGTTTTGATTTTGAGGACCCAATGGTATTTGTTTTTGGAAGAGTAAAGTATTTGGAACAACCTTTGGCCTTAGGAGGATTCATTTATTATAGTAGTTTTATCCAGCCGCCATTAAATGGTTTTTGTGAAGCACTGTGTTTGTGGAGACATATATTGCCTTTACATTGGAGACCAATATATGGGAAGTAAAATCTTAGTCTTGAGGATTTACATGAACACTAGGAACATATCCTTCTATTTAGAGTCAGAATAAGAGGCAGCTCATAATGAATAGACGAGCTATGCCAATCATAAGAGAGAAAGCCTTGAGTTTAGGTTAATAGCTGATTGTTTATCAAGGTGTCACCTAGAAAGAGGAATGATTCGTTTTAATTATGAAGGAGTAAGCTAGTCCTAGGCTGACAGGTTTCCCTGAGGAAATAGAGAAAGTAAATTCAGTTGTGTATGGATTAAACTCTTCCAAATCGAATTGCACGAATACTTGAAGTTTTAGATTTAAAGAGTATGCTGGTATGACTTGACCTACTTTGTGGAAGGGTTCTAGTACAATTACTGGAATGGCAGAATTTAGTATATATATATATATATTTATGGTGAGTAACTCTTTAAGCATTAAGGAAATAAGTGATTTCACTTAAGCAAGGATTTGGTATCCTAGAAGGTTAGTCTAGAACTTGTTAAGTTTAGGCAATAACCTTTGTGATCATTATAGATAAGATTAGTGTGAACTACGAGAGGAAGGAGTTATTATCTCATGAAGAACGTTACCTGCCACTTCACTTGACTACACGGTTAGACTGGGATAGCTTCAAAGCGAGGACAACACAAGATGGAGCTGAATCCAGTAGAGCAACAGAAGAGCACGCAGCAGCTACCAATACTAAGCCAGGAGTACCTAGTAATACTCTGACAATCAGAATAATGCCATCACGAGTATCTTAAAACACGTACCCTAGCAATCAAAATGATTACACCAGGAGTACCTAGTAATAGTCTGACAATTAGAATGATTCCATCACGAGTATCTTAAAACACGTACCCTAACAATCAGAATGATTACACCAGGAGTACCTAGTAATACTCTGACAATCAAAATGATTCCATCACGAGTATTTTAAATAAGATATCTTAACAATCAGAATGATGACGTAGGAGTATCTACATAACTGAACTTGAACGGCATTCTGACAATCAAAATTATTTCGCCGAAAGTACCTCGTGTGAATTACAAGTGGAGATGCTCGGACAGTCATAATGATTACATCATGAGTATGCTAGACATAACTGACTTAAACGTAACTTGAAAGACATGACTTACTTGAGATGGAAACACTTCATAACATGACCAAATATGTAATAGATGTGATACTTGATGTGACATACTTGCAATAGTGAATATTATATGATATGACATACATGTAACATATGACATACTTAACTTGACATACTTATAACATACAACATTACATGACAGAATAGATTGTGTAAGAGATAAATATTCATGAAAGAATAAATCATGCGTAACAGATAAACATGTAATGACGTGGCATGGCATGGCATATATGATAACATACATACATAAATTGTAGTTCCCTTACCCATCATACATACACAGTAAACTGATAGTAAGTTAGAAGCTAACTTACCTCGATTGTCGCGTTCTACGAGAGTAAAGCATGAAACACGAGGAACTGTAAGAGGGTATTCTAAAAGTTAGAAATTTAATTACTAACAATTAGAAATATGAAAGCAAGCTAACTTAGTGTAAAATGACCATTTTATCCTCTACATGTGGAAAAATGACCATTTTACTCCTAATTTAAAGATTTCACATCCTAACTCCAAAAATTTTCAAAATTTACATTCCTTATCAAATTTTGTCCTAAACTCAAATATCAATTTAGAAAAATTTAAAACAAAACACAACTATGAAAAGCACACTATGGCCGAAACATCCATAGGCCATTTCTCTTGATTTTTGTTGCAATTCCTTCCAACTTCAAAACTCATGCTTAAACCAAAATTTTGTAACAAGGATCTTCCTATTCTAAGTTTACAACCATACTTAAAACATCCATTTAGAAAAAGCTCATAATTAACACCAAGCTTTTGGTAAAAAGATCTAAACACTTAATCACAAGCTTTGACCCTAAATCAAAACATCTCAAAGAATTCCAAAAATCAAATCTTACTTCTGACATATTCATAAAATCATCCTAAGATCAAACATGCTTTTAATCATCAAACAAAAGTCACCAAAATCACAAAATAACACTTGAAGTTTTTGGTTTTACACTTAGTCCAAAAATAGAAACGTTTTCCTCAACTAGCTTTGATAAATCTCTTGATCAATGGCTTAAGAAGGTGAGATCTTCGAAATAAAGCATCACATGGTTTAAGAATGTTTCTTAAATAGGATTAAACCATAAAACTTAAAATCACAGGGCTAAAACTCAATAAAACATGGATTTAATACAAAAAATCAAATCTTAGGCCTAACCAAAATCCTCTTGCATAGAAAAATCATATCTTTGAAACTAATATTAAATATCTTCAAAATAACATCCTAACATGAAAATAAGAGACTTAGGATCATCATATAAAAATATCAAAGCCTTTAGAGTAAGATCAAACCACGAAATATTCAAACTTTCTCCAAATAAAAACTGTTTTTCCACTTCCAGTTTTCAAGTTTCTAGATCCAAGCAAATCTATCACCAAAAGCTTTAGTCTTGCAACAAAACCTCAATGAACACTCTTAAAAACATGCTAACAACACTCCATAAAATGTTGGGACCAAGATATGTCCATTAGCTTGGTTAAAAACTCCAAAACATAACATACTCTCCAGATTCACGCCCAGAATGACCTTTCCATGGAATGATACGAATGATATAGCTATGGAAACTATACTCAAAGAGAAAAAACTTTTATGAAGGGTCGAAAATATCCACGCAAAAAGACACAGAAATCTGCCCGACAGAGCTCTTTTGGGTTTTTCTCTTAGAACGGGGTGAATAAGTGATTAAAGTGAAAGAAGTGTGTCTTGAACGACTCTATACTTCTGGAGGGGGAAGATATGGACTTGAATGATCATTTATTGGAGGTAGATATGTGACATAAAGTGGAGAATAGAGAGAGGAAAGGACAGCCTGCAGAAGCTGTGAGGTATGGAGGTTGATGGGGCGGGTTTCTCCATCTCATCAAGGCAGTATTGGGTGCAGCCAAGGGTAGTGGATGGTCTGCCATATGGGGGAGGAAACTTCTCCAAGAAGCCTTGCCAAGGTGGCCAAAATTCGTGGGCCTCAACCAAGTGGGCTTCAATTTGGGGTTTAAAGGGGGTTTGGTTAGGGTTTGAGATGCTATCAAGCCCAAATCCAAATTTTCTTGGCCCAATCAAATTTCCAAGGTTTAAAAGGTTGGATAAAGATTTCATAACAAGGATTTGAAAAATTAATAGCATGTGGAAGTGATTTAATCAAGTGATTAAACACAATGCTAGAAATTGGATCAAAAAGGGTTTGAAGGCTAACTTTAGGGTTTGGAGAAACCGTTTAGGGTTTCGGTTTGAACCAAGCTTTTGGGATTTCAATTGGATTATAACCATTTAGGGTTTCAATAGGGTTGAATCCCTCTTTGATCAGGCTCAATTTGTTTGATCAGATGAAAAAGGTTTTGCTTAGGTGGCATGGTCCTACACCTTGATTTCCTTCACAAATCCATCTAATAGTTTCTCTTTATGCCAAGTATCTAATACTATTCACTATGTGTGGCTAAGATCTTGCCAAGTATCCAAATAAAACTTATCTAACTTAATTTGGACATTCCACACTGTGATTTTGAAAACATTGCGCTTAGTACGCTTATCGAGATTACTATTCACTCCAAAAAAATGTAATAAACTTAGTACTGAAAAATCCTAAATATTCATATTAACTTACAGTGAAAATCGTTTGCCAAGACTTAACCTTGAAGTGCCCCTAAAAATAAATTCACAATTTCAAGTAGGTGTTTCGTCCGAAATTATGAAAATGAGTTATTGGGTCATAAAATCCTAAATATTCAACTGAGTCTAGTGGTGCAGACCATAACATATTCTGACACTTCTAACTACCTGAAACAATTAAAATCGTAATTCTGTCACCATAGTGAGTGATAACAATGACTATGTTGGCAAACTAAAACCTGTGCGATTGGTCGATTCGTGAAAACTTATGGGGTTTTCACGAGATTCCTAAAGTCTATAGAAATTCCACCGTTGAATTTCTAGCTGGCTTTTACATCCTCCCCTCCTAAAAAAAAGATTTCGTCCTCGAAATCGACGCAAATACAAACATAAAACATGCTCAATAGAAGATGCTGCCTACGAAAACTACCGTCCATCACTGGATGTATCGTCACTGGTCGTATCTGGTAGAGGTGCATCGATGTCCAACGGCATGGCGTGTTGGGGTAAGTAGTAGAACACGTTGTCCTCTTAATCATTGACCACATTGTCAAAATGACCTTGGTCGGGGGCTGCATGAACTCATCATCGCCGTTTTCTTGCTCCTGACCCTCTACTAGCAAACGTTTGTGGTGAGTTGATAACATAGATGATCCTGATATTGCGTGCTTAGTGTTGGCAGTTGTGGCGCACTCTTCTGCTGTTCTGTTGGACTCAGCTCCATCCCGTGTTGTCCTCGCTTTGAAGCTATCCCAGTCTAACCACGTAGTCGAGTGAAGCGGCGGGTAACGTTCTCCATGAGGTAACTCCTTCCCCTCGTAGTCCACACTAATCTTATCTATAACGATTACAAAGGTTATTGCCTAAACTTAACAAGTTTTAGACTAACCTTCTAGGATACTAAATCCTTGCTTAAGTGAAATCACTACTTTCTTTACTGCTCAAATCATCAATTTGTACTGGAATCCTTCCACAAAGTAGGTCAAGTCATACCAGCATACTCTTTAAATCTAAAACTTCAAGTATTCATGCAATTCGATTTGGAAGAATTTAATCCATACACAACTGAATTTACTTTCTCTATTTCCTCAGGGAAAACTGTCAGCCTAGGACTAGCTTACTCCTTCATAATTAAAACGAATCATTCCTCCTCCTAAGTGACACCTTGAAAAACAATCAGCTATTAACCTAAACTCAAGGCTTTCTCTCTTATGATTGGCATAGCTCATCTATCCATCATGAGTTGTCTCTTATTCTGACTCTAAAAAGAAGGATATGTTCCTAGTGTTCATGTAAATCCTCAAGACTAAGATTTTACTTCCCATATATTGGTCTCAAATGTAAGGGCAATCTATGTCTCCACAAAATAATAGTAATGCACTAATACCATCAATTGCAATCCAATCAAATTTAACTAAGCTTAACAATATAGAGGTTCTAGTAAAATACTAGTGATGACGCCGACTCCTTCAGTTCCTAAGGAGTCACCATCTATTTCTCCTTGAGTGACAGCTTAAAATCTAATGGGTAAGTGCATTTGCTACTGTTGCTGATGTCTAAGGATGTCAGTCAGCAGGCGTACAACTTCAACTAATCCTTCATCCATCGGGGGACTCTGATTTCCCTAATTGATGCCTCTCTCAGGGTTCCAAGGTATCCTACAAAAAGTCATGTGTCACTTCTCGAAACACACGAGTGCACTTATGAAAACCACGTACTATCTCATATACTTCAAGAAATTCAAGCCTAATGAAAACTAAAATTTCAAGCCTAGTATTTGGTGCATTTCCTAAGGACATGTGGATTTACAACCCAGAGACGTATTGTGACGCCCCCAAATTCCGCTTGGGATTGAACGGACATTTGAAGCATCGAGACATGCAACACAAGGTTACCTGCCCCCGTTCATGACATATAAGATGCAATGTTCCTAACATGCATCTAGTATTATGCAATATTCGCAGCGGATAATCTTTTTCTTTAGCAATACTATGCACCAAACTAAATATATCCCAAATACTTGAAATATAATTCATACATAAAGGCATACTAAAAAGCCGTGATCATCACACTAGTCCAAAATGGTTGTGATCAAAAGAATACTTGAGATACAACTCCAAAAGTACAAGTATTAACCTAAGTTAAATACTATACCATCATCAACATCGCACCGTGGCCTAGTCGACCGTATTCAGTTGGTCAGATTCCAATTCTTCTTTGGGTCCTGTAACAAGATCTACCATTCGGGGGAATGGTAGTTGGGACTACCACAGTGAGATTTGATTACAAATCTCAGTAAGTTAACATAAAACTCACACACAGGTTAAAAATGCATGCATGGCAGTAAAAACATAAATGCATAATTATAGTCATACATAAACATAGTATAACTTGACATATAGCATGACTTAACCAGAACTTAAGCGTGAACTGAACTTGACTTAACATGGCATGAACTTAAGCTTAAAACATAACATGAACAAACAACATAACATGAACGTGAAACATAACATGGACTTGAAATATAGCATGAACGTAAACCTGCATAACATAAATAAGAACTTGAAAATAACATAAACTTGAACATAACATGTACGTGAGTATAACATAACATGGACTTGATCTAAAACTTGACTTATCATGTATTTGATCTGAAACTGGACTTAACATAGAACTTGGAATCTTATTCAATTGTCTTGATAAGTCTTAACGTACCCACGTGTGGTCCCGCAAGAAATAATAATACGTACTCCACAGTTGTTGTGGCCCCGTATTCTACATCCAGTGCCTTTGCTCCAGTGTGTCCCACCAGCTACATTGTTCCTGATCAAAACAAATATAATACGTACTCCACAGTTGTTGTGCACGTTCACGTCCAATCTGTTCTGAGTCAGTGTGTGGCCCTACCATGAACTAATCGTACTCACAGTTTGCCCACGCATTATAAGAAAAATAATACGTCTCACATTGTGTGCCAGCTTGTACAAAATATATCGACTCCACAGTTGTGTCCAGCTAGTATATAATCGTACCCACAGTTTTGGCCCAGCTTATATACATAGAATATCGTACTCCACAGTTGTTGTGGCCCCGTATCGCATAAAATCGCTCCCATTGTGCGAATAATAACTAATATACGACTCCAGTGTTGGACTTAATAATAAATATAATACGTACTCCACAGTTGTTGTGGCCCCACGCATAAGAAAATATATAGTATCCTTGTTGGCCAGCTATAGAAAAATATACTACTCAAGTTGCAGCAATGCTTAATAGTCTCCACAGTGTTGTGCCACGCATAAGAATATATACGCTCCACAGTTGTTGTGGCCACGCAAAGTAACTATTAATACGTCCAGTGTCAGCTATAAGAAATACATAATACGTACTCACATTGTGCCCAGTTTGCACATTGCTGGCTCATATCTCCACAGGGCCCAATTCATTCCAATTTTGCCATGAACAATAACATAAAATATAATACGTACTCCACAGTTGTTGTGGCCAGTATCTACAGTCACAATTCTGTTCTAGTGTAGCTCCCAGGTTGCTAGTAACATAAAATATAATACGTACTCCACAGTTGTTGTGGCCCCACGCATTATAAGTAACATAAATATAATACGTACTCCACAGTTGTTGTGGCCCCACGCATTATAAGTAACATAAATATAATACGTACTCCACAGTTGTTGTGGCCCCACGCATTATAAGTAACATAAATATAATACGTACTCCACAGTTGTTGTGGCCCCACGCATTATAAGTAACATAAATATAATACGTACTCCACAGTTGTTGTGGCCCCCATTATAAACAAATAAACGTACACATTGTTTGCCCCGCATTATAGTAACATAAATATAATACGTACTCCACAGTTGTTGTGGCCCCACGCATTATAAGTAACATAAATATAATACGTACTCCACAGTTGTTGTGGCCCCACGCTTAAAGACATAATATAAAGTCAGTGTGTGGCCACCATATAAGTACAATATAATACGTATACGTTGTTTGGCCCATAAGACAATATAACGTACTCACAGTTGTGTGGCCCCACGCATTATAAGTAACATAAAATATAATACGTACTCCACAGTTGTTGTGGCCCCACGCATTATAAGTAACATAAATATAATACGTACTCCACAGTTGTTGTGGCCCCACGCATTATAAGTAACATAAATATAATACGTACTCCACAGTTGTTGTGGCCCCACCTATAAGTAACATAATATAAAGTCCAGTGTGGCCACTATAATAACATAACATAATACGTACTCCACAGTTGTTGTGGCCCCACGTATTCTACATGTCACAATTGCTGTGTCTCATGTAGTGTATGCTCCACAGTTGTTGTGGCCCCATACTTCATGCTCCACAGTTGTTGTGGCCCCATGAATACACATAACATAAAATATAATACGTACTCCACAGTTGTTGTGGCCCCACGTATTCTACATGTCACAATTGCTGTGTCTCATGTAGTGTATGCTCCACAGTTGTTGTGGCCCCATACTTATATAACATAAAATATAATACGTACTCCACAGTTGTTGTGGCCCCACGCATTATAAGTAACATAAATATAATACGTACTCCACAGTTGTTGTGGCCCCACGCATTATAAGTAACATAAATATAATACGTACTCCACAGTTGTTGTGGCCCCACGCATTATAAGTAACATAAATATAATACGTACTCCACAGTTGTTGTGGCCCCACGCATTATACGTAACATAAAATATAATACGTACTCCACAGTTGTTGTGTAACAGCCCGCAAGAAATTCAATGGTGGAATTTCTATAGACTTTAGGAACTCGTGAAAACCCCATAAGTTTTCTACGAATCGACAATCGCACTAAGGTTTAGTTTGCTCAACATAGTCATTGTTTATCACTCACTATGGTGACCAGAAATGTGATTTTATTTGTTTCAGGTAGTTAGAAGTGTCAGAATTGTTATGAGTTCACGCCTAACCATTTTTAGTTTTATGACAACACATCGCAACCTATTGATTGAATTATTTTTAGGGGCACCAAGTTAAGTTTGCAGTTTTACTAGATGTAAGGTTTTCAGTCTATTATTAGCATTTTTTTCGGAGTGAATAGTAATCTCGATAAGCGTACTAAGCGCAGTGTTTCAAAATCACTAGTGTGGAATGTCCAAATTAGGTTAGAGAAGTTTTATTTGGATACTTGGAAGATCTTTAGCCACACATAGTGAATAGTATTAGATACTTGGCACAAAGAGAAACTCATTAGATGGATTTGTGAAGGAAATCAAGGTGTAGGACAATCATGCCACCTAAGCAAAACCTTTTTTTCATCTGATCAACAAATTGAGCTGATCAAGAGGGATTTCAACCCTATGAAACCCTAAATGGTTTGAATCCATTTGAAATCCCCAAAACTTGGTTAAACCGAAACCCTAAACGGTTTCTCCAAACCCTAAAGTTAGCGCTTCAAACCCTTTTTGATCCAATTTCTAGCATTGTGTTTAATCACTTGATTAAATCACTTCACATGCTATTAATTTCTCAAATCCTTGATTATGACATCTTTATCCAACCTTTTAAACCTTGGAAATTTGATTGGGCCAAGAAAAATTGGATTTGGGCTTGATAGCATCTCAAACCCTAACCAAACCCCCTTTAAACCCCAAATTGAAGCCCACTTGGTTGGCCCTAAGGCCTAAGCCCACGAATTTTGGCCACCTTGGCATAGCTTCTTGGAGAAGATTTCCTCCCCCACATTGGCAGACCATCCTCCCATTGCACCCAATGCACTCATTGATGAGATGGAGAAACCCACCCCATCAACGTCCCATCCTCACTAGCCTTTGCAGTTGTCTTTGCCCCCTCTCTATCCCTACTATTATGTCACATATCTACCTCCACTAAATGATCATTAAGGTCCAAATCTTCCCCCTCCAGAAGTCTAGAGTCGTTGCAAGACACACTTGCTTTCACTTTAATCATTTTCACCCCGTTCTTAGAGAGAAACCCAAAAGAGCTCTCTCGGGCAGATTTCTGTGGTCTTTTTGCGGAGTTTGGTATATTTTCAACATGACCCTTCATAAAAGTTTTCCTCTTTGAGTCTAGTTTCCAGTAGTTCTATATTCCATTCTTTGTCATCAAAGATTCCATGGAAAGGTCATTCTGGGCGTGAATCTGGAGAGTAGTGTTATGTTTTGGAGTTTTTGACCAAGCTAATGGACATATCTTGGTCCCGAAAATTTTATGGAGTGTTGTTAGCAATGTGTTTAAGAGTTTTCATTGAGGTTTTGTTGCATGAATAAAGATTTTGATGATAGATTTTTTAGATCTAGAAACTGAAAACTGGAAGTGGCAAAACAGTTTTTATTTGGAGTAAAGTTTGAATATTTCGAGGTTTGATCTTACTCTAAAGGCTTTGATATTTTTATATGATGATCCTAAGTCTCTTATTTTCATGTTAGGATGTTATTTTGAAGATATTTAGTATTAGTTTCAAAGATATGATTTTTCTATGCAAGAGAATTTCGGTTAGGCCTAAGATTTGATTGTTTTGTATTAAATCCATGTTTTATTGGGTTTTAGCCCTGTGATTTTAAGTTTTGATGGTTTGGAATCCTATTTAAGAGACAGTTTTTAAACCATGTGATACTTTATTTCAAAGATCTCACCTTCTTAAGCCATTGATCAAGAGATTTATCAAAGCTAGTTAAGAAAAAGTTTCTGTTTTTGGACTAAGTGTAAAATCAAAAACTCCAAGTGTTATTTTTGTGATTTTGGTGACTTTAGTTTGATGATTTAAAGCATGGTTTATCTGAGGATGATGTTATGAATATGTTAGAAGTAAGATTTGATTTTTTGGAATTCTTGGAGATGTTTTGATTTAAGGACAAAGCTTGTGATTCAAGTGTTTTGATCTTTTTACAAAAAAGTTTGGTGTTGATTATTAGCTTTTTCTAAATGGATGTTTTAAGTATGGTTTTAAACTTAGGATTGGAAGATGTTTGTTGTAAAATTTTGGTTTAAGCATGAGTTTTGAAGTTGGAAGGAATTGCAACAAAAATCAAGAGAAATGGCCTATGGATGTTTCGGCCATAGTGTGTTTTCCATAGTGTGTTTTGTTTTAAATTTTTCTGAGTTGATATTTGAGTTTAGAACAAAATTTACATGAGGAATGTAAATTTTGGAAATTTTTGGAGTTAGGATATGAAATCCTTAAGTTATGGGTAAAATGGTCGTTTTCCCAATGTAGAGGGTAAAATGATAATTTTACTCTAAGATAACTTGTTTCCATGTTTCTAATTGTTAGTAATTAAATTTCTAACTTTTAGAATGACCTTTTACAGTTTCTCGTATATCGCACTTTATTCTCGTAGAACGGACAATCGAGGTAAGTTAGCCTCTAACTTACTATCAGTTTATTGTGTATGTGTGATGGGTAAGAGAACTACAATTTATGTATGTATGTTATCGTATATGCCATGTCATGCTATGTCATTACATGTTTATCTGCTACGTATGATTTAATCTCTCATGAATAATTATCTGTTACATAATCTTTTCTTCATACAATGATGTATGTTATAAGTATGCCATGTTAAGTATGCCATGAAATGTTATGATTAAATCATATTGTGTCATTTACAAGTATACGCCATGTTAGAAAAGTATATGATATTAATTAATATCTCATGCATTAAGAAAGATAAGACATGTTATGTTACGTATAATACGTGGGGCCACAACAACTGTGGAGTACGTATTATATTTTATGTTACGTGAATACGTGGGGCCACAACAACTGTGGAGTACGTATTATATTTAATGTTACGTATATACGTGGGGCCACAACAACTGTGGAGTACGTATTATATTTTATGTTACGTGTATTCATGGGGCCACAACAACTGTGGAGCATACACTACGTGAGACACAGCAATTGTGACACGTAGAATACGTGGGGCCACAACAACTGTGGAGTACGTATTAAGTCAAGTTTCAGATCAAGTGCATGATAAGTCAAGTTTCAGATCAAGTTCATGTTTTGTTATGTACACGTACATGTTATGTTCATGATCAAGTTATGTTCCAAGTTCATGTTCACATCATGTTAAGTTCACGTTTACAGTATGTCTCAAGTTCACGTTTATGTCATGATATGTTCAAGTTTATGTTATTTTCAAGTTCATATTTATGTTATGCATGTTTACGTTCATGCTACATTTCAAGTCCATGTTATGTTTTAAACTCAAGTTCATGTCATGTTAAGTCAAGTTCAGTTCACGTTTAAGTTCTGGTTATGTCATGTTATATGTCAAGTTATGCTATGCTTATGTACGACTTTACTTATGCATTTATGTTTTACTGCCATGCATGCATCTTTAACCTGTGTGTGAGTTTTATGTTAACTTACTGAGATTTGTAATCAAATCTCACTGTGGTAGTCCCAACTACCATTCCCCCCGAATGGTAGATCTTGTTACAGGACCCAAAGAAGAATTGGAATCTGACCATCTGAATACGGTCATCTAGGCTACGGTGCGATGTTGATGATGGTATAGTATTTAACTTAGGTTAATGCTTGTACTTTTGGAGTTGTATCTCAAGTATTCTTTTGATCACAACCATTTTGGACTAGTGTAGTGATCACGGCTTTTTAGTATGTTTTTATGTATGAAATATGTTTCAAGTATTTGGGATATTTTTAGTTTGGTGCATAGTATTGCTAAAGAAAAAAAAAAAAAATTATCCGCTGCGAATATTGCATAATGCTAGATGCATGTTAGGAACATTGCATCTTATATGTCATGAACGGGGGCAGGTAACCTTGTGTTGCATGTCTCGACGCTTCAAATGTCCGTTCAATCCCAAGCGGAATTTGGGGGCGTCACAGTTGTTGTGGCCCCACGCATTATAAGTAACATAAATATAATACGTACTCCACAGTTGTTGTGGCCCCACGCATTATAAGTAACATAAATATAATACGTACTCCACAGTTGTTGTGGCCCCACGCATTATAAGTAACATAAGATATAATACGTACTCCACAGTTGTTGTGGCCCCACGCATTATAAGTAACATAAATATAATACGTACTCCACAGTTGTTGTGGCCCCACGCATTATACGTAACATAAAATATAATACGTACTCCACAGTTGTTGTGGCCCCACGCATTATAAGTAACATAAATATAATACGTACTCCACAGTTGTTGTGGCCCCACGTATTATACGTATCATAACATGTCTTATCTTTCTTAATGTATGAGATATTAATTAATATCATATACTTTTCTAACATGGCGTATACTTGTAAATGGCATAATATGATTTAATCATAAACATTTCATGGCATACATGTATCATATGGCATACTTAACATGGCATACTTATAACATACATCATTGTATGGCAGAAAAGATTATTTAACAGATAATTATTCATGAGAGATTAAATCATACGTAACAGATAAACATGTAATGACATAGCATGACATGGCATATACGATAACATACATACATAAATTGTAGTTCCCTTACCCATCACACATACACAATAAACTGATAGTAAGTTAGAGGCTAACTTACCTCGATCGTCGCGTTCTATGAGAATAGAGTGCGAAACACGAGGAACTGCACAACAGCTGGAAGAGGAACACTCAAGTCCTTAAGATTTTCAATTCTGAACTCAATTGCCATATTGTGAGCACTTGCAACACTACGGGCAACGTGAGGTTTCACTATACTCGAAAGAGATAATTTGACTTCAGAAAACCTTTGCACTAAAACAAGTTCATTAAAATTATCAATAATAACCAACAAACAATTCCTTTCTCAATCCATATACTCTTAGCCATAGTCAACCACAAGATGACACCAGTCACCCCAGACTATAATCCATAACACCACTGCTTCGGGACACTGTCATACAGTTTCCCAACACTACACCATACGCTCCACACTTCTCTGCTACGCCATCCAACCCTTCGTGACACGCCATCCGGTGTATCACGACTTAGTACAGAGTACACTCACGTGAACTCTCTTCCATTCACACTACAAAACCCATCACTGCGATACACGTCTCACGGTGCATCGCTACGCGACACGGAGTACGCGCTACGCGTACTTCTTTCGCTACAACACTCATCAACACGATGCACATCACACGATGCATCGCCATACCACACGGAGTACACTACATGCGTACTCCACAAACACTAACTACACAGTCTACAGCCAACCAAATCAACTATGTTAAACATAAATAACTAAAGATAGAGGGTTAAGACGAGAGAGATGTGATTGCTGTCGGGAAAGAATCCAAAACTGATAATTTTAGCGGGCTGTTACACGTATTACTCTGATACCACCCTGTGACGCCCCCAGATTCTGCTTGGGATCGAACAGACATCTAAAGTTTCGGGACATGCAACACAAGATTACTTGTCCCCGTTCATGACATATAAGATGCAATGTTCTTAACATGCATATAGTATTATGCAATATTCGCAGCGGATAATTTTTTTTTTCTTTAGCAATACTATGCACCAAAGTAAAAATATCCCAAATACTTGAAACCTACTTCTTACATAAAGGCATACTAAACAACCATGATCACAACACTAGTCTAAAATGGTTGTGATCAAAAGAGTACTTGAGATACAACTCCAAAAGTACAAGTAGTAACCTAAGTTAAATACTATGCCATCATCGACATAGCACCATAGCCTAGTCGACCGTGTTTAGTTGATCGGATTCTAATTCTCCTTCGGGTCCTGTAACAAGATCTACCATTCAGGGGGGGGATGGTAGTTGGGACTACCATAGTGAGATTTGATTACAAATCTCAGCAAGTTAACATAAAACCTCCACACAGGTTAATGATGCATGCATGGCAATAAAAGCATGAATGCCTAATTAAAGTCGTAAGTAAGCATAGCATAACTTGACATATAGCATGATATAACTGACATAACTTGAACTTAAACATGAACTGAACTTGACTTAACATGACATGAACTTGAGCTTCAAACATAACATGGACTAGCAACATAACATGAACATGAACTTGGAACATAACATGGACTTGAAACATAGCATGAACGTGAACATGCATAACATAAATATGAACTTGAACTTAACATAAACCTGAGCATAACATGACATAAACGAGAACTTAAGACATAATGTGAATGTGAACATAACATAACATGAACGTGAACTTGAAAATAACATGTACATGAACATAACATGACAGAATCGTGAACTTGAAACATAACGTGAACATGAACATAGCATAACATGAACGTAAGCTTGAACATATCATAAACATGAACATAACATGATATGAACATGAACTTGAAACATAATGTGAACATGAGCATAACATGTACGTGAGCATAACATAGCATAACATGAACTTGGTCTGAAACTTGACTTAACATGCACTTGATTTGAAACTTGACTTAACATAAACTTGGAATCTTGCTTCTTTACTTAACATGAACTTGGACTTGAATTCTGACAATCAAAAATGATTCCGCCAGTCGTTTCGTCAACAGTAGTGAACAATCAGAATGATTCCACCCAACATATTCCATCAGAGATACTTAGACAATCAGAATGATTCCATCACGAGTATTTTAAAACACGTACCCTAGCAATCAGAATGATTACACCAGGAGTACCTAGTAATACTCTAACAATCAGAATGATTCCATCACGAGTATCTTAAAACACGTACCCTAGCACTCAGAATAATTACCCCAGAAGTACCTAGTAATACTCTGACAATCATAATGATTCCATCACGATTATTTTAAATAAGATATCCTAACAATCAGAATGATTACGCTAGGAGTATCTGCATAACTAAACTTGAATAGCATTCTGACAATCAAAATGATTTTGCCAAAAGTATCTCGTGTGAATTACAAGTGGAGATGCTCGGACAATCATAATGATTACATCACGAGTATGCTAGATATAATTGACTTAAACGTAACTTGAAAGACATGACTTACTTGAGATGGAAACACTTTGTAACATGACCAAACATGTAACAGATGTCATACTTGATGTGACATACTTGCAACAGTGAATATTATATGATATGAGATACATGTAACATAAGGCATACTTAACTTGGCACACTTATAACATACAAAATTACATGACATAATAGATTGTGTAAGAGATAAATATTCATGAAAGAATAAATCATGCGTAACAGATAAACATGTAATGACGTGGCATGGCATGGCATATATGATAACATACATACATAAATTGTAGTTCCCTTACTCATCATACATACACAGTAAACTGATAGTAAGTTAGAAGCTAACTTATCTCGATCGTCGCGTTCTACGAGAATAAAGCATGAAATACAAGAAACTGTAAGAGGATATTCTAAAACGTAGAAATTTAATTACTAACAATTAGAAACATGAAAACAAGCTAACTTACGGTAAAATGACCATTTTACCCTCTACATGTGGAAAAATGACCATTTTACCCTCTACATGTGGAAAAATGACCATTTTACCCCTAACTTAAGGATTTCACATCCTAACTCCAAAAATTTTTAAAATTTACATTCCTGATGCAAAATTTGTCCTAAACTCAAATATCAACTTAGAAAAATTTAAAACAAAACACAACTATGGAAAACACACTATGGCCAAAACATCCATAGGCCATTTCTCTTGATTTTTATTGCAATTTCTTCCAACTTCAAAACTTAGGCTTAAACCAAAATTTTGCAACAAAGATTCTCCTATTCTAAGTTTACAACCATACTTAAAACATCCATTTAGAAAAAACTGATAATCATCACCAAACTTTTTGTAAAAAGATCTAAATACTTAATCACAAGCTTTGACCCTAAATCGAAACATATCCAAGAATTCCAAAACTCAAATCTTACTTTTGACATATTCATAACATCATCCTAAGATCAAACATGCTCTAAATCATCAAAGTAAAGTCACCAAAATCACAAAATAACACTTGGAGTTTTTGGTTTTACACTTAGTCCAAAAACAGAAACTTTTTCCTCAACTAGCTTTGATAAATCTCTTGATCAATGGCTTAAGACGGTGATTCTAATTGTTGTGCCTCTGGCCTGTCCAAAATCACACAAGACGATATTTAAGTGGTTCGGCAAATTGCCTACGTCCACTGGAGCGGAAATTCAATATTTTCAATATGTTTGTACAAAATTACAAACACTCATGCACAATCTCTCTATCTCTCAAATGGCACTCTGTTCTGGGTTTCCCCAGAACTCAAATTTCGCCCCAAGCCTCTGCCTTGATCTCTCATCGCAGTGAGGATGATTTAATCTTCACAAATCATCTCTTTTTATAGGAGAACCATGGGGGACACATAGCCACACTTCTTGACCAAGAGAGCCTCTAATGGTGAGTGGGTGGGTGGACGGTTGGTGAGAATGGGTGGGTGGCTGCAAACCCAAATCCCATTTCACACTTGGGCAATTCACACTTGGGGGGTTTTCCAATACTTTTGATTTTCTTCTGTCCAAGATGAACTCCCAGCTGCTAGTGGGTCTTGGAAACCACCGTCTTCAATCAACTCCTAAAGATATTGGGAGATAAATATCGTCATCATTTGAGAGGTCCAGTAGTCATAGTGTTCTCCATTAAAAATAGGGACTTGGTTTGATGTATAGGTAAACAATGTGTCTCCACAATTTACTGCCATGGAGACTTGCAGGAGAGTGTTGCTAACTTGGAAAAACTCAGAAGTGGGATAAGCCTGCTATGATAACAAAATTTGTTGGCGTATGCAAGAAGCAAGGTGTGAAATATATATTTTTTTATTGATAAGAAAACAATGGATTTATAAAACTCTGTTTTTTTACTTATGCAAAGCTGCTGCACCTGCAGTTGTAGACGTTTTTTTCTCTCTTTCTATACCACACCGTAGGCTGACAACTACATATATTTATACTTCAACAGAATTCCAAATACATCTAGTCAACTTTGAGCATATCAAAAATCTTATCTAGAAGTTATTTTCTCTAGAAACTTCTATGCAAAATTACAAATTAACTTCCAACAGTTGTTAACATCTATCTGTCTATTTACTTATGGCTTTTATAATTTTTAAAATGTTTATATTGTCTTGTCTGAGAGCTCGAGTGTTGCAAGTGGGAAAATACTGAAGTATGAATGAAAGCGTTTTGCTTTCTCTACTAAACAATGCTAAATATGCTTATTATTAGCTAAAGCATTTTGTTTTTGCTTGTGTCAGCTCAGGTCTCATCAATATGAACTATTCTATCAATTTACAGGTACGAATCAACAATTATACAAGAAATCAGTGGCAATATATCTTGTGAATTGAGTTCTAGATTCTTACATCATGATTACAACAAACTTGTTTCAATAAACTCCCGTGTTGAGGAAAACATGAAGTTATTGGATATGGAATCGAATGATGTTCGCTTCGTAGGAATTCATGAGATGGGTGGAGTTGCTAAGACAATGCTGGCCGAAATAATTTATGATAGAGTTTCTAATAGTCAATATGAAGAAAGCAGCTTTATTTCTTGTATTAGAGAAAAATATGAAGCTCTTGGTCCAGCTTCTTTACAAAACCAACTTCTTTCTATGATCATGGAAGAAGATATACATATACGGGACCATCACCAAGGAATCAAGGTGATAAGGAGCATGCTGCGGGATACAAAGGTTTTTTGTTGGGAATTTGGACCTTTCAAATTCACCCCCCTAGGATCTACCCTTTGCAGGAGTAACAAGAAAAATAGAGAAATAATAACAACACAAGAAATTTACGTGGAAACTCCAAAACAGGAGAAAAACCACCAGACCCAGAGAATAAAATCCACTATGTAAAAAATTGTTACAATCACACAATTTCTCTCCTCACCCCAAACATACCCACAAAGCTTTCCCCACTAGCAAAACTTTAACTCACACCTCTTCCCATTTTACAAAAATGGACAACAGAGGAATTTAACTAGAGTTAAAAGTTACTAGCTAAGCATTTGACTGGTACACTTAAACTAAGAGGCTAAGCCTCTTATTTATACTTGAGGCCTATGCCCATTTTCTTTAATCCCACCGATGTGGGACTAATAAATAAGCAAAAGTCAACAATCTCCACCTTGCGACTTTGACTAGTCCCACAGCCAAGCTCCACCTCAATGAAGATCTTCATAGCTTCCGCTATCTTGCTTCACCGTAAAAGCATAACCACTTAGAATAAACCAATTCCAAGCATTTCACTTCGGCCTATGTCGAAAATAACCTTGTTGAAAATTATGGTGTAACTTCCATGTTTGGCTTTCCTGGAAGTTCATCAGCCATCGACATAAATTTCCACAACACACCCTGCATCAATGCCAAACCAATGCCTATGTGCAAACTTGTGGACCCGCTAACATTAACACATCCTCTATCATGGCAACTTTGGGAAATAGCGGCATGCCATGAGGATGTACATGTCTCCTTTTAAAGATCAAAATCTTCTATGGAGAGAGACACAATATTAGCATCATTTCCAGTATCTCCATTTACTGACTTGGAGCCACTTGCCGAACTAGCTCCTGCTCTTGGATAATTTTTCTTGACGTGCCCAGATTGTTCACACTTCCAGCAGACTACTTTCTTCTTCATGGAGTTCTTCATCTTCCCATTTCCAGCTGCTACCATTACTAAGTTCTCAAGTGGAACATTACTTCCACTATTTAGTCTTCTCTCTTCAGAAAAGATTTTACTGGTAACCTCTGGAAAAATTATTTTCTCCTTCCCATGTATCAAAATAGGCTTCATATGCTCATAGGAAGGTGGAAGAGACCAGATGAGTCTCAAGCCTTGATCCTCATCATCAATTTTAACTCCAATAGCTTCTAGTTCAGCGACAATGCCATTGAGAATGCTTAAATGATCTAAAATAGTTGTACCTCACTCATCTACAGTGTATGAAACTACTCCTTCAGGTACACACGATTTGAGACGCCCTTCATCTGATACAACTCTTCAAGTTTTTCCCAGAGTTCCTTTGCCGTAGATATTCCATGCACATTTGCAAGAACATTTTTGGCCAAGCACAGACGTATTGCACTTGCTGTTCTCAAATCCAGATCCTCTCAATCTTCATCGCTCATTTTAGATCTGCTCCTTTCACCAGTCACACTAGTACCAGTGCTGACTTCAGGTGTTGGCCTGCCCTTCAATGCCTTGTGTAATCCTGATTGAATTAAGACATCCTTCACTTGTACTTGTCACAAGCCAAAATTGATTCTCCCATCAAATTTCTCCACCTCAAATTTGACAAGATTTGAAGGCATACTTCCTGATATTACTTTTTTGATGAATTTACTGTAGAAATGAATAGTACCTCACTAAGTCAGTTCCCATGAAAGATTGGAGGGTCACAATGGACACACTTAAAATTTCCAATCTCCTAGACAGAACCTCCTTAGACTGTACGTATCCACACTACCACACCAAAACTCCACCCCACAAAAAGAACCTAGTGGCTCTGATACCAATTGTTGAGAATTTGGACCATCCAAATTCACCCCCTAGGATCTACCCTTTGCAGAAGTAACAAGAAAAATAGAGAAATAATAACAACACAAGAAATTTACATGGAAACTCCAAAACAGGAGAAAAACCACCAGGCCCAGAGAAGAAAATCCACGATGTGAAAAATTGTTACAATCACACAATTTCTCTCCTCACCCCAAACATACCCACAAAGCTTTCCCCACTAGCAAAACTTTAACTCACACCTCTTCCCATTTTACAAAAATGGATAACAGAGGAATTTAACTAGAGCCAAAAGTTACTAGCTAAGCATTTGACTGGTGCACTTAAACTAAGAGGCTAAGCCTCTTATTTATACTTGAGGCCTATGCCCATTTTCTTTAATCCCGCCAATGTGGGACTAATAAATCAGCAAAAGTCAACATTTTTATCGTCCTTAATGATGTGGATAGTGACAAAAAACTAATGGCATTATCAAGGAGTCGAGATTGGTTTGGTCCAGGGAGTAGGGTGATTATAATATGCAGAGATAGTCATCTCTTAAGAACAAATGAAATGAACGATATCTATAAGGTTGAGCAGCTTAAAACAGCCAAAGCTTTACAACTCTTTTGTTTTTCAGCCTTCAAGAAAACCCATCCTACATATAATTACAAAGATCTATCTATGGATTTTGTGAATTATGCTCAAGGCCTTCCTTTATCTCTTAAAGTTTTGGGTTCCTTCTTATTTGGGAGAACAATAGATGCATGGAAAAGTTCTTGGGATCAACTAGTAGCAATTCCTAATAAAAAAAATTATGAATACACTTCAAATCAGTTTTGAGGGGCTGGAGGATTCGCAGAAAAAATTGTTCTTAGATATGGCATGTTATTTTCAAGAAGGGTGGCTAGATAACAATTTTAAGGAACTATTAAAAAGTTTAGGTTATTATCCGGTCATCGATATTGGTGTTCTCGTCAACAAGTCCCTCATAAGCAAATCAAATATTGGGATGTTGTTCATGCATGATTTACTATGAAAAATGGGCCAGGAAATAGTTCTGCTTGAATGCCCTGAAGAACCTGGACGACGTAGTAGACTGTTTCGTCACGAGGATGCCTATCACATATTGAAGAATAATACTGTAAGTTGACTTGTCTAGAGATTAATATTGAAAGGTATATTGTAATCCTAATTCTTGCTAATCCGTTGTTCTTGGTTGCTAGGGAACTGATGCACTTGACGGCATAGTCCTGAAACGAAAGATAATCACATATTTTTGTCCTAAAATGAAAGATAGATTCAACACCAAAGCATTCTCAAATATGAGAAAATTGAGATTTCTTAAAATCCCTGATCATCCTCCAACTACAGATGATATGCAGGTGGTCGTTGGGATGCTATGTCGATGCATGATGTTTCAATTCCTATCGCTAGTTTTAGAAAAAAACTACTATGCCCACTACTTTGACCACTCAAATGTACCGTTTGATAATTTTTATTTTTATTTTTTTATTTAGTGATTAAGGAAGTAATTTTAAGTATACTGATATATTTTTTTATTTTTAAAAAATATTAAATATATTTAAATAAAAAAAGTAACTAGCAGTCAAATGGAGCTGTGCTAGTTAGGCGGCAGAGTAGCCCGCTCTCTAATTTTAAGCAAGAAATGATAGAAGGGCATAATAATCTCTTGCTTTACAAGGCAACGTTTTGTATTCTTAATTAAATTTGTGTATATCTAAAAGAGATGACTGTTATAGTCACAAATAGATTATACAAAAATAATTTTATAAATTTGTATGGTTTCATCTGATTTGTTAGATTTACTTTACAATAAAAATAACTTTACAATCTAACGAACCACATGATGCCATATCAGTTTATGGGATTACTTTTATATAGTTCATTTGTGACTAAAGTATTTCTCTATCTAAAATTTGAGTACTTCATCTTCTTTATTCTCTGCAACACTAAATATTTGGTTGTTAGAAAAATTAGAAAAATAAAATAAAATAAAAAAATAAATCAAGTAGCTACTAATTTGCAATCACTATATAATCAAATGAATTGCAGTGTTGCCTTGATCCGATTGTCCCTCACAAGAAAAGAAGAAGAGGTAAGTATAAAGTGATAATTTTTATCTGCACAAAACCTTTGTATAGGCAAAAGGTTGGCTGAAGCCTTAGGACAATGCAAAACATTTTTTAAGTTGAACTTTGGAATGAGGAGAGTAGAGTAACTAGTGTTTTGAATGTTGAGGTCAGCTTCATCACCAACAACTGTTTCATGACCTTGGGAAGGCTCTTGAATGGCGAGATCTTCAAGTTGATTTGTGATGTGTGCATTGGCACCACTATCACATACCATGGCTGACTATCAAACTCTTGGTTGGATTGTGCTACCATTGAAGATAGTTGTGGAGGACGATGGCGCCCTTGATAGGAATAAACCATATGGTGAAAACAATCCAAAACTTCATTCTTCGATCTGCCACTTATCTTACATGGAGCCTTGGTGGCGTCACTGATGTTTGGGAGATGCTGCTGTAAGTGATGACGGCTACCAGAAGATTTTGAATTCACATTCCTTGGTGGAACCGAAAGTAGTTCTGTGATTTTTGTCCCTTTTTGGGAAAATTTGGAGAGTTGCCACGAGGAGGGTACCTATTTGATGAAGAGAAGCCTTGTTTTTGCACAAATAAATCTCATGGTTGAGTAGTTCCTCTTACAAATCAGCAAAAGATAGAGTGATGTCTCGAGTAGCCAATGAGAATGAGTTCACAAAGGAATGGAATGAGGGATTAAGGCCACTATGGATAAAAGAAATGAGATCTTTATCATCAATGGGCTTCCCTATTGCTGCAAGCTGGTCTGCAAGAGACTTGGCTCCTTGTAGATATTCAAAGCAAGATTTACTGCCTTAAGAGTGACATTGAAGTTGTCTCTTTAAATGAGACACTCAGGATATAGGTTGTGAGGTAAACCGACGGAAAAGTGTAGTCCACACTTGTTGAGATGTATTTAGTCTGAAAAGAATGGACACAACAGACTCGGACAAAGTCATGTTGATCCAACCAAGAACATGTTGGTCCTTTTTCACCCAAGTAGAAAGTGCTGGGTTGGGGATCTATTTGCCTCGATCATTAGCAAGAAAGGGATGAGGGCATGGTTCATAACCATCCAAAATGCCATTATGTCGTGACTTCTCAGAATAGAAACCATCTGAGACAGCCACTGGAGGTAGTTGCCACCATGTAACTTCACACTAGAAAACTGTGTGAAGGAAGGAAAAATAGTTGAAGAATGAGATGCCATTTTATCATGGCAAAGGAGTGGACAGAGACGTTGGCCTAGCAATGCTTTGATACCATGATCGAGATTATAACAGAATGGTGATCAACTTGTTCAAAACCATGAATTGTATTTCATAATATAGAGATGTATAGAGTACAGAGAATTGGAAGATACAATCTCAGGATTTGCAATATAATACTTTTTAAGGAAACAATACACGTAATAGATTATACATTGAAAAGGAAAAACATAACTTGCCATACTAGGATGATACTCAAGATCCTGGTAGTTGATCATCGTGATCTCCAAACGATTTTGAGTTGATATGTTGCATGTTTTTTTCCATATAATTACGCTACTCTTTACTGGGAGATACTCTTAACAATATATTGCATGTACGTGGAGTATGATGATTCATCTTGGTTATTTCATGATTTATCTGTCCATATTCCAAACCAAAGGTTACAATCTGAACTCTTTGGAGTCATATGAGATCTCATTCCCTCTGAGTTGATTAATATGAGATCTCATTCCCTACTTTTTTTATACTCAATCCAAAGGTATTATATAATGTGTGGAAACCAGTCTAGCCGCTACAAGGGTATTGTATTTATTTAATAAATTACACAATCTGCAGAGATTACAAGGGAGGGAGCCATAGCTGTAACAAGGGAGAGAATCACGATAGTAACACTGCAATGCATATCTTGAAAGCTCTATATGATTCTATAATGCGGAATTAAATACTTAAAACGAATCAAAACTGAAAATAAACAAGAAATTGTACCTCCAGCCATTGATGCTTATTCACACTTTCACACTATTTCTCTCTCTCGGTTTTGGCACTTCCAAGCTCTAATCACTTTATTTAGATGGTGTAAGACTGAATGGATTGAGTTGAACGAGTTTGGGGACCAAACTGCACTATTTATAGCCAAAGCTTCCATCAAGCTTTAGTGGCTACGTGTCCCACGTGTTCAGTTTATCATGGGCAGTTCCAACGTTCTACAAACGTGATGAAGAATCAGATGTGGACCATTTCAAGAGTTCCTAAGATCAAGGGAAGCTGGAGACTCGTTCCTACGAACGGTCTCCCCGTGAGAAATGGTCAACATTCTCCCACTTGGTCCACACTTTAATCCAATATCTTTTCTTAAACCCATCGATAATCTGTAATAAGTAATAAGTACATGAATCATGGTGATAAGTCCTCTATTGATGAGTATTACCTTTCCATGTATTACTATGTATTTATTTCTTAAATATCATAATTTATGTGGCAACAATTTCTTAATGAATAAACCCTATGTTTATTCTTGGTCCAACACTGATGAATTTCTCACAATTAAATTAAGGTGCACATCAATATGAGAAAAACATCAGAATTCTTAAGATTTTCATTAAAATAATATTGTTCATAAAATGAAAAATTACATAATGGAACCAAGTCCCATATTCACTACATGATCCTTGAATTTCAATGGTGGCATGCCCTTAGTCAAAGGATCAGCTATCATTAACTCAGTGCTTACGTGCTCAACGACCACTTTCTTTTCTTTAACACGTTCCTTTATGGCTAAATACTTAATGTCGATATGTTTACTTCGACTCCCACTATTGTTGTTCTTGGCCATAAAAACAGCAGCTGAATTGTTGCAATATATTCTCAATGGCTTAGTGATAGAGTCCATAACTCTAAGTCCAGAGATGAAACTCTTAAGCCATACACCATGTGAAGTAGCCTCAAAACAGGAGACAAACTCAGCTTCCATAGTGGAAGTGGTAATCAAGGTCTGCTTGGCACTCCTCCATGATACAGCTCCACTGGCCATCAAAAAAATGTATCCTTATATTGATTTGCGTGAATCAATACAACCATCAAAGTCAGAATCTGAGTAGCCAATTACTTCCAGATTGTCGGTCCGTCTATACATAAGCATGTAGTCTTTGGTTCCTTGAAGGTACCTCATTACTTTCTTTGCAGCTCTCCAGTGGTCTAAACCTGGATTACTCTGATATCGTCCCAACATTCCTACAGCAAATGCAATGTCAGGTCTTGTACAGACCTGAACATACATTAGGCTTCCGACAGCATAAGCATATGGAATGTTCTTCATTTGTTCTCTTTCAAGGTCGTTCTTTGGACATTGGTTCAAATTGAACCTATCACCCTTCACAATGGGTGTTACACTTGGTGAACAATCTTGCATTCGAAATCTCTCTAAAACTTTATTAATGAAGGTTTCCTGAGACAAACCCAAGATACCTCGAAATCTGTCTCTATAGATCTTAATGCCAATAACATAAGATGCCTCACCCATATCCTTCATATCGAAATTTTTAGAGAGAAATTGTTTCACCTCATGCAGCATAGCTTTGTTATTGGTTGTTAGTAAAATGTCATCCACATATAAAACAAGAAAACATATTTTACTACCACTGACCTTCTGGTATATACATTGATCCATAATGTTTTCTACAAAACCGAATGAAGAAATTACATTATGGAATTTCAAATACCATTGGCGGGATGCCTGTTTTAAACCGTATATAGACTTCTTGAGTTTGCAAACCAATTGCTCACCATCACTAGAGGGGAATCCTTCAGGTTGTTTCATATAAACCTCCTCCTCTAGATCTCCATTGAGAAATGCCGTTTTCACATCCATTTGTTACAACTCTAAGTCAAAATGGGCTACTAATGCCAAAATAACGCGCAAGGAATCTTTCTTAGATACAGGAGAGAAAGTCTCCGTGTAATCAATTCCTTCTTTCTGAGTGAATCCCTTAGCAACTAATCTTGCCTTGTATCTCTCAATGTTGCCCAATGAGTCTTTCTTTGTCTTAAAAACCCATTTACATCCAATGATTTTTACCCCATTAGGCAACTCAACAAGATCCCAGACTGCGTTACTCTTCATAGAATTCATCTCTTCCTTCATGGCATTGTACTATAATTCTGATTCTTTGCAACTCATGGCTTGTAAATATGACTCGGGATCATTTTCGACTCCAATGTTGTAGTCAGGCTCTTGTAGATATACAACATAATCATCAGGAAGTGCTAATCTCCTGGGCCTAATAGATCTTTTTAATGTTGTACCATCATATTCTTGAGAAGTATGTGGTTCAACTTCTTGTTCAAAAGTTCTTAGCAACTCTTGAACCACTTGATCTACTGGAATGTTGTCAGCAGCTTGTGGAACTTCAACGATTGGTTGTTCAACACCAGTTCGTACTTGAGGGGTGCTGTGAACAATAACCAATCTATCACTTGAGGTGGAAGGTTGAGATTCTAAATGATCATTCTCAGAAACTATGTTCCTGGTTTGATCCCTCCCACTGATCAAGTCATTTTCAAGAAATTTTGCATTTCTTGATTCCACAATCTTAGTGCTCTGAGATGGACAATAAAATCTGTAACCTTTAGACCTTTCAGCATATCCAATGAAATACCCACTAATGGTCCTTGGGTCTAGTTTCTTCTCTTGTGGATTATAAATTCTCACTTCAGACGGACATCCCCAAACGTACATATGTCACAAACTTGGTTTTCAACCTTTCCATAATTCAAATGGCGTTTTAGGAACGGCCTTGGTTGGAACTCGGTTTAATATATACACTGTCGTCTTAAGTGCTTCAGCCCACAAGGATTTACGAAGATTGGAGCTGCTAAGCATACTCTGCACCATATCCAATAATGTTCGGTTTCTTCTTTCTACTACACCATTTTGGTCTGGTGAACCAGGCATGATGTATTGGGCAACAATCCCATGCTCTTGAAGAAACTTTGCGAATGCAATAATGTTTGGTTTCTTCTTTCTACTACACCATTTTGGTCTGGTGAACCAGGCATGGTGTATTGGGCAACAATCACATGCTCTTGAAGAAACTTTGCGAATGGCCCAGGTGCTTGTCCATCCTCTGTATATCTACCATAATATTCTCCACCTCTATCTGATCTCACGATCTTAATTTGCTTACCAACAAATTGATATTTTATCCTAATTAATCATATAATAAAAATTCTTGTGGGATAAAATTTATTATACTAAGTCTGATTAATTACAATTAATGTCTAAATATTATTTATGTGATCCTAGTAAATCATAATATATGATTTTTATTTAACTAAAGATGCTATGGCTATTCTTTAATTAAGCAAAAATTATATTGATCACTAGACATTATAGCTCTAATGTATAAGGATTAACTAAATATGAGAATAGTCATAAATTGCATAATTTTAACTAAAATCAACATGTTATTATTATGTACAGAATATTCTCATGATTTAAGCATAAAAAATATTGCATAATCACATAATATTCTCATGATTTAAGCATAAACAATATTGCATAATTAAAAATTGTAATATTATGCATAACATTTAATTTCATGCTTTTAATTATAATTATTAATTTTGCACAACAATCATCTAAATTGCACACAATTAAAATAAATAATACTATTTTTTTTAATTATTACTGACTAAACTACGTGTCGTTTTTTCAAAAATGAAAAACGACGTGTCGTTTTTCTTTCACGGATTCAAAGCTGCCTAATAAACGACGTGTCGTTTAGACACCTAGTTAGTTACAAGGTACCCAACCTAAACGACGTGTCATTTAAATATGCCCACTAAACTACATGTCGTTTAGCTCTATAGAAAACCAACAGCCACTAAACTACATGTCGTTTTTTGTTCAAATACAAAACTACATGTCGTTTTTGGTCGTCTTCAACCTCCAGAAATGAACAGTAACTCTGAAAAACTTACTCCGAAAATCACCTTTTTGACGTCAAAAACAAATATTTTATTCTCAGAAAACATAAAAAAAGTGTTTTGAATATGATTTTGATGTTGTTTTGAATCAAAAACAACCCAAAAACAAAAAACAATTTCTTCAAAAACTTACGGCCAAAAATAGAGAATGTGATACAAGCATCAAGACAGAGAAAAAACCTAGCTCTGATACCAAATGAAAGCTCTATATGATTATATAATGCGGAATTAAATAATTAAAACGAATCAAAACTGAAAATAAACAAGAAATTGTACCTCCAGCCATTGATGCTTATTCACACTTTCACACTGTTTCTCTCTCTTGGTTTTGGCACTTCCAAGCTCTACTCACTCTATTTAGATGGTGTAAGACTGAAGGGATTGAGTTGAACGAGTTTGGGGACCAAACCGCACTATTTATAGCCAAAGCTTCCATCAAGCTTTAGTGGCTACGTGTCCCACGTGTTCAATTTATCATGGGCAGTTCCAACGTTCTACAAACGTGATGAAGAATCAGATGTGGACCATTTCAAGAGTTCCTAAGATCAAGGGAAGCTGGAGACTTGTTCCTACGAACGGTCTCCCCGTGAGAAACGGTCAACATATCTATCATATAAATGGTTTACATTTTTTGTCTTAGTTTAAGTTGAAAACAATAACCTCAATGGACTGATATTATTAGTCACTCAACTTTGGTTCTTTGATGGCTCTGCATAAAATTAAGGGCAATCTGGCACCCCCAGTTCCATATAAATGTCCATATATTAGTACCAGCACCATTGATATGAACATTTAGGATGAGAAAGGTGGACTTACATGCAATTCCACGGTTTTATGTGAGTGTGGTGCTTGGCTTGTTTACAGGAACTTGTGAAAATGTGGAGTTCTTTAATTCCATAACATAATTCAAAATTTGCATATTTTGAGTTATTGTTGATGTTATATACTACGATTCCCACAGTTTCCATTCCCTGTAATGCTTTGCTTGTTTACATTTGGACAAGTGTGTGCATGGTTCTTTGATTCTGAACTGTAATTAATTGGAGGTTTCCGGGTCATCCGAAAAAGTCAAATCTGAAACGATCGACTTTTTGGACAGGAGGTAATACAACTTGATAAGCAACTGGATCGACTCGTTTCAAAATCTCAAACAATCCTACACAACAGAGACTCAACTTTCCTTGCTTACCGAATCTCATAAACGGTAGATATTTCAAGCAATGGGAGTTTAATACTTTTGATGCTTCAAATGTCACTAAAACATTGGTTTTTTCTCAAAGTTTCTTTGTAAGTTGTTATCGCACAACTTTTCCTTATCGATCCAAATCTAATTTTGTACCACCTTCGGGTAGTTCGACCTGTCATTTTCAATAAATAATAAACTACATTAGCTGCCCTCTATACATGATTTATTTATGTAGTAGTTAGCATATTCTTGAGAGACGAAAGGCCAGCTAGCCTACTTTTATATATTTGCGACGACCTTGAAAATAAGTAATGAAATGATCTCCAAAAACTTTTTTATATATATTATTATCTATGTGGTCTAACCTCCCTCAGCTTTCACCCATGTAGGATTAGCTCATTGTGCAATTTTTTTAAGAATAAATTGTGTTAAAGATCATTTCATTGGAATGATCCATACGCTATCTTTCCCGTCCACAATCACTACCATAAAATATTTATTCAGATACGTATCTTAGGGGCTCGTTTGAAACAGACTTTGGAACTTGGAATTATTTCTGCGACTCTCTAATATGCAGTGAGTTTATTTAATTGAAATATGCGATTTTAATATTGTTTAATCTTCCTTTGGAAAACTTCCACGTTAAATAAAAAGAAAAAAAAAAAAAAAAAAGCAGAGTAGGTGAAATTGCAAGGGCAAAGTTTCTGGTGAGCACTCAAAACAACATACGGGCGAGCAATATATATATCTTGCATACGGGCAGCAGACATGCATGGTGAGCAATCGGCTTGCCCGCACATTAACATTCGGGCGACCAACGAATCGTGTCACTAACTCATTCCGTGCAATAAGCCCGCCCGATGCAACGAGAAATAAGACCAATCTAACTGTCAATATCGAAAGACCGTTATTTGCCTATACGATCCGACGATTTATATCATCAATACGTTTAGTAACGGACATATAATGCCTGAAACTGTTCGACCAACCATGACCGTCGTCCAATGGTCATTAACAATTTTCAAGTCTCCTATCTTGATTGAAATGCTGCTTCGACTGTTTTTCAAAAGTCCCCTATCTTGCTTGAAATGGTGCTTCGATGTCTGATAAGGACATGCCCAATCGGAAATAAATATACAGTTTTCTTTCTTTGAAGTGTTGTGCTTCCATTGTTATCATGCATAGGGGTGTGCAAATTTCCGAAATTTCCGCTTCCGACCGACCTCCGCTATGATTCCGACTGGAGTCGGAGTCGGAGTTTCGGAATCGGAGTCGTAAATCGGAGTGGTCTCATTAACTCTATCGGAGGTCGGAGTCGGAGTCGGAGTCAACCATAACTCCGAACTCCGACCTCCGATTTCCGATTACTTTTAAAAAACACAGATGCAAAACGACGTCGTTTTGCATCTGCGTTTTTTTTTTAATTAATCTATCTGTCTCAAACGACGCTGTTCCATTTAAATAGGAACGGCGTCGTTTTGGTCTGCCCTTTGTTCTCCTCTTGGTCCCGGTCCACAGGCAGTCACAGTGGCACTCAAGTCTCTGACAGTCAGACTCTCAACTCACTACTCGATTCGGTCTCGGTCTCTTGGTCTCTCGCACACACCGCAAGTCCACGGCTCCACAACATCCTCGCACGGCTCACGCCTCACGGCCCAACCAGCATCCAGCTTGCCGTCGTGAAGCTGCATTCTTCACAACTCGAAACCATACGCCGCCAGCAACCGGTAAGATTGGGTTTTATATTTATGCGTTTTAGATTAAGGATTTATAATCTGTATAAGTATATGGGTAACGGGTTCCTATTTTGGATTGTGTAGATTGTAGCAAATTGGGAATATGGTTTGTTTTTTGTTGATGGTTGTGAAAATGGTTGTGAATTTGTGATAAACTTTATCATTGGGTTTGTGGTTGGACAGTGAAGTTGATGTGTTTGTGAAAATGTCCCATCCAAAAAATGGCTTAGACGCACCACGAAAACCCATATCTACTGCATGCAGCATGGCTTAATAGCTTATAATCAACTCAAACTCAAACTTTGCATGTGATCATCTTTATCCAATCGTGAATTTTGATGTCCAACTTAATTACTTAATTGATTATAAGCTATCCGGTTGGACCAAGTTCAAAACTTACCAACTGGTCCTGAACCCATTTTAGGAAAATAAAAAATTTGAACTTATTTTCAGGCACCCTTTTGTCTTGAGTCTTGACCCCTTTATCAGTTGAGGCCGGAGATCTTTCTCCCTTTCTTTTTCTCTAAAAAACAAAAGGAATTTAGTTCATATTCATCCTGATTTTTTTTTTGGGGGGGGGGGGGGAGTTGCTCCATTGAACATCAAATTATTAGAGAAAGGAGATTAATATCAAATGTAGAAAAAAGGAGATTAATTAAGAGAAAGACACACGCTGCCTCTTACTAATTATTAGACGATGATATGCATATAATATATTGCATGCATGTAAGACCATTGGAACTAAAAAGTCAGATATATAGTTATATGTAGCTAATATAAAAAATAAAAAAATAAAAAAACTGTACATTTTGATTGAGTAATTACCAATTCTCACTTCTCCGGCGCCTGTATTGCAAATCTTCCCGAAAAGATCAAAAGTGTTGTACAAAATTCTAAAAGGGATTCTGCTTATTATTTAATTAATTAGAAGGAAATTATAGCTATTTGTGATTATAGTTATAAAAAAAAAGAAGCATGGAATTAAGTTTATATATCCAGAATTTTCCGACTGATCATTAATACATGACTCAATTTGTGATCATCATCAAGACAATTATAAATTAATGGATAATTATGCATTCAGCTTTTATTTCAATCTATTATATATATATATGGCTATTGCAGTGCCAGATAGTGCTAGAGAGAAATATGCATGCTAAAAACCATGCATATATGTACATATCCTTATATATGTTATATATATCCAATATGCATGTTTTGTGCTATATATACGGATTGCTCCCCAATGGAAATTGTTGGAACAAAGGCAGAAAGATATGCAATTATTTGACAGCCACTCTGTGCTGTTTGTTGTTAATAAGAATATGCAATAAGTATATATATGGTAATGGTGATGATGATGTGTGTGATTCTTGAAACTAAATTCACCAACTCACCGCCCCATGCAAGTTCACATTTTTTACTCTTTAAACTGCTATATTTAGATTAGGATACATATAGCTAGCTAGGTACATATATTTTCAGAACTGGCAACTATAAAGTCATGAGTCAGACAACTAATTATAAGCAAGCCTAACTCTAGTACTTAGACAACTCTATAATGATTCATATATAATTATTGAATATTAGTTATTTGCTTCAAGAAACCAACTAGTTACATTTAATTAATAGCATATACTTACTTGCTCTAATTTTATTTTATTTACAGTATTTACATAATTATTTTAGCAACTAACTCCTTGTTTTTAATCTAATTTTTCAGATTCTTTGATTTCAATACTAAGGAATCTATGGATGCTGGACCTAGTGGAAGTAGAGATCATCAAGACAATGCCAGTGCTCCTACACCGGTGGGGGCTCCCACCCCTCCGACGGCGTCTACTTCCACCCCTGCTGCCCCATCTAGGGCAGCACCCAGAGCAGCATCTAGAGCAGCTACTTCCTGTGCAAGTAGTCGACTCCCAATAGATATAGAAGGAGAAGATGAAGATATGTTCAATGAAGAGGAGGAGATGGCAGATGTGCCCATTGAGCATGATCAACCGCCACAGCCTTCTAAAAAACGGTCGTGGACGTGGGAACATTTCACTAAAATTCCTGGTGATCGTGAGAATCCCAAGGCAAGATGCAACCACTGTGGTCAACTTTGTGGTTGCCATTCGAAGAAGCAAGGCACCAGTGTATTGATAGCACACCTTGTAGGTTGCCAACGGTATAAGATTGCGAAGGGATTGGCGGCCACTGGCAGTGATCAAACCAAGCTCAGTTACGAAACCAGCATGGCAACTGATGGCGGTCCTTCACATGTTAAGAAGCTTATAATCCCTCAATATAGTGAGAAGATGTTGCGGGAATTACTTGCAGAGATGATCATTACTGATGAGATGCTATTTACCACAGTTGACAAAAAAGGCTTCAACAAATTTGTCCGCTGTCTTGAGCCACGTTTTCCCATGCCTTCACGGTATACGGTTATGCGAGATTGTATGAAGAGGCATGTGAGGGAAAAGAAAGAAATGAAGGAGATGTTTAGTCGGACTGGCCAGAGAGTGTCATTCACCACTGATACATGGACGTCCATACAAAATGTGGGCTACATGTATATCACAGCTCACTTTATTGACAGTGAGTGGACGCTGCATAAACGGATAATTGGATTTAAAGAGATTGTTGATCACAAGGGTGCATCCATTGGTGCAATGATGGATGATTGTATTCAAGACTGGGGTATTAAAAAAGTCCTTTGTATCACAGTTGACAATGCTAGTGCCAATGACACTGCTCTTGAGTGGTTCAAGAGGAATACAACGGTAAAAGATGATATCATTCGTGGACACGAGTTCCTACATGTTCGATGCTGTGCTCATATCATCAACCTCATTGTTTCTGAGGGGTTGAAGGAGGTTGATGATTCAATTACCAAAGTCCGCAATATTGTGAGATATGTGAGGGCTTCCCCCCAAAGGCTTGGCAAGTTTAAGGCTATAGCTAAACAGCTTCAGATTCCATCTTCAGCGATGTTGTGTTTGGACGTTCCGACTCGATGGAACTCAACATATATGATGTTGGATGTGGCGCAGAAGTACGAAAGAGCGTTCCAGAGAATGGAGGTCGAGGACGGGGGTTTGATGTATGCTTTGATGGAGTCTATTGGGGGGAGAAGGGGGCTCGGTGCTCCGGATGCAGTTGATTGGGATCGTGTCAGATCATTTCATGAATTTTTGAAGTTGTTTTATGATACAACTATGCGGATATCTGGATCCAAATATTGTACTGCGAACATGTACTTCGACGAGCTTTCCAGGATTCACGAACACTTGCAACAAAGTTATGCTAACAGTGAGGGACTGTTATTTGCTACAGCTATGAGGATGAAATCAAAATATGATAAATATTGGGGGGATATTGTGAAGATAAATAGATTATTACTTGTGGCTGCAATCCTTGACCCCCGATATAAGTTAGAAATTATACAATTTTTCTTCATTGACATCCTTGGGGAAGAGAAGGCTGAATAGTTTATTAGAGAGCTGAGAAAGGATATTGATGACTTATATCGCCACTACAACAATAATAGTCATCCTACTCCAGCAAGTGGTAGCCGTAGCTCCTCACACCCGACCAGTTCGACATCTTCCGGTGATTACACTGCTTCTGCTGCAGCTCTTTCATCACCACTGGTGCAGCGATATCATCAAAGGCGTGCATCGAGGAATATTATGCAGTGTAGGTCTGAGGTTGAACGCTATTTGATGGAAGATGTCGAGGCACCTAGTGATGCATTTCAGTTATTAACTTGGTGGAAGGTTCATTCCACCAAGTTTCCTATTCTTTCCCGAATAGCTCGAGATCTATTGGCGATTCCTATCACTACGGTTGCCTCTGAGTCGGCGTTTAGCACTGGAGGTCGTGTGTTGGATGCTTATCGGAGTTCATTGTCAGCTTCAACTGTGGAAGCCCTCATTTGCACACAGAACTGGCTATGTGAAATGCCCATTGGAGTAGATATCATTGATCCCGAGAGCTATAGGGTTGAATCAGGTAACTTATATTTTATATGCTTTTAAATGGTGATTTAAATATTTGTAATGTTTTAATTATTCAACTTCTAATCATTATGATTTTGTAGACCTACTTGTGAACCCTAGCATAGTTGCAGATGAGTGATAATTGCGGATGACTTACAAGTTACATGGATGAGAAGTTGTGTTCATGTATTGTAGTGATGCTATTCAGGTACTATATTAATATTTTTAAATCATTTAAGAAATTATTGACCATTTCATAATTCATACTATATTTTAATAAAATATTTTCATATGTATCATTTTGCAGATAAAACATTATGAGACTGGCTACTGGCTTCAATTTCAAGAATCAAGACTTTTTTCCTTTCTCAAAGTTCAAGAATCAGGACTTTGTCAATGTTCAATTACTAATTTACTACTCTTTGATTGTGTAATGTATGACTGTTTAATCAATCTCATTTGTAAGAGATGTTTTTTTATTATTTTTACATAATTTTTTTGAAATCAAAAGTCAATTAGGTGGTTGGGATCTAGATTGAGCATGGACCTTCGGAGGTGGGCCTCGGAGTCGGAGGTGGGCCTTCGGAGTCGGAGGCAGAATATTACCACAATCTAGGAATCAGATTATCCCAAAATAAACATAGTTATTTTGAAGTAAATATATTAAATAACATGGTCTTTAATTGATTATAAAATATTATTAAATTATTATAAATATATTAGATAATATTTGATACACGAAGGGTATAAGTGTTACTAATATGATGCAAAAAATTGAATTTATTATTAAAACTTAGGCAATTTTTTATAAATATTTCGTATTTATTTATTTTTTTAAAAATAAAATTTGCATTGTATTTACATTTTTTATAATTAAAAGTAATATCTTTTAAATATATTATTAATATAATCAATTTATTTATTTTCAATAAAAATGATGATTCTTTAGTACACTTTTGACTGTAAAAGAGGGAGTGACTTGCATTGGTAACTGGAAAGTAGTAGACTGATAATATATGCTTGTAATTACATTTTTAGACTTTGATTGTCTGGTGGTTACAATAAAGAGAGAGATACAATTGGTATTCAACTGTATTGACTCCAATTAATGCAGAGATCCATTAATTAAAAAAGAAAGGGAAAAACAAAAAATCAACCGTACTACTCCCAAGAGACTTCTTAATTGTGGTGAAATGAATTCTCCTGTGCTTTCTCTTGAGTGAAGATTTGTTAAATTTATATTATCTCATTTTAATATTTATTATTATTTTTTAAATATTATTTAAGTATAAGGGAAGATTTGCGCTAAAAGCATGCCCAACAGTCAAAGCTGGATGGCACACCAACAACAACCTTACATTAAAATACATCTAAATAGAATTCACAAAATATTACTATTTATAAGTCAACTAAACTAATATGAAATCACATTAATATTCACAATCATAGCCTAGCCTGATTTGGATAGTGAGTTGAGATAGTTTGTGAATAACAATGATATATTTGAGTTGAGATGAGATAAAATATAAATTACTTGGATGAAAATGTTTTGTGGGATTTTGGAAAATGAGAGAAAAAAATTGGAAGAGATGTTTACCATTGTTTAATCAATCTCATTTGTAAGAGATGTTTTTTTATTATTTTTACATAATTTTTTTGAAATCGGGCCTTAGATTGACAATAGACTATCGGAGGTGGGCCTCGGAGTCAGAGGCTCGGAATCGGAATCGGAGGCAGATAAAGCTCAAAACGGCTCCGATCAGAATTCCGACCTCCGATCGGAGTCGGAGTCAGAGCCCAGTCGGAGTCGGAGTCGGAAAATTTTTTTCCCTCCGACTCGGAGGTCGGAATTACCGATTCCGACTCCGTCGGAGTCGGAGCCCACCCCTAATCATGCATGTTCAGTATTAGTGGCCTTGAGATTTTCTAGAAGTGACAATACGTGACACGACTTGTGAATCTAACATAAATACGATACAAAATTAACAAGTTTAGATGTGATGTTAATAGATCTACATCAAAACGAGTTGACTTATTAAAACACAATTTATAAATAGGTAAACTACTTAATCTGAAATTTATCTATTTAGATTTTATTTCAAAATTATCATTTTATCATTGTTGAGTTATTATGGTTATGTTTTATCCTTGAGATTGTAATTTTAGACCTATGCTTATATTTATTATTGTAAAGTTTGTAATATTAGTTTTATTATATGTTAAATTTGCAAAATAGAGATAGTTTTTGTTAGTAGGTGGACGTATTTTTTTAAGATATTATGGTTGCTAATAAATATTGATTTTAACTTTTATGTGAAATTATATTAATAAGGTCAAATAGTTTATGTTTATTAGTTCAACCAAATTACATTAAACGAGTTTAAATATTGAATCATATCATGTTGACCTATTTCTAATCAATTATTAAACAGGTCAAAACAATAGTAACACAACATGACCCGTTATCTAAATGAGTTAGATTATGGTTTGAAAGTCTGACACATTTAGTTTACCGGATCGGGTTCAAGTTTATCTGTATAGCTGAATGTTTATGACTTGACACAATTTGAAAACAAGATTTGCAACCCCTAAGATTTTCTAGAATGTGAAAATCTTGGTATTCCAATATATATGATTTTATTAAGGCATATATAAACGCAATCTGCAAATTACAAAATCTTCTCTGGGCTTCATTGTATTCCGTAGACAATCTTGCCTTAAACCTTTGCATACCAATTTGTTCTGAGTTGGTGGGGTGAAATTGATTTAAGGAAACTTGTACAAGTAAGCATGTTTAAAGTAAACGTTCAAGTTCGTACTAAACACAATAGAAAATCCGCTAAAAATTGAACAACGTTCACAAGACGTTCTGCACAGAAGTCTTGTTCATCAGCCACTTATTTATTAATGAAGTCGTATGAACGACGATGAAAGATAGGGACAAAGATCTATTTATATATATATATATATATACACACACACACACACACAGAGAGAGAGAGAGAGAGAGCAAAGCATGCACATGATCAAGTAATTCCTTTTTCTATCCTTTCTTCTAGGACTTTGTTTATATATAAACTTGTGCTGTTATGCCACTTGGAATAACAGCACAAGTTTATATGCGCAGTCAACTTCTCCAGCTAGCAGAACTTTAGGGTAGAGATACTTCCAATTTCTGAGTAGTTACAAAGAGATGCAAATGACCAAATTCATTTTTCTATGCTTCCTTCTTGGACTTTGTTCTTTATATAAATCCTTAATTTGGTCGACGAAAAGTCTAAAAAGAACCAGGCTTTCTTCACTTTGTGACAAATCAAACAGGAACCAATTAATCCATGGCTGCTCGTGATCTCCTCTTCAACTTGTTTCTCATTGGCATTTTCTGTATCAATCATGCATGCAACCAGATAGACCGCGACTGTCTCTTGTCCTTACCCTTCGATACCTCATCTCCACGTTTAAATTGGTCTAATTCCCTTGATTGCTGTCATTGGGAAGGTATTTCTTGTGATCATTCAGCTCGAGTCACCCATATTTGGTTACCTTTTAAAGGTCTCAGAGGGAGACTGTCTCCCCTTCTTGGAAACCTCACACGTCTCTCTCATTTCAACCTCTCTCACAATTCATTTTCAGGTCCCCTCCCAACTGGAATCTTTTCATCCTTAAATCAACTTGAGGTCCTTGATTTGAGCTACAATTAACTAAATGGAGATATATCACTCCTGTTTGCATCGAATGGTTCATCAAATGGGTTGCCTTCCTCGATTCAAATAGTTGACCTTTCTAGCAATGACTTCAATGGGTTGATCCAATCTTGGCTCCTCCAACAAGCTTGGAATTTGACCAAGCTCAATGTCAGCCACAATAGTTTCACAGGTCCCATTCCTTCCTCTCTTTGTATCAACTCCCCCTTTGTCCGACTCCTTGATTTTTCTTCCAATAATCATAATGGAGAAATTCCCAAGGGACTAGGGGAATGTTCCAAACTAGAGGTTTTCAGAGCAGGTTTTAACTCTGATCTCTCAGGATTTCTTCCAGAAGACCTCTACGGTGCATCAGAATTAGAAGAAATCTCCTTACCTTCCAATAAAATTTCAGGATCCATCAGCAATAGCATTGTGAACCTCACCAAACTCATTAACCTTGAGTTATATGACAATGAATTGAGTGGAAAGCTACCGATGGATATGGGAAAGCTCTCCAAATTGAAGCATCTACTCCTCTATACAAACTTCTTAACGGGTGCTCTGCCGCCATCTCTAATGAATTGCACAAATCTCGTGACCTTGAATTTACGCCACAATTTCTTTGGTGGAGATATCTCCACCCTAAACTTTTCTACTCTTCATCAACTTACTATACTCGACCTTTGGAAAAATGAGTTTACTGGCACTTTGCCAGCGAGCCTTTTTTCATGCAAGTTCCTAAGAGCAATCCGACTTGCTAGTAACAAACTCGGAGGACAAATTCGACCAGAGATTGTTCAATTGAAGTTCTTAGTCTTCCTTTCACTCAGTTACAACACATTAACCAACATCACAGGAGCAGTCAAGATTCTGGCACGTTGCAAGACTCTCAACGTACTCCTCCTTACTGGAAATTTTCTGAACGAGGCCATTCCAACAGATGACAGCATAGTTGGTTTCGATGGATTCAAAAGTCTCGAATATTTGAGTCTTACTCATTGTAAGTTGACCGGTCAAATACCCACATGGCTATCTAAGCTTAAGAACTTACAAGTCTTGGATCTAAGCTTCAATCGTATCACAGGCTCAATTCCTGGTTGGTTGTCGACTCTTCCGAGGCTCTTTCGTTTAAACTTATCTGATAATCTGATTTCAGGTGAATTCCCAAAAGAAATTTGTGCATTGCCAACGTTAGTATCAGACCAGGCTCCCATAGACGATAGTTCTTTGATTTTATCCATTTTTGCCACAGTGAATGGTACCTTTCTTGAGTTCAGTTCCCTCTCCAACTTGGGACCATGGATATCCGTTGCAAACAACAATCCTAGTGGCAACATTCCCATTGAGATCGGTCGTTTGAAGCAGCTTCATGGATTGAATTTTAGCCATAACAACTTCACAGGCAACATTCCAGACCAAATATCAGAGCTTACAAACTTAGAAAGACTTGATCTATCTGGAAACCAATTGTTTGGCGAAATACCAGCATCGCTATCAAGGTTGCATTTCTTGCATCAGTTTAGTGTTGCATAGTTTAGCACGGCACTTGGCTTCATTACAGGATTTTTGGGAGTATCTATTCCTTTAGTTTTTAATAGTATTAATAGGAGAGTTGCATAGTTTACATATGTGTCATTAGCAATGTGTTTGTTGGGCCGAGCAGACGATGATCAATAATAAAAGATATATAATTGTCCAAAAATAATTGATTGATGGCGGAAATTAGCTTCATTTGGTTCCAAGCTTTACCGAAGGAATTAGTCTTATTAACAAGCAATTTATTAAGCTATATTTATTTGATAATATATTAGATCTCTTTTAAAATCTATAATTAAATAAATGAAATATATTTAAGAAAAAAATCAATGGTTGGTGCATTCACAGTATGTACGTACGTAATTCATGAATCATGTACTACTTAATTAAAATCTTTTAATATAATTTACTGTTATACATCATTTAGAAAACTCAAAACTTAGTTTATTCTTCACTTATATTTCTGTTATTAATTCATACATAACTCCTTTCCAAAGTATAGACTCATTTTTCTTTTAATTGCAACATATGACAAGTCTATACTAAATTTTGAAAATTATTGGAAAAATGAAATTTTGAATTTGTTTTTCTTATATTTTTACTCTATTTATGTTTTGTATCAACTTGTTAATGGTGTTCCTAAAAATCTTCAACAGAAATATTTATTCTAGCCTACAAATATTATTTAGACCCTCCAAAATTATAATCCTGGCTTTGTCCCTGACCAACAGTACCAGCAAGAACAACTATAGCAATATCCAAAGTAGTTCAGATCAGACCAGATGGAGATGGAGGAATTTATATATGGATAACTTCTCATTGATTTTAATTTTAATTTTTTGGTGGATACTCAGATCAGACCCAATGGAGACAGAGAAAGCTGTTCTCCGATTGCCTCCGATCCTTTCCCTATTACCACCATGCCAAATCCCACCCCTAAATGAGTTCAAATGCTACTATATTTTTTTGTTGTATATTTCTAATTCTTATTCTTCTTTTATATTGCGTTTAAGTATATGATGTTGAATATGTAATCAGAACCAATTGTGGCCTCCTGAAATGAAAACGTTGGCATATCTGTTTTATAATGCTGGCATTGCATGCCTATTTATGACTTGTATAATTTCGATGGATACATAACACACACACACATAAAGACACTTGGAGAAGGGTTCTCGAACATATTTTGTTGTTTACCACGCGATTCTCACTATCTCGTGAAAACCAAATTCATGAAAAACATCATGCTTTATTGATGTAACAGTATGCAACTTAGTGAAACCCCATGATTCTAAACGATACAACACCATGAGTTTTTCTATAATATTACCAATTTAATCAAACTTTTACCGAATTTCTTGTTCAAAGAAATGGAAAAAAAAAAAAAAAAAAGTTTCAGCTTTGTCTCTCAGTTTATGGTTTTCATTGAGCTCTTTCTTATCATTTTTATGTGTGATTTGCTTGACCATGTGAGGCTCTTTCATGACGTCGATCAGTTGAGAAGGAAGCAAATTGGGACAGATGATCTTATAGCTACTAGATTCTAAATATATTTTTAACATAGACCGTTTATTGCATTCCTTCAAAAAAATTTCCGCAGAGGGTAAACCCCAAGTTCCATTTTCAATGAATGAATGTCGATTCATTTTGATTTCTCAAGCCAACACAAGAACCAACCAATATGATAAGATGTCTTCAGGTTGCTATGTCTTCAAGTGCCATTCTGAAATCTGTTGTGTACTATGGACCTAGAAGCAGGTGATTACTGGGCTACAATTTCTTCATAGATATTGGTACCTGCCCTCTGATTATGCATTGGTTGTAATCCAAATATTGGAAGCTCTTTGTGTTGCTGCGACGTGTATTTGCTGATTTGACCTGGGATAGGCAATATTGCTGCTTTGACTTGGGATAGGTTCAAGGAGAATTTTGACAACCGATTCTTCCCCAAGTCAATGAAGACCCAAAAAGCTCAAGAGCTTGCCACTCTGATACAAGGTAATCTCTCGGTCGAGCAATAAGTGGCGAAATTCATAGAGTTGGGAAGGTTCGCTCCACATCTAATCATCACCACTAAAAAGATGCAGGCCCATAAGTTCTAAGGAGGCCTACAACCGTGAATTCAAAGTTACATGGCTGGGTTCCACATCAACAACTTCCAGAAGTTGGTTAGTGTGGCTACAATAACATAAGCGATAAAACGAAGTGTGATAGCCCAGATTAACCTTGAGCGAAAGATGACTTCTTCCTTCTCTATAGGAGGAAATAATACCAAGAGAAGGATTATACAAGGAGCCTACAAGGGCACAAGGGCATTATGCCAGCTCCACCTGCTACTCTTAAAAAGTGTGGAAAGAATCACAATGAAGAATGTCGGGTAGGCTTAGGAGTATGTTTCCGATATGGTTTGTTAGGAAACATGATTCAGGAGTGCTGTGACGCCCCCAAATTCCGCTTGGGATTGAACGGACATTTGAAGCGTCGGGACATGCAACACAAGGTTACCTGCCCCCGTTCATGACATATAAGATGCAATGTTTCTAACATGCATCTAGCATTATGCAATATTCGCAGCGGATAATCTTTTTCTTTAGCAATACTATGCACCAAACTAAATATATCCCAAATACTTGAAACATAATTCATACATAAAGGCATACTAAAAAGCCGTGATCACCACACTAGTCTAAAATGGTTGTGATCAAAAGAATACTTGAGATACAACTCCAAAAGTACAAGTATTAACCTAAGTTAAATACTATACCATCATCAACATCGCACCGTGGCCTAGTCGACCGTATTCAGTTGGTCAGATTCCAATTCTCCTTTGGGTCCTGTAACAAGATCTACCATTCGGGGGAATGGTAGTTGGGACTACCACAGTGAGATTTGATTACAAATCTCAGTAAGTTAACATAAAACTCACACACAGGTTAAAAATGCATGCATGGCAGTAAAAGCATAAATGCATAATTATAGTCATATATAAACATAGTATAACTTGACATATAGCATGACTTAACCAGAATTTAAACATGAACTGAAACTTGACTTAACATGGCATAAACTTAAGCTTAAAACATAACATGAACAAACAACATAACATGAACGTGAAACATAACATGGACATGAACATAACATAACATGAACGTGATCTTGAACATATCATAAAAGTGAACATAACATGATGTGAACATGAACTTGGAACATAACATAAACATGAACATAACATGTACGTGAGTATAATATAACATGAACTTGATCTGAAACTTGACTTAACATAAACTTGGAATCTTATTTAATTGTCTTGATAAATAATGTGCATTAATACGTACTCCACAGTTGTTGTGGCCCCACGTATTCAAGTAACATAAAACATAATACGTACTCCACAGTTGTTGTGGCCCCACGTATTCTACATGTCACAATTGCTGTGTCTCATGTAGTGTATGCTCCACAGTTGTTGTGGCCCCATACTTCATGCTCCACAGTTGTTGTGGCCCCATGAATTCACATAACATAAAATATAATACGTACTCCACAGTTGTTGTGGCCCCACGTATTCTACATGTCACAATTGCTGTGTCTCATGTAGTGTATGCTCCACAGTTGTTGTGGCCCCATACTTCATGTAACATAAAATATAATACGTACTCCACAGTTGTTGTGGCCCCACGCATTATAAGTAACATAAATATAATACGTACTCCACAGTTGTTGTGGCCCCACGCATTATAAGTAACATAACATAAATATAATACGTACTCCACAGTTGTTGTGGCCCCACGCATTATAAGTAACATAACATAAATATAATACGTACTCCACAGTTGTTGTGGCCCCACGCATTATAAGTAACATAACATAAATATAATACGTACTCCACAGTTGTTGTGGCCCCACGCATTATAAGTAACATAACATAAATATAATACGTACTCCACAGTTGTTGTGGCCCCACGCATTATAATAACATAACATAAATATAATACGTACTCCACAGTTGTTGTGGCCCCACGCATTATAAGTAACATAACATAAATATAATACGTACTCCACAGTTGTTGTGGCCCCACGCATTATAAATAACATAACATAAATATAATACGTACTCCACAGTTGTTGTGGCCCCACGCATTATAAGTAACATAACATAAATATAATACGTACTCCACAGTTGTTGTGGCCCCACGCATTATAAGTAACATAAATATAATACGTACTCCACAGTTGTTGTGGCCCCACGCATTATAAGTAACATAACATAAATATAATACGTACTCCACAGTTGTTGTGGCCCCACGCATTATAAATAACATAACATGTCTTATCTTTCTTAATGCATGTGATATTATTTAATATCATATACTTTTCTAACATGGCGTATACTTGTAAATGGCATAATATGATTTAATCATAAACATTTCATGGCATACATGTATCATATGGCATACTTAACATGGCATACTTATAACATACATCATTGTATGGCAGAAAAGATTATTTAACAGATAATTATTCATGAGAGATTAAATCATACGTAACAGATAAACATGTAATGACATAGCATGACATGGCATATACGATAACATACATACATAAATTGTAGTTCCCTTACCCATCACACATACACAATAAACTGATAGTAAGTTAGAGGCTAACTTACCTCGATCGTCGCGTTCTATGAGAATAGAGCGCGAGACACGAGGAACTGCACAACAGCTGGAAGAGGAACACTCGAGTCCTTAAGATTTTCACTTCTGAACTCAATTGCCATATTGTAAGCACTTGCAACACCACGGCCAACTTGAGGTTTCACTATACTCGGAAGAGATAAATTGACTTCAGAAAGCCTTTGCACTAAAACAAGTTCATTAAAATTATCAATAACAACCAAACAAACAACTCATTTCTCAATCCATATACTCTTAGCCATAGTCAACCACAAGATGACACCAGTCATCCCGGACTATAATCCATATCATCACTGCTTCGGGACACTGTCATACAGTTTCCCAACATTACACCATACGCTCCACACTTCTCTGCTACGCCATTCAACCCTTCGTGACACGCCATCCGATGTATCACGACTTAATACAGAGTACACTCACGTGAACTCTCTTCCATCCACACTACAATACCCATCACTGCGATACACGTCTCACGGTGCATCGCTACGCGACACGGAGTACGCGCTACGCGTACTTCCTTCGCTACAACTCTCATCAACACGATGCACATCACACGATGCATCGCCATACAACACGGAGTACACTACATGCGTACTCCCTTCCTTCTACGACACACATCACTACAGTGCACGTCGAGCGGCGCGTCGCTGCATTACACAGAATACGCTACACGCGTATTCTCTTCACACAACCCGCCGTATCACATCTACGGCATCCATCTCACGCCTATACTTCACAGCACAGTCCACAAAATACACAATCAAACGCAACACTTCACAACCACACTTCGCTTCACAACTACGCAACGAATTCCACAAATACAACTACACAATCCACAAACCAACCAACTATTTTAAACGTAAAATAACTAGAGATAGAAGGTTATACCATCGACGGGATAACCCGTGCGTCGCTCGTTGTTCGTCACGAACATGCGTCGGAGGAACGTACGTGGCGGCGTACGGTGGCTGTCCACCACATAAAGTGGTAGTTTGGGCTTGAGAAAGGCTAGGCGTGGTCTTGGAAGACTCATGATTTTACAGCTGTCGGTGAAGAACAAAATACGTGATTTACGGAAAAGATAAACTATACGCGTGATTCCAGATGAGGGTAAAGACAAGAGAGATGTGATTGCTGTCGGGAAATAATCCAAAACTGATAATTTTAGCGGGCTGTTACAAGTGCCCTCAAAATGCACAAGGCGGAAGGAATGCTCCTAACAACCAACCCAATCAGAGGTTGCCTGTCCAAGCTCGTGTGTACACCATCTCCCCTATAGAGATAAGTGAGGAGAAAACCAAAAATGAGGAAACGGAAATCATCATTGGTATTTTTCCTTAAATATCCCTCTATAGAAATTAGCTTTTTGAATAGCTGCTTAGTACTTAGTAGTTTATTACACCTTAGGTAAAATCACGTTATACGAATACATGGCTTGCACTTTGTTTGACTCCAGCACTATGAGGTCTTTTGTGTCCGCTAAGTTTGCACGCATGTGTAACCTGCCAACTCAGACATTACCTTAAGCTTTAGTAGTGTCAATTCCTGATAGAAGCATGATCACCTATACCTACGTATTGAAAAATTTCCCACTAACCCTAGGAGAGAGATTGATGGAAGCCGACTTGATCATCTTCAACCAACTATCGACATTATACTAGGATATATTGGGATCTAAAGCAACATTTTTGGGTGGGAAAGCTTGAAGAAGGATGTGGCAGAATATGCTAATAAGTGCGCTGTCTGTAAAGTAGTAAAGCTGGTGAATTACAACTACTTCCAATTCCAGAATGGAAATGGGAAGACATATCCATGGAATTTGTAGTCAAACTACCAAAAACTTCAAGAGAAAACAACTCTATTTGGGTCCTGATCGATCACCTAACAAAAAGTGCTCACTTTTTGCTGGTGAAAAATACCGACCCTATGGAGAAGTTAACTTAGTTGTTTGTTTTAGAAATAGTATGACTACATGAAGTTCCAAAAACGACCTTATCATATAGAGATACACGTTTTACCTCTCGTTTTGGGCAAGGCCTTCAAGATGTTTTGGGCACCAAGTTGAGACTCAGTAGTGCTTATCACCCTCAAACTTATGGACAAACTGCAAGAACAATTCAAGCTTTAGATGACATGCTAAGGGCATGTGTCTTGCAAGAAAATGATGGTTGGGAGAAACTTTCGCCATTAATTGAGTTTGCATACAATAATAGCTTCCAGGCCACCATTCAGATAGCACCTTATGAAGCTCTATATGGAAGGAAATGCAGGTCTCCCCTATATTGGGATGAAGTAGGAGAATGACAAATTTACGGTATAGAGATTCTTCAAGAGATGAAGGATCAAATCCAAATAATAAGGACAAGGATGATTGCTACCCAAGACAAACAAAAGAGATATGCCGAACATCGAAGGAGGAACTTCGAGTTCGAAGTTGGCGATTCGGTCTACCTCAAAGTGTCACCCATGGAACGAGTTTTTCGTTTCAGGAAGAAGGTGAAGTTAAGTATGAGATATGTGGGACCCTATAAGATATTGGAAAGGGTAGGAGCAGTCACCTATAGACTAGATCTTCCCGCTGAATTCCAAGAAATTCACAACGTATTCCACATATCATCCCTATAGAAGAGCGTTAAGGGACAAACACTGACAGTTGTAGCCACAAAGGATATTTTACTACAACCCAACTTGACCTATGAGGAAATCCCAATTTAGATTATAGACTGGAAGGATAAGGAACTATGAGATCCAAAAATTCCATTGGTTAAGGTTTTATGGCAGAATCACGATATTGAAGAGGTTATGTGGGAAAATGAAGCAGATCTGAGAAACAAATACCCCTATTTGTTTGGCTTGTAAATTATTTGACATCACATAATGGCATTCGCATCCATTCATGCACACATGGCATCCATTATTATTTTTCCATGTGACCCACATTCTTTCTCATCGTTTTTAGTTGCACCATGGCCAGTAATGGTAGGATCGCCCGTCGGACTTATATGACCCCTAGTCGACTTTAGAGACTGAGAGCTGAGCAATGATGGAGATGACTAGACCTTCGACTCAACAAGAGAGGTTGAAGTACCATAAGACTCACATCCTCAACCATGATGGGAGAGGTAACATCCGTATGAGGAGAGCACTGCCATATGAGGAGCGTTAGCCTTATGAACCTATTTGATGGATGGGAGAGACTAGGACCAGATGGCTTAGATGCTATATTAGATTGACTCCCTCAATTATGCTAGATCAGCATGACTCAAGCCAGGCAGCCAAGTAGTGTCAGGTCAAGCAGGAGCCACTATATCCTAACCCTATTCCCCTCGACACATCAGATCTTTTTTACTCATCTTTGAGAAGCATTTATATCTGTGAGGAGGGAGATCCCTAGCTTGAGAGCGAGGAGTTTAGGCGGTGGAGGTTCCACGAGGAGAGAGTTAACACTTTCTATGATTTAGAGGAGAATGAGTTTTATTATCACACTCAAGACGAGATGTAAGAGGATGGCAACGAGAAACCCCCATCAAGCCTTGAGCTCTAGCATAGTGGTAAGTCACACTTAGCTTTTGTTTGATGTAGGTCTTACTTTTTACTATTACCCCGATTTCAAGGACGAAATCTTGTTTTAAGGAAGAGAGGATGTAACACCCTACCTAATTAACCATTAGGATTAATCTTTAAACGTCCTTAGCTTAAGCTTATGATTGTGGCTTTAAATATTTTATTATTGTTACTATATTATTATTTTATTTATTTATTTCATTGAAGATGGTTAGATTTATTTAAACTATGGTACTTAGTGTCATTAATTATTAAGCATGAAGGCTAAGAGAAGCAAGCCCATTAGTAATTCTATTAAGGCCCTTAGAACTTTATAATGTTAATAGGCCAAGACTTAGAAGCCTTAAACCAAGCCTCATAGCAATACAAGTCTTGGTACGATAGCCTTGGCAAGGGTTGGCCCAAGTATGAGGAAGGCATAAGGCCTTTTGGGCCTAACTTGGTTTAGGATTGACCCATGGCCCAATTATGTTGAGGTAAGCCTTTTAAGCCCCATCTTTGTGGATCTTGAGGCCTCTCATAATCTCTTAACAATATGGAAACAAGGCCTCCCATCCACTCAAACCCAAAGTCCATAAACCCTCCACTTATACTCATGGCCTTCTTAAGCCCAACAAGGCCCAAGTCTGGTTTTGTTTCTATTCACTATTCAATTTGAAGCCCAATACACTATACCATGGGTTTTCTCAAACCCATATTATACTCTAAGTGATTATTAGGATTCAAATTAGGTTTTGAAATTGGGTTAAGACTATTAATCAATTTACCCATGATTAGTGATTTTTAAACCATATTTTAGAGCTTAATTTTCTTTATTAATCTTTTTAGCATTTCTGACCTGAAATTTTCTTATTTCATTATTCAATTACATTATTCTTAGATCATATTAGAACCCTAGATAAGCCTCCACATATGTTATTAAGAGTAATGACATGGCAAAACCCAAAAACTACAAAAATCGGCACTCATATGTGTCTTTGTGTGCAATGGACTGAATTACCCCTAGCCCAATCTTTTTATGCCTTTTTCTCAAGGGAACTATGGTCTGTAATCACCTCATATGATCCCTTTAGAACCAGACCAAGCTTTAGATTAAATTGGTTTCAAGAACCAAACCAAAACCCTAAACCGATTGCACCTTAAGAACTAGTTGGATGGAAACCAGGTTGGTTAAGTTTCAGCCCCACTTCTGCCCATAGCTAAGCCACCTCCACACACCACCTCCATCACCACTCAATCTCCAAGACACGCTCATGGTCATCATGAGCATTTGACTAGTTTTTCCCACACAAAGAAGGCACCAAGCAGATGGCATCAAGCCACCCTCACTCGGCAACCCACTTCCCTTCACCCATTTCTTTTGAGCTGCCACTTCATGATCACTTGGCAGCCAATCAAACACCATTTTCTCACCTTAAAACCCTTCCAAGAGTGACTCATGACCTGCACAAATCAGCCATGAAGAGAAGATAAGAGGATGAGTCCAGGCCATTATCAAAACTATCCAAAGGTGCCGCCCTTGAACCTGTTAGCTACATGCTTGGGTTTTTTTTCTTTTTCTTTTTCTTTTTTCTTCTTCCTTCTGCACCAAGACCTGAATAGCACCCTTAGTGTCATTGTAGCATGTTACTTGATGAAATCATGGTGGTTTTATGGTACTATTCACTCTGCACAAGTGACACAAGATGATGCATGCAAGCTAAACTCTCACCTCTTTGCATCAGTGCCCACTTCACTCAATCCCCTTGAGCTTAGGCCAATATCCCTTCCCCCATTTTTGCCTAAAAAAATCCCTCCACTCCCTCATTTCCTCCATACCTCATCTCCAAGCTCCTCTTGAGAGAAACCGAAATGTGTGATTGTTTGAGTGTTCTTTGTTTTCTTGTGTTGGAAGCTTGAGTGGGCCACAAAAATTGTAAGTTTTCTTAACCTAGATCTTATTTTACATTTCAAGCTTTGTTTTCAAGTGTTGGAATGAATTATAGTTGAATTTAGAAAAGGTTACCATGTTTTATTCAAAACCGGGTTCATTAAGAATGGATTAAGTGTTTGAATTATTTTAAGTGGAAATTTTGGCTACGGCATGCCTTAGCATATTTTTATATGATTTATTAATGTCTTATAATGATCATTGAAGGTTTTATTTTGAGATTAGAAGCATGCATGATAGGTTTTAATTATACCTTCTATTGATCATCAAGCATCCATGATTTTTAATTAAGTTATGATTGAGGCATGAAGTTTTTATTTCCATCACCTAGGGTTGATCAATGAGCATTTAGAAAGCCTTGTGATTGGCATAAGAATGAAAATACATGTTTTGGGTGAATTATGAAATCATGCCTTTGTGATTTAGGTTAAGAGCATCATGCTTAATTAATTGATGATTAAAGAGGATTAAGGTTTTTAGCGATGATTAAGTGTTGGAATGAACTTGCTCACCCAATCATTTGCTTTTATAATGTCATCAAGGACTATAGTGATTATTTTTAATTAACAAAAACTGCATAAGCATACATTCGTATGGATCAATAGTTGAAAACACACTTGAGCATCAACTAGGTGCATGCCATGGGTTGGGTGTGTTTGAGATAGTTCCAATTTGAATTTAAAATTTTAAGGGTATAGATGGTTTTAGAATATGAAAAATATGAGATCCATGAAATTTGGTTAAATTTGAGATTTGTTTACAAATAGTGAAAAATTTAGGGCCTTAGTGGCAATTTTTTAGAGTTTAGGGTTATTTTTGCAAATACCCATTTTTGAAGCCTTTTGATTATGAAAATCTTCCCATAGTAGCATAAATCCTAACTTAGCATGAAAATGATTTCAACTGCTACGATCTTTCAAACTCAGAAAGTTTGTAAGTTGACCTATAACTACCTTGATAAGTTATTTATGATTTATTGATAAATTTCATATTTATGTCATAATTGTCATTTTGAGCATAAAATATCATGTTATATGATACATTGAGTACATAAATACATGACATGTAATATTTTCACCATTTTTAACATATTGCATATAAATTTCATTTTCGCACGAAAGTTTTCTACACATGGGCATGTCATGAACTACATTTTTCAAACATAGTATGAAAAATAATTTTTATCATGACTCTAAAGGCTAGGATGGGAAATTATCCTGGTAGAACTCATTTATCCACTCTAGAGCGTTTAAGAATGAGTGGTAACCTTGGGGTTGATGAAGAACAGGCAACGGGCTTCGAATGGGTTCTTTTTAAAGAACGCCATAATGAAGTCAAATGTTATGACACTTAAGGCTGATGAGTGTACATGTTATGATGTTATGTTATGTTATCAATGCATTGAGAACGAGTCTGCAAACAAAATAGTTTCAACATGAGTTATACTATAGTCACCAGCAGGTACTCATAGTGCATATGGGAAACTATGATAATACCACATGTTATAATGTTACAATTAAGTATGAATTGCTAATAATGATGAAACATTATGATATTTTTGCCAGTGGAAGTGAAAAATATTTTCTGTAAGAAAATGTGTTTCAGTCTTTCTTAAAATGTTGAAGAATCTAGATGGGAAACATACACTGATTCTTTTTCTGCATTACATGCATTGCATATTTATCATTCTTCATGCATAATTTATCTTTATGCATGTTGGTTGTTTGACTTACTAATGTTTCAAGTAAATCTCACCCCATGCGAACCCACTTTCTTGGAATGATAGAAGTTGTGTTAGGACTCGACAAGGATGAACTGGATGGACCGATGGATCCAACTAATTAAGTATGAGTCAAACCTCGATAAAAGACTGGATCTCATCTTAATGTTTATAGCACCAACCGTTCATGCTCTAGAATGCATAAAGTAGTTGATCTAGCTTTAGAGACTTTTTATGATAATTAGTTGTACTAAGATTCTGCTACTATTTTCTTTGAATTCATGATGGTTATTAATGAATTATCGACTATTTAGAGAGCTTAAACTTTGAGGATCTTAAACTTTAAAATACTAAACCGACATGCCCCGACTTAATCTACCGGAACCGACATGTGCATATTATTTAAATTTTCAAGTACCTCCTTAGAGCACTCCCAATGGATTATGTAAAATCCATCTATATGTAAAATTTGAAGAATTTAGCTTAAAATGCACCTCCAACCGATTCTCTACTGCATCTCTATTTTTCAGTTTGCGATTGTGTTACCGCATAGCGTGACACTGTACATGAATGTAAACATTTTTTAATTAATTTCTTCTTTTGGCCTCTGCATCCAAAGTTCATTTTATTTCACAAAAGCCCCTCCGTGTGTTTGGCGTCATCTTCCCTTCCTCAGTTCTCGTTGATTCCAGCAATCAAAGTTTGCATTCAATTTGCTTCAAATTTCAGTTCAAGAATCCCGTCGTCCAGTTCAAATTTGCAAGTCCCCATTGCTCTTCCTCTTCTGAGTGGGTTTTGGCCCTCTGGGTAATCTTTCCTCTGCATTCAAAGTTCATCTTATGAGGTGCAAAATGAGAGTTTGTGAAGTTGAGGGATTGCTGGAAATAGCGATGAAACTAGTTCTGGTGGGGTTGCGTTGGTGGGTTTTGCAGTCAAAGATGAGGATGGGATTTGCTTTGGTTGAAAACAAAGTGGGTGATGGTGATTTTGGTGGATTGGCTACGGAATTCAAGGTGATTTTGGTTGAGTTTCAGATTTTTTCTACAATTTCAGCAAGAGGATAGGGGACATGACAAAAATTCTTTAATGAATTACAGTGCATACAACATAAAAAATCTAAAGTGGGCAATGGAATCAATGAATTGAACCCAAGTTCTTTTTCCTTGACCTAGTTAAGGAGATTACTACAATAGCGATTATAAAATCTGACCAGTGGATTCATAGAACGTGGTTGTAATTCGAATTCACAAAAGAGGTACTGCAATAGTAGATTCCAAAGTCATTGAAGAAGATCTTCACATAATTTTTTCTTACATTCTTGATTACAAAAAGTGTAAACATTGCTAGATAGCTAGAATCAAAATGTCTAGATCACTGATGGCATTTAGGAGGAATGCACGGAGAAGCCGGTGTCTGAGCTACATGCGCCGGCGAAGACTAACCAAAGGGACCGAGTTCCAAAGGATCCGAAAGTGGAGAGAATCCAAGTGTGCCACACGTGTGGTGGTAGGAGGCCAAAAAATGCACTAGCGCATCAAAATGGTTATACATGATAGAGAGAACCGTTTTAATCTTCTAAAAAAATTTATGAATTCATTTAAGCATATTTGCTTTTTAAAAAAATATGTTGTACAATAGTTATATATAAGAATATCATTACCTTGTAGAAATGGACTTCATTTAAAGCCGAATTTTAAAAAAGTTACTAAAAGAGATGTCTTATTTTTCTCAAATTAGTTATAAGAATATCATTACTTTGTAGAAATACTACCACCTCTCTCTCTCTCTCTCTCTCTCTCTCTCTCTCTCTCTCTCTCTCTCTCTCTCTCTCACTGATCTATTACTTGATCTCTAGAACACAGGTACTTACCTTCAGAGAGTGGATCACCAATTCCAGATTTTCAATGGTTGATATGCCATGCACAAGACCTGAACAAAGGAATAATTCATGGGATATATATCATGCCCGCATGAGGATTCTCAATCTCCTATGTATATAACTCAAGACTTCGTCGCTAAATCCATTTAAAATATGAGTTGCAATTTGTCCCTTTGGTAAGATCCAACTGTTGAGATCAAGCTATTTGGAGTATATATGTGCCTACTTTTTTGTCCATTTAAATGTCCAGATCTTCAGCATCGATTTCATGTGATCTCTACTCTCTGCCTTTGATATAATTTCTTCCTATACTGATCATCAATCTAGCATTGATCAATTATATCAATTTAGAAGTACGAATCAACAATTATACAAGAAATCAATGATAATCTATTGAGTTGAATTCTAGATTCTCACTGCATCATGATTACCAGAAACTTGTTAAAATAAAATCCCGTGTAGAGGAAATGATGAACTTATTGGCTATGGAATCAAACGATGTTCACGTTGTAGGAATTGATCATGGGATGGGTGGCTCTGGTAAGACATCACTGGTCGAAATAATTTATGATCGAGCTTCTTATCAATTTGAAGGAAGCAGTATTATTTCTTGTATATATTAGAGAAGAATCTAAAGCTCGTAGTCTAGCTTCTTTACAAAAACTTCTTTCTATGATCATGCAAGAAGAAATATATATATATATATATATGGGATCATTGCGAGGAAATCAAGGTGATCATAAGGAGCATGCTACGTATATAATAAAAAGGATTTTATCGTCCTTGATGATGTAGATGGTGAAAAAGAACTAATGGCGTTATTAGGGATTCCTAATTGGTTTGGTCTAGGGACTAGGGTGAATATAAATCATAACTTGTAGAGATAGTTATTTGTTGAGAACAAATAAAGTGAATGATATTTGTAAGTATTAACAATTTTAGCAAATTAATTTAATGTTTGACATAAGGACATTCGGGATGAGGAAGATGGACACACAATCCCATGGTTTCATATAATTGTGGTGCTAATTGGCTTCATTACTGGATTTTGGGCGGTTTGTGGCCCGTTGGCTTTTAGCCCTAATTGGAGAAGAATTAATATACTCAGAAGCCACTATTTCAGTGTATCCATTGCACATATGATGTGGCCTAGTAAAATGACCAATTTATCCCTGCATGTTGGGTGTTGGGTGTTAAAAAAAAAAAAATAGAAGCCACATCATGTATGCAATGGATGCACCGAAACAGTAGCTTCCATATAGCACTACTCATTGGAGAATTGCATATTTTCGATTTCTTAACGACTTAAAAGATTGACTCTATGTATCTTTAGCCAAATTGAAGAGAAGGCTATAAGTGTGACTTTATGCATTGAATAATAAATATAGTTGGTCTCTTTAGAAAGGGACACCCATAGTAGGCACCCATTCACCTTCTCTTGAGTTTATGAGGTAGCTCTTAAGCCACTTTATGAGCCTTGATGGCTGGCCATTAAGAGCCAGCTGGGGGTTACACTTAGAGGGGCTATGTATAGCCCCTCCCCCCTTTGGATGTGTGGTGTGTGGATCACAAACGAGTTTTCTCTTTCAAATGGTTTTCTCTAGTCCTGACATCTAGGCTGTGGAATATGTGAGTGTTGCTCTAGTATACTACCACGTAGCTCATTCCACCATCTACGAGATCATGATTTCAAACGATCAACGATACCGGAGAATTTGTGGAATAACTGCACTAAATTCAAGATATTTTCTAAGAGGTAATATAGCTTCCGCTGTGCATTCTAATATAGTATTTCTAACACTTTATGTTTCAACCTTTGATCACTTCTTTTTCTCACTCCGGCAACTTAATTTGTAAGCACTTTAGTTTTCCTACTTTTGATCATTTCTGGCGTTAATTAAGGAATAAGTAGACTTTATATTCTCAAAGTGTAAGAGGTAATTAATACAATTCATGTTCTCCAAATTATCAAAACCAACACATAACACTCATTCTAAACATGATATTTAGCACCTTCGATTAAGATCCGACCATCGTGATGAGAGTAACACTGCTTATTTTTCATCTACTTAATGATATTTATAGTCCTGGTGTATAAGTCTCGCATAGTAGTACTACTTTTGAAAGAAATGGATGTCATACATAAAAATTATTTTTTAATAATGGATCCTATTTTTTTTTCAAAGAGAACGTGAGACTTAACCACTTAAAAATTATATCTAGTATTACTCTTTTAAATATAAATTAGAGGAACCTAGAAATTTGGTCTGTGCAAACCATACTTCTTAATTCCTTTTCGTTTGAGATACGTACGTGATATGTAGTTCATGGGGACTGAAAAAAGCACTCACCGTTTAGGCTAGCTGAAGTACTTACCATGCATAATATCATTAAAGATGTGTGATTTTGATACTTTTGCATTTTGGGGAACGGTTCGAGATGCTATTTCACTCCCATGCTCTGTCATTAATGTCACATAAACCTCCCACTATTAGCTAGGCCCCTAATTATGAGGTGAATGAATGTTATAAAAACACGTGTTATCTAAGGTTTAAGTACTTCAACTTCTTTATTCTGTGCAGTCACTGCCTTCATTGTCAGAAAAATAAAAATTCTAGTAGTTCGTTTATGATTCTGTTGTGAATTGCCAATGGAAGCTATTTTCTCTCTCAGAATATTTTAACTTTGTATTAAAAATAACACTACTTACAAGAATTAATGTTATTTATTTGTAGTCAGTTATTTAATTTTTCTTTGCCAATGATTATTTCCTATAAAAAATGAGTCTATTTTTCTCATAAATTATTATACTTGTCGCAAATAATCCATCACAAATGCTATTTTTCTTGTAGTGTATAATATTAAAAATTTATAATCTAACAATATTTTGACTTTATAATATTTATATTTAAATTTTTTTTCTCTTTTTTCAAAATTGTATAAAACATAGATCTTCGATCACTCAAACTATTTCACGTTTATTCACAAATTTTTCGTCTCATTTCAATATCTCATCTCAACATTCAAATGAGACCATAATAATATGGTACTTAACACTACTGTTGTCATTAGGGCTGTTATTAACATCTATCTATCTATATTAATCTACTTATGACAATTATAATGTTTAAAATGTTTACATTGTTTGGTTTTGGTTCAATAGCTCAAGTGTTGCTAGAGGGAAAATAGTAAAGTATGAATTAAAGAGTTTTGATCGATTTCTCTAATAAACAACGATATTAAATATTCTATCAATTCAAGTCTTGTCAATATTAATTGTTCTATCAATTTATAGGTACCAATAAACAATTATACAAGAACTCAGTGGTACCATATCTATTGAATTGAATTCTAGATTCTCACTTTATCATGATTACCAGAAACTTGTTACAATAAACTCCCGTGTAGAGGAAATGATGAACTTATTGGCTATGGAGTCGAACGATGTTCGCTTTGTAGGAATTGATCATGGGATGGGTGGTGGTGGTAAGACAACGCTGGCCAAAATAATTTATGATTGAGTTTCTTATCATTTGAAGGAAGCAGTATTATTTCTTGTATTAGAGAAGAATCTAAAGCTCGTGGCCTAGCTTCTTTACAAAACTTCTTTCTATGATCATTCAAGAAGAAATACATATATATGGGATCATCGCAAGGGAATCAAGGTGATGATCATAAGGAGCTTGCTACGTATATAATAAAAAGGATTTTATCGTCCTTAATGATGTAGACGGTGAAAAAGAACTAATGGCATTATCAGGGAGTCCTGATTGGTTTGGTCTAAGGACTAGGGTGAATATATATCATAACTTGCAAAGATAGTCATTTGTTCTCAGAACAATATTTATAAGGTTATATCGTTCACTTCCTCTAGAAAATGTAGCCAAGTCAATCAACAATTTTACCAAATTAATTTAATGTTTGACATTAAGGTTGAGCAGAAATTTAAAAATTTGATTCTATTTCTGACGCACTGACTCCGGAGTTTTTTTAATTAAAAAAGTCGGAGGTGGCGATATATCGACTCCGACTCCAATATTGTACATATTTTATAAAAATATATTTTTTTTTATATATTAATCATATATATCTTATATAACTGTAACGTATGTAGTTAATTAAATTCAATAATATACTAGTATGAACAAATTATTATAAAATAATATGCTTATACTATAATATAAATAGACTAAATTCACTAATGATTGTTTAGTATATGTAAGCACCATACTATTAACTATTACTACCACGTAACACTAATGTATAATAACAACTAATGTATAAACACTAATGTATAATAACATATAATACTAATTATATAATAACTAATGGATAATAACATTTAATACTAATTAATGTATTATGTATAAACCCATATATATAAATTTATAATAACATTTAATACATATGTATAAACATTAATATATAATAACATATAATACTAATATATAATAACATTAATTTGTACAATGATTTCTTTTCTCAAATTTGGTTATGTTTTAATAAATTGAAATTGAAAAAATATTTTCTAAAAAACTGAAATATGGACACCCAAATCCGATTAGTGAGAGCCTAAGATTGTTAAATTGAAATTTCAAATGGGCGATCTCTTATGCTGGAATTTCTTTTGCTCTTTCATCTTCGCTGAAACCGTTTGGCTGTCGAGAAAGTTGGTTTATACTTTCACACGTATTTTTTTTTAATTCACCTCTCTAATGTTTTCCCCTTTTTCTTGATCGATCCATTCATTGAGTGAGAAGAGAAAAAATAGAGGGTTCCGATTGTGGCTTTTTGAGGATTTGGTGCGTTGGATTTTTGGTTTTGAGGACAATTTGGTGGATTTTGTGCGTGGAGTTTTTGGTTCTCACACCGATATTTCTCTCAATTACGTTGAAGATTTTGAGCTTTTTTTCTTCTTTTTTTTTTGCTCAATCCTTGCCTCTGATATTCATCTTTTTGAGGAATTGTCAACTCTCTCTCTCTCTCTCTCTCCTTTTTTTTCATCTCAATCCTTGCTCTGATATTCTTTTGTTGCTTTTATTTTTTTTGTGCATTTTCAAATGGTGCATCTCGTAGTAAACCAGTTCAGGAAAAACTTGAACCACTTGAGTTCATTTTCGAACACTGCTGCATTGATTCGCTTGGTAAACCAGTTCTGCATTGAGCTCATTTTATCAATTGGGCCATGCTATGCTTACACTGTTAATCATATATTATTATTATTATTATTATAGTTGGTCTGTAGTTGGCTCATTTTATCAATTGGAATGTGCTATGCTTTGAGGATTTATATGCTTGGATGCGGGGTAAGAGAAGAAAGAAAAGGAAATTTGGGTTGTGACATTTATGTAGTTGGTCAGTACTGTAATGTAATGGTCTTGACATATATGTAGTTGATGCTTTTTTTATATGCTTGAATGGCCTAGTAAACCAGTTTTGGAAATTTCTCCACCATTTTTATTGTCAAAACTCTATCGGCTTGGAGAGCCAATTGAGTCGTGCTATGCTTACAATGTTAATCATATATTATTATTATTATAGTTGGTCTGTAGTTGGCTCATTTTATCAATTGAAATGTACTATGCTTACACTGTTAATAATTTTTTTTTATTATTATAGTTGGTCCGTAGTTGGCTCATTTTATCAATTGGAATGTGCTATGCTTTCTTCATATGCTTGTAGCCTGTCGATCTTTACTCAATTCCAAGGTTTCTTTGCTCTAGATTGTGTATTCATAATAACTAAAAGTATAGCACATCTAGCAAGATGCCAAGAGTATGCTATCTGTGCAGTTTGAGGTTTGAGTCCAAAATAGTGAAATAAAATGTACTTGTATAGAAACTAGCAAGCTTTGCTAGTGAAGTTTGATTGTCAAATGTTAAAGCTCATAAAAATGCTCCTAATTTCAATATTCTCAGTGCTGTCATTTCTTATGTACAATTTGATTGCTATGTACACTTTCATTACTCTTTCCATAGGTAATTTGTTCAATGTTTTGTATCTCTCGGGGGAGGGAGGCTGTTATTAGGCTGCGATGATAGTGTTACAGTGAGGGTTAGTTCACAAGTGTTAATGGGACCACACCGATGTCACGGGGTAATTCTCACCCGAATGACCATATTGTAGTTTGTGGTACTTTCCACAAAAGGCAATAAGGGTTCAAGTGGGGTTTTGTAACCATTCGATGTTGGGTTCCTTACTTACTCATACTGTCAATATTTCCACCATTCTGAGACTCATTTATCATTACATTCGATATAAAGGCACCGGATGAGAATGCTCTTATTTAGCATTATTGTGATTTTCATGTTGTTTGGTTTTGTTTTGTGTGAATTAGCTTCTGGTCAATTCTGTTACATTACTTTGTGATGTGTCATTGCTTTGTGTTATGTTGTGATAGAGAAGTAATGTGTAAATTAAACCCCCTCGACTGTGATGATGACAAAGTTTGGTGGGGATACAGGAAATTTATGGTCATTTCCTCAATGGTTAGGTAATCCGGACGGCCAATAAGTAGTGGCAACCAGCTGTTGCAGCCATGAGTAGGTAGCCAAATTTCCAATATGTCACCATTCGGTTCCTGAGCTGGCGATGGATAAACTCCAAAATTCATAGTTACGTGTCTAACATTTCAATACTCTTTTAGAGATGGATTCACAATACCCTAGACATATATACTTCACCAACCTCCTAAGTCAAGATCCTCAACTCTACCTCAGTTACAGCGGGCAAAATGGAAACTCTCATATGACTGCTGATGACTCTCCATTCCTACCCCATAGCGATCTTATCAATGTTAGGAAATCAATCAGGGGTGCAAACTTCACTCCCGAAGAAGACAAGTTATTTGTCTCCGTATGATTAAATTGTAACATTGATGTCGTCCAGGGAACATACAAAAAAAACTCCCAACTTTGGAAAAAAATATTTGAGTACTTCCAGCAATTTAAAGAAACCACAAATGACTCTACAATAAAATCTTTAATACATCGGTGGTTGGTTATTCAAAAAGCGACAAATAAATTTTATGCGAAACTAGCCTAGGTTGAAGGGTTGAATTAAAATGGCATGACTGAGCAAGATAAGGTAGAATATCTTTACTTTTACTTGTTTTACAAATAATTAAATTTTGTACATTTGTTTAACATAAAGTTTTTTGTTTATATGTTAGTTTGACAAGGCCAAGTTGATGTACCAATTGCTAAAGAAATGATCCTTCTAGTTCAAGTATTATTGGCACTTGTTGAAGGACTAACCTAAATGGATTTGGTGTTCCACAAAGGAGGATCCAAAGCAAAGAAAGATGAAATCCCCATTACCGACCCTGACTCAATGTTCGGGCATTACGGTAGATTCAGTTTTTGATCTCGAGATGGATAATATGATGGATAATGATGTAACCAAATTGGACTGACCAATGAGAAGGAAAGCTGAGAAATGAAAACGAAAGGCCCAAGCTAGGCAAGTGGAGAAAAATTTTGTGCTTAAGAAAATTAAGTATAAGCTTTTGGAGGAGTCATGTGTTCAGGAGAAAGAGTTTTTTTTGCCTCAATGCCTATAAGATAGAATATGACAAGGAAAAATATGACCAAAAAATGTGTCTCGATGATGAAAGACTGAGATTGGAGGCCAAGAAGATGGAAAATGATCGGGAAAATGAGTTAAATAAAATCCGTCAAAAGGACGAAAGAGTGAGGTTGGAGGTGGAGAAACTAGATCTTGCCAAGAAGAAAGCGGATCAGAACATTATGATGATGAACGTGAGTGTCATGCCAAGAATGCAACGGTTATATTTCTAGCAACTGCAGAGGGAAATCATGGCGAGACGCAACGCTACAGTAGATTTGGATTGATTAACTTTTTTCTGTAAAAAGTTTATTTCTTTATTTTAAGTTTCAGACAATGATAGATGAGTATATTATTGATACTAAGACATTTTATTTATTTTTTGATTGTATAAATTGATATTTTGAAATGAGGAAATTGACAATTACAATTTTAGAAACTATTAAAAATAACCTCAAATATACTCACCACTAACATGAATGAAATATGAATGGAAATTTGATTAACTCAAATATAATTACTACTAACATGAAGGAAATACCATACTATAACGCGACATGTCTACTGTTGGGAATATAATACCTACTGATGTTCAATTAGATCTACTCGGAGCTAATAATATGCCGAGCTATCTCTAATATGATGATGACGCTAGATAAAGTCCATAAACTCAGTTGTATGATTGTGCGACAATTCCGAGACTTCATTATCAAGTTGATCATACTCAATGTGCGGACTCTCACTATCATCACACTCGTCTTCAATGATCATATTGTGTAGAATAATACATGCTTTCATTATATTTGTTAGTTCCTTGACTTTGAACATTCGGGAAGGTCCACGAATGCACGCTCGATATATTTTCTTGCAGATTCTTGTGCTTTCATGAAATTTTTCTTCTTATTCCCTTATGGTGATGGAATCGTCTTCACAAAAGTTCGACACTTGGGATAAATACCTTTCGCAAGGTAATACCTCATAGTGTACTCGTTGTCATTGATTGTGTAATTGACTAGAGGAGCACGCCCTTAGGAAAATTCTGTGAAAATAGTAGATTTCTTTAGCACATTAATGTTGTTATGTAAACCGGGCATACCAAAAAAATATATGTCATATCTAGAGATCATATGAAGCGACTACTTCTAAAATAATAGTTGATTCATGAATGTAGCCGAAGTACATACATTTTCAGGCTACGAGACAATTTTTTCACTTTCAATGCATACAGTCAATGCTTCCCAACATTCCTGGGAATCGCCGTTATTCACCAACCACAAGCAATCAAGTAATATCATTGGCATTTGGAGACTTTAAATATTCATTTGAAAAAACACTTATTATTGTCTCAGAGAATTTTTTGAGGCTTTCCATTGCGGTGCTTTTACAAATACGTATGTATTCATCCATAAAATCTCTAGTAACTCTATACGCCAGGATTCTAAGTGTTGCGGTTATCTTTTGCATAGAAGATAAATCGAGTTTTCTAGCATTATCTCGTCTCTGGATGAAGTATGGCTCGAAAGACTTTACCTCATTTAGAATACAGAGAAATAGGGGACAGCTCATCCGAAATCTCATTTGAAATAGATTTGAGGGATATACTGGATTTTCTGCTAAATAATCTCGAAATAAACGCCCGTGCCCTTAAATATGATCACACGCCTAATAAACTTACGGTGTTGGTGATTGCCACGATGCCTAGATGACTGTCCATCGGTCTTGTCATTAAGAACAACATCCAACTCATTTTTAGAGGATAAGTATGTATGCAATTTGCGAAAGAAGATATGAGCCATTTGATGAATGGAGTGGGTGATCAAGGGAGGCTGTTGAATTTCGATTAGTTAGATCAAATGAGACTTGAGTTTGTGAGAATATGAATATAAGCAGAATGCATATTTATTGTAGAAAAAATTATCGTTACATATAAGACAAAAAATGTTACTGTTTGAGAGAAGATAAAAAAAGTTACCGTTGGAGAAAAGACAAAGAATGTTACCGTTAGAGGTAGGAATTCAAAATGTTACCGTTGGAGAAAGTCTTCAAAATCTTACCGTTAGAGAAATGACAAAAAATATTACCGTTATAGAAATGACAAAATTTTTTATCATTAATACGTAACTAGGTATTACCATTAGAGAAACTGATAAAGAGTAGATATTGTGACGCCCCCAAATCCCCACGTACCCACACGGGGAATTCGAGACGTCCGGATGGTGACAACCCGGGTCACCATCCTATTGACGAGTGCTAAGTGTGTGCAAGCGGCACGTGTGCACAAGGAAATACGCAGCGGATAGCAAAGTCATAAAATTAAGTACCAGAATTTTTTCTTAAATAAAATACAAAGCAGTTCAAAGGTACATAATAAAATATTACAAATACAAATAGTGTTTTAAAGCCAACTCCAATGCATAAGTTCCAACTCAAAACTCCGGCAGAGCCGCATCCTCGGGCTCAGCCTCCTCCTCCTCCTCGATTCCTGCACCAAAATCTACGGTACCAAAAAATGGTGCCGCAGGTAAGTAAAATCCAAAACCCACTAGATAAAAACATATAGAACTCAAACAATATGCATGAATAAATGCCAATGCACCAAACCCATAAAACCGTATTTTTTTCCACGCACGCCAAAAATCCCATTTGGCCCAAAAACATATTATTTCCAAATGTCACGCCAAAAGTCCATTTGGCCCATATCCAACTCAATCCAAACAAACCGTATGCACCATGACCTCCCCTAGGGGTCATCCGCACACCCTGGCTCCTGTGCCACACCGCGGGAATCCACCACGCGCATGACACATAAACGAGCGATGCCCAGTTCCGCGCCCTGCGCGTTCGTAGCCAAGCATCCTCGAGACGAGCGATGTCCAGTTCCACGCCCCGCGTGTTCGTAGCCAAACATCCTCTAGCCCTCGCCAGCGAAGGGCCACGGAGTCGGTGCATAGAGCGATGCCCGGTTCCACGCCCGGCGTGTTCGTAGCCAAGCATCCCCTAGCCCCCGCTCCCATTGTCGCTCGGTTCCACGCCCGGCGTGTTCGTAGCCAAGCCTCGACTCAGGGGACGTCACTCAGTATTTCACGCTCCCGAGTGACCAGAGGAGCTCCACCGAGATAATACCCCATCCCGACTTGGGTCGTGGTACACACGCACCCGAAAATCCTTTTACGCCAATAAAACATGATTTTCTCAATTTAAATAAAATGCACGTGCATGCACCATGTAAATGAAATCTCAATGCACGACACAACCAACCAAGCATAAAACAACAAATCGAGCAACTCCGTCCTCCATCCATCCGACCCCCGAACTCCTCGGACTCAGTCCGGAATCAGCAAACCAACCAAATAAATTATTGTAAGAGCAAAATACATTTAAATCTAAAATTAGAGTTTGGAAAATACTTACAAAGCTATATAGGATTTTTAGAAGGTTCGGCGCGCGGCAAACGATGGGCGGAAAGCAACGTAACAGTGCAAATGCACTGTAGCCGTGGGTCGCAAAATACCCACTTTTGAACGGGGACAAACCAAGACACCAAATTGATAGGGAATGGTCTAGGGATGTTTATGAAGCTAGTGGAAGTGAGTTTTGGCTGTGGGTGGCGGCGAAAATGCCGGTAGAAGCGAAAAACGAGCAAATCGGAGTTGAGCTCGTGGGAGCTGCTCCGGTGGCCGATCTAGGCCGGAAACGACAATAAAAACATAAACGACAATAAAAACATAAACGACTAAAATAAATTAAACACTACATCAAATAAATAAATAAACATTATTTAAAATATTTTAAACGCAACGTCAAGCTAAAATATAATAAATAACTAGTAAAAACCAACTATTAAATTTTAAATCCGAAAACAAGCTAAAATAAATTTAAACAGCAATTTAAATTCAACAGCCAATAAAATCCAATTAAAATCCGACAATTTAAAATAAAAGAATTATTATTATAATTAAATTAAAATATTCCTTCAGTGAAAATACACGTAAAAATGGGGTGTCACATCCTCCCCCCTTAAAATAAATTTCGAGGAGATCAAATATTAGCGCCAAGCAGGATACAATACACAACTCAAATTATACTTGCGGAAATCATACCATCAACCATTTCCACACAAGTATGAAGAATGCACTTCCCAAAAATACTCCTATAAGCAACTCCATCATATTCGTTCTAATCTCCTAGAGACGCATCACGTCTACAACTCTTAAAGCGGCCACGTAAACCGAAATCACCATATCCACAAGAATTTCAAACCCGCACCCAAGTAAATTCCGACAATTAGTATCCTCCCACAATAAATTGTTTTAACCTCAATCAACTCATTTGCTATAATCTCCAAACTTTTATTGTATACTATACATTGGTAACCTAATAGCCACTTCTCAAAATAAATCTCAATCAACATAATTTGCTCAACCAAAATATTACTCTCCAATTACAAGTACCTTTACTGCATTCCACAAGTTGGTAACCATTTAGTTATTTCCGAAGTAAACCATCAATAAGTATAAATTACACGACCAATTTATTAATCTTCCATCAAAAGTTCGAATCACTACTAATTCTTCAAAATCACGCTTCCGCGTGCACTATGGTAACTCGCCAAGATACAAAAGACTATATCCTCATAAATTAACACCCTAGAGTACAAGCTAACTCTTAATACCTGAAAGTAAGAAAATCCTTTACCACGTTTCGATAGAAATTATACTCTCCCAAAATCGTGAATTACCACATATCCCTAAATTATCACTAGCGACCTTAATCAAATCAAAATTCCGCAAGGATACCCATGATCATCAACAAAAAGGACGATATCAATCAATTGCAACCTTCCAAATTAAAAACAGGTAACATTATCCCAAAAAAATACTCCAATCTCATCTAAGATCAAGAACATAAGGCTCGAATCCTTCCCGACCAGCTAATGAAACACCTATAGCTCACCAAGAACTTGAAATTAAGATCTCTTGAATTTAATACCATCACATCTAATCCACTTCAGTACTCACCAAAACCACTTCTCTCAAGTCAAAATGAGACTAGGATTTGTACTTTCCAAAATCCATACACCCTTACTACCACTATAAATGGATCTCATGTACCCTTAGCTGAGATCAATAATCATTCTAACGTATAAGTGATCCATCACTTCCATTTCCAACATCCGTACCTTATCCTCAAAATAAACAAATTTCATTTTCCAAAACTCGCACCATCTATTATCCTAAAACTTTATATAGATCAATCCCAGAACCTATTACAAAAACCTCGAGCTATAACATTAATTTTTCATAATAGATTGCTACATTCAATCCTTAGACAAACACACGAACTAGATCGATATCTTCAATCCTAAAAATATATAAATTAGATCATTACCTTTAATCCCCCAAGAAATATCCTCCTTAATAATTCCTATATCCATCCTTCCACTTTATTCAACTCCATTTATGATTGCAGCCTAATCAATTTCTAAAATAATTCCTACTAGTACACCAATCTTGCGAAACTAAAACTTTAATCTCATTATGAATCAGTCCATCAAATCCTCAATTCTCATAACTTTAAATTATACAAAATTGCTTTTCCAAAATCCGTTAGGTCGATGAATTTATATCCAACAACAAAACAATTGACTCCCGAACTCTCAAAATCTAATATTTTAAATAATACCCAATCGTTTCCAAAAAATCTGCAAAACCTTAAACCTTTGTTGAAATTCCATAAAATCTATTCATGAAATTTGTTAATCTCATACGTCCTTAGCCGAAACCAATAGTCATTCCAACATACAAGTAATCCATTACTACTATTTCCATCATCTGGACTTATATCCGCAAATCAACATGAGTCATTCTTATATCTGCTTAACTTACTCCTTTAACATCAACAAATAGTTATCGTTTAAAGCTTTGTACTGAAAATGACCTTAAACCTGCTAATAATCCGTTCCCAAAAGTCTCGAAACATAAAGTCTCAACTTCAATCGAATTCAATACCAACAATTAAACCATTGTTTCCAAAACCTTGATGGATCTATTTCTTCCGAACCGATAAAAATCATTTCCTAAAATCTATTACTACAATCTCAAATTAACAATAATTATTTTCTGAACTAAGTTAATACCTAAAATCCTCAAAAAAATATATGACTTAGATCATTACCTTCCATTCTCAAAGAAATGTTCCCCAGAAAATTTTTCATATCACTAACTCAACTCTAATTATAAATTGGTCCTTCAACTCTGCAATTCTAGAACCTTAAATCAAATAAGAATCATTTATAGAATTTCTAAGATCAATGAGCTTACACCCCATAATAGAACAATCGACTCCCAAAGCTTTTAAAATCTAATACATTAACGGATGATAAATCATTTTATGAAATTCTCAAGATTGATGGCTTTAATCCGAAACATGCACCTTAAAAACTTGTAAATTTTAAAACCCCGATTGCCACCAAATTGCTCATCCGAATCAGCGAAATTTAAAACTTGAAATTTAATTATTTCCCCCAAATCTTGTCGAACCTAACACCTTAATTACCCAAATCTTATTTCCTAAAATAGATAAGACCTCAAACCTTAGATAAAATTCTCTTAAACCAATCCTTAAAGTTCGTTGAACCTACACTCTCCTATTCTATAATCTCTTTACATAAATTCTACAAAACCCAAGATCTCAATTATCTTAAGCGACTTAAAGCTAACTCCCCTCCTTAGTTGCAACTTACATTCTTACTCCCAAGAGATCGTCTAACCCAAGTCGTTCCCTTCTAGCCACAATATTATATATAAGTAACACACCTCTATAAAATTCAAACCTATTACACTAAGTATTTATTCCTACCAACGACAATCTCAAAAGTACCGTCCTCCTGCCATAGCATAATCCTTAACCCCACTTTTTAATTCCGGACAAAACAAAACATATAACTTAAAACAAAACCAAATAACGATAACATAAAAAGCATACGATAAAACAAGCAAATACATAAAATAATTAAAAACAAGTTAACTCAATTAAAACAGAAAACCAAGCTTCAAATAAAACAAACTCCTTAAAACACCACTTTAAAAACTTTCTGGCACTGCTCCTATGGGACATGTGGTTTTCCCCAGAGCCAAACCGCTCTGATACCACCTATGACGCCCCCAAATCCCCACGTACCCACACAGGGAATTCGAGACATCCAGATGGTGACAACCCGGGTCACCATCCTATCGACGAGTGCTAAGTGTGTGCAAGCGGCACGTGTGCACAAGAAAATACGCAGCGGATAGCAAAGTCATAAAATTAAGTACCAAAATTTTTTCTTAAATAAAATACAAAGCGGTTCAAATGTACATAATAAAATATTACAAATACAAATAGTGTTTTAAAGCCAACTCCAATGCATAAGTTCCAACTCAAAACTCCGGCGGAGCCGCATCCTCGGGCTCAGCCTCCTCCTCCTCCTCGATTCCTGCACCAAAATCTACGGTACCAAAAAATGGTGCCGCAGGCAAGTAAAATCCAAAACTCATTAGATAAAAACATATAGAACTCAAACAATATGCATGAATAAATGCCAATGCACCAAACCCATAAAACCGTATTTTTTCCACGCACGCCAAAAATCCCATTTGGCCCAAAAACATATTCTTTCCAAATGTCACGCCAAAAGTCCATTTGGCCCATATCCAACTCAATCCAAACAAACCGTATGCACCATGACCTCCCCTAGGGGTCATCCGCACACCCTGGCTCCTGTGCCACACCGCGGGAATCCACCACGCGCATGACACATAAACGAGCGATGCCCAGTTCCGCGCCCTGCGCGTTCGTAGCCAAGCATCCTCGAGACGAGCGATGTCCAGTTCCACGCCCCGCGTGTTCGTAGCCAAACATCCTCTAGCCCTCGCCAGCGAAGGGCCACGGAGTCGGTGCATAGAGCGATGCCCGGTTCCACGCCCGGCGTGTTCGTAGCCAAGCATCCCCTAGCCCCCGCTCCCATTGTCGCTCGGTTCCACGCCCGGCGTGTTCGTAGCCAAGCCTCGACTCAGGGGACGTCACTCAGTATTTCACGCTCCCGAGTGACCAGAGGAGCTCCACCGAGATAATACCCCATCCCGACTTGGGTCGTGGTACACATGCACCCGAAAATCCTTTTACGCCAATAAAACATGATTTTCTCAATTTAAATAAAATGCACGTGCATGCACCATGTAAATGAAATCTCAATGCACGACACAACCAATCAAGCATAAAACAACAAATCGAGCAACTCCGTCCTCCATCCATCCGACCCCCGAACTCCTCGGACTCAGTCCGGAATCAGCAAACCAACCAAATAAATTATTGTAAGAGCAAAATACATTTAAATCTAAAATTAGAGTTTGGAAAATACTTACAGAGCTATATAGGATTTTTAGAAGGTTCGGCGCGCGGCAAACGATGGGTGGAAAGCAACGTAACAATGCAAATGCACTGTAGCCGTGGGTCGCAAAATACCTACTTTTGAACGGGGACAAACCAAGACACCAAATTGATAGGGAATGGTCTAGGGATGTTTATGAAGCTAGTGGAAGTGAGTTTTGGCTGTGGGTGGCGGCGAAAACGCCGGTAGAAGCGAAAAACGAGCAAATCGGAGTTGAGCTCGTGGGAGCTGCTCCGGTGGCCGATCTAGGCCGGAAATGGGTGGGTTAGGTCGGCAAGAGGTAGGGGAAGAAGTGGTGAAAAGATGGTGGCCGGAGGTGTTGCGACGGCGCCGAAAACGATGACAAACCGTGCGTCTTAGATGTGCTTTTCCAGCCAAACGGCCGGCCGGTTGGGGGAGATCTTCGGAGGGGTGGTACACCGGAGGGAGGGGAAGTTTTCTGGGTGGGTGGTAGAGGCCACGCCACCGGCAAGTGGCGGTTCTGGGCGGAGGAAATTTTCGGAAACAAGGGAAAATTCTGGGTCGGTGCCGCGACTTTGAGCGGCTCGTGGCGGCTAACGGTGGCTCCGATAACTCTGAAAATTGGAGGGGTTGTAGCCTGATGTGAGGGGAAGAGAATGGTGGGGGTGGTGTATGACACCTCCACCGGACGGCAGAGATATGGGTGGTCGAAGGAGGCTGCGCGGAAAGGAAAAACAGAGGAAAAACTGGATTGGTGCCGCGACTTCGAGGGGCTCGTGGCGGCTAATGCTGGGTCCGATGGCTCTGAAAATTGGAGGGGTTGTAGTCTGCTGTGAGAGGAAGAGAATGGCGGGGGTGGTGTATGACACCTCTACCGGACGGCGGAGATATGACTGGCCAAAGGTGGCTGCGCGGAATGAAAAAGAGAGAAGGGAGGGAGAGTTTTCTGCGCACGGGGGGGGGGAAAACGGGGAGAAAGGAAGAGAAAGAAAGAAAAGGAAGGAAAAGAAGAAAAAGAGAAGGAAAAGAGGAAAAAAAGAAAAAGAGAAAAAGAAAAGAAGGGAAAAAGAAATGAAATCCAAACTTCACTTTCGGGATCCAGAAACTGATCCGCCGAAAACGACAATAAAAATATAAACGACTAAAATAAATTAAACACTACATCAAATAAATAAATAAACATTATTTAAAATATTTTAAACGCAACGTCAAGCTAAAATATAATAAATAACTAGTAAAAACCAACTATTAAATTTTAAATCCGAAAACAAGCTAAAATAAATTTAAACAGTAATTTAAATTCAAGAGCCAATAAAATCCAATTAAAATCCGATAATTTAAAATAAAAGAACTATTATTATAATTAAATTAAAATATTCATTCAGTAAAAATACATGTAAAAATGGGGTGTCACAGATATTAAAAAATACTATCACGTTAGAAAATTTAGCATTATTAAAAAAAAATAATACTATTTTTATAGTACAGATTTCAGTTTGAAAAATAATACTGTATTTGGTAGTCAAAATCGTATGAGTATTTAGTAGAATGTGATATTTGAAAATAAGATAATAAGATAAACGAGTTAGTAGAATGGAAGTGAGAGACAAAACTAATAAAGAAAAAATAGAGAAATATTATTTAATAAAATAGAGATAGAGATAGAGAATGAGATATAGGAGATTTTTAAAAGATAAATAAAACTTAAGAAAAAATTTTAAAGAATATAATTTTTAATTAAGCTATAGAGAATTTATGGGAAACGGGATGCTCTAAAGACACAGACAGATCACAATGTCGATAGGGAAAGTTGGTTCTAGTCTGATATTATTTCACTAGCTACACACAAGTCAAAGCTGTATGATTATGTCGAGGAGAAGCGAAGCTGCGTAGAACCTTAGTGTGCCAATTCATCGGCCCTACGCCTTTTAAATTTCTTTCTTTCTTTTACGCGTTCGATTTTAATCTTCCTCTAGATTATGACACCTAAGAAATTAAGGAGAACGATGGGTGTGAGCCTTGTGTTTAGACTTGATAAATATGGACGTTAATCACTAAGTTAATTTTTAATTTCCAACGTTAAAAATATCTAAAGTTTACATAAAATTTAATAAATTAACTTACATATATAGTAGAATAAACGATGACATTTTAAAAAATTATTTGATGGTTTATATGAAATAAATAAATTTTAAATATTTTATTATAAAAATAATAATAGATGAATATTATTTCATCAGACATTATCGTCAAAAACTTAAAATATATATTAAGAAGTTTCATTTTTAGAATTTTATTTTTTGTATATATTATAAATAATCAAAATCTAATTTTATATATATTTATATTTTTATAATTTTTAAATTTCAATATGTGATGCTCACGCTAGAAAATTTGGCCCTCAAAAAATTTCCTGGCTCACTACTGCATATATGTGCTAGTAATCAATGCATTCCATTATAGAAGGTTGATGCTGCTGCGTGCATCTGAAAATCTGGATCCGGGTAAATCCGGGCGGTTATCCGCCCGGATTACACCCGGGCGGTCGAGGAATACCGGTTATCCGTAACCGGGTTATACACCCTCTTGCTTTTTTTTTTTTTTTTCCCGAAAACGGTGTCGTTTTTCTTACATTTAATTTCCACTCCTCTCTCGTACGAATCATTTGCTTCTTTTCTTACATTATCACTCCACTCTTCACTCCAGTGCCCAAAATCCTAGCCGATGTAGCCGTGCGATTGCGAATCTGTCTCTGTCTCTGTCTCGAAACCTACGGTATGTTAATCTCTATCTCTCTCTCGGTTTGGTTGGATTCATTTTTTCTGGGTTTTTGTTTGATTTACGTTGGGTCTGGTTGGGTTTTGTGTTTGATTTTCTGGGTTTAGTATTTTGTGAAGCTGATGTTTATATTATGCTTTATATCTCTTCCCTTTTTCGTGCCTTTGGTCTCTCTGTCTGTCTCTCTCTCGGTTTGGTTGGATTCATTTTTTCCTGGGTTTTTGTTTGATTTTCGTTGGGTCTGTTTGGGTTTGTGTTTGATTTTCTGGGTTTAATATTTTGTGAAGCTGATGTTTATATTATACTTTATATCTCTTCCCTTTTTCATGCTTTTGGTCTCTCTGTCTCTGTCTTTCTATCGGTTTGGTTGGATTCATTTTTTCTGGGTTTTTGTTTGATTTCGTTGGGTCTGTTTGGGTTTGTATTTTGTGCTTTATATTTTGTGAAGCTGATGGTTCGATTATAGAATGGAAACAAAGAAAAAAAAAATGGTTTTGACAGTGTAACGCCATCCCTTCTCCCCCACATCCGTGGAGTTTTCCTGTAAAAAGAGATGCTGAGATTAAGCAGCATCCATACATAAATGCACAATATTATAGGGCCACAATATGAGATGATTGGGTTAATATGTCCAATATTAAAGGAGACTTTAGATAAAATGTTCATGGATTAGAACAATATTCCATCAGTAGAAACTAATGATTCAATTTGTTGAGGGAACAAGATTAGACACTTCATTATACTATCTAGTATAATGACAGTTTTCCTCTATCATTTCTAAAGCAGTTATAATATATATATATATATATATATTTAATTATTGTATCATTGGAAAAATTAGCTTTGTATCAAGAAAGTCATCTGATATATTCAAACTTCAAACTGTTGCATGTCTAGCTGAATCCCATTGAGCTAAATTTTACACTTATAATAAAAAATATTTTTATGGATGCCATGGAGTCCATGTTTAGCCATGGAGTCCATGGCTAGCTTCTATGTATACATACAGATAACCTTATCATCTCTTCAGTGTTCTTCGCATTGTCTAATCCCGCAAATTTCCAATATTCCCAGCTTCCACAATTAAGCTTCTAAATCTCTCGCATTGCATTCATTCATGGCCACTCAAAGACCATCTTCATCTACTTCTGAAATAAAAAGAGATCATTCATCTTCGCCTGGATGGAAATATGAAGTTTTCCTCAGTTTCCATGGCAAAGACACTCGCAAGGGTTTTACGGGTCATCTATGTGATGCTTTAAAACGGAAAGGCATTCTCGTCTTTAGGGATGACGAAACACTCAAGCAAGGAGAATACATTTCTGAAGCGCTTTTGAAAGGAATTCAAAAATCACAATACGTCATCGTCATTCTTTCGGCAAATTATGCTACTTCCAAATGGTGCCTCATGGAACCTGCCGAGATTGTTGAATGGGAGGAAAAGACGAAGCTGATCACAATTATTCCTATTTTCAACTATGTGGATCCTTCAAACGTAAGAAATCTAAGAGGGACTTTTGCAAAAGATTTTGCCGCACATGAAGAAGATCCCAAGGTAGACATCAAAGAGATTGATATGTGGAAAAATGCTTTGAGAAAAGTCGGCAATATTGCCGGAGAGCACATAAAGGGGGACAGGTAACATTTAGCCCTCTTTTGATCTTCTTCCATTGATAGCTAGCAAGCAATTAACATCCATATATCTACTTAAATTGTAACACTTATAATTTTTAAAATGTTTACATTGTGATCTGTAGGTACGAATCAACAATTATACAAAAATTATGTGGACGTATATCTAATGAGTTGAATTCTAGATTCTCACATCATGATTATGATAAACTTGTAGCAATAGACTCCCATGTAGACGAAATGATGAAGCTATTGGATATGGAATCGAACGATGTTCGCTTCGTAGGAATTCATGGGATGGGTGGCGTTGGTAAGACAACACTGGCCGAAATAATTTATGATCGAGTTTCTTGTCAGTTTGAAGGAAGCAGCTTTATTCCTTGTATTAGAGAAAATTCTACTACTGCTCGTGATCTAGCTTCTTTACAAAAAGAACTCCTTTATATGATCATGCAAGAGGAAATACGTGTATGCAATCATCACCATGGAATTAGGATGATAAGTAGCACAATGCGGAATAAAAAGGTTTTTATTGTCCTTGATGATGTGGATAGTGAAAAACAACTAATGGCATTAGCAGGGAATCGAAAATGGTTTGGCCCAGGGAGTAGGGTGATTATAACATGCAGAGATAGTCACTTGTTGAGAACACATGAAGTGAATGATATCTATAAGGTTGAGCAACTTGAAATAGAGAAAGCTTTGCAACTCTTTAGTTTGTTTGCCTTCAAGCAAACCCATCCAACGGAGAAGTACAAGGGTCTATCTATGGACTTCGTAAATTATACTCAAGGCCTTCCTTTAGCTCTTGTAGTTTTGGGTTCCTTCTTATTTGGGAGAACAATGGATGCATGGAAAAGTGAGAGCGATAAACTAAAAGCAATTCCTAATCCAAAAATTATGAATGTACTTCAAATAAGTTTTGATGGGCTGCAAGAATTGCAAAAAGAATTATTTTTGCACATGGCGTGTTTGTTCCGAGGACATGAGGACATATTTTCTGAGATGTTATCTAAAAGATTTGGTCATTATCACATCGACATTGATGTTCTTGTCGAGAAGTGCCTCATAAGCAAATCAAAATGTGGATGGTTGTCCATGCATGATTTGCTAAAAGAACTGGGCAGGGAAATAGTTCGCCGTGAATGCCCTGAAGAACCTGGACGACGTAGTAGACTGTTTCGCGTGGAGGATCTCTATCACGTACTGAAGAATGACACTGTAAGTTGATTAGTGTAGATATTAATATAAAAAGGTATATTTTCATCCTAATTCTTGCTAACTTCTTGTTCTCGGTTACCTGTAGGGAACTGATGCAACTAAAGGCATGGTCCTAGATTTTTGTCTTGAAATGAAAGATCAGAGACTCAACGCCAAAGCATTTTCAAAGATGAGAAACTTGAGATATCTTATATTCTATGATTCACGAACTTTAAAATGGCGTGGAGATCCTTTAAAATACATGCCAACTAATGAGTTGCGAGTCCTAGAGTGGTCTAGATATCATTCGAAATATTGGCCGAGCAGTTTCCAACCAAAAAATCTTACTGTACTAAGGATGTCTGGTAGCCGCTTTAAACAACTATGGAAGGGGTCAATGGTAAGTTTTTCACTCCAATAAATAAGTATTCTTCTTAATAGCCACCTTTCCTTTCCCAAATAAGTTAATATATTTATATTTTGATCCAATTAACTACTTGTTTATAACAGGTTTTAGATAATTTGAAGGAATTTGATCTGTGTTATTCTGAGAACTTGATTGAAATACCAGATTTGACTGGAGCCCCAAATCTTGAGAAAATAAACCTTTTAGGATGTAGAAGTTTGTGTAAGGTCCACCAATCCATCGGAAGTCTCAAAAAATTAAAAGCATTGGGATTTGACAAATGTTCAAGCCTTGAGAAGTTACCAAACCTGAGTAGTTTGGAATGCCTGACCAATCTTAGGGCACATGAAACTGCTATAACACAAATTCCATCTGTCAATCTAATGCCCAAGAGCATTCGTAGGTTTCGTCTTCAAGGATGCAAGTTGATGCGACTTAAATCAGGAGATCCCTTCTATGATATCGGATCACTTGTAGAATATCAGAAGGAAGGAATATATGATTACGTAGAAGCAACGTGGATTGATTTTGACAGCAAAGTAGAAAATATTTTAGACATGGCAGATGCAGGTGCTTCGGCTTTAGATGATGAGTTGGTGAGTTCTCTCATTCTTTTCTTTAGAAACAAATAAAATATGTCAGAAAAATGCTTCAACAAAAAAGGATTTCAGTTCACAAATAGAAAAATTAATCATCGCCTTGCAATTGCTTAATTTTTGCTGCAATTAACATCTCTTTCTGGGGTTGTTTTCACAGAAGATGATAAGTGGATGGTCGTGGGGATTCCATATCCCGGAGTGGGTCCAGTATAAAAGTCATTGCTGCTCTCCCCTTGTAATGATAGGTTTGGATGCTAATAGGAATCCGGAGATGGGGTTAGCTTTCTTTATTGTCTGTGATTCTGATCAATTCTTTTCCAATTATCAATTTGCACATACTTCAATTTCTTCGTTATTCAAGGGATCGATTACGAAAAGTTCGAAAGTGAGTCTTACATTACATTTTCGGATGGATGAAGAATTGGATTCTGAGCTCAATTGTTCATTTGATTTATTTCCCTTGGACGTCTATTTTGGTAAGCAAATTGGATTCTGGGGGTACATAACGGTGGCTTTGTGGTTTCTGGATATACGGAGGGACATTTATATTTATCCAAATTTATTCAACAGTCATGAAAAACATGTAGAAGTGAAAGACTTCGGGGTGCATTTAGTATGTCCAGATGATGCTAATTCAAACTTCTTTAATAGCATTGCTCCTTTTGGCCGTTCGGGATCTTCTAATTCAGATTTCCATCGACAATTTTTTGCTCATATGAGAAAGAAAGAGGTCAAGGAACGTTCTGTGTTTCATTTGGAAAACAAAACGGAATTGGGTTGAGACCGGATATGTTTGGGGATCTATCCATTGAATGCATGCCTGGAGAGTCCCCGCTCATTGTACCCAGTTGTTTGCGGCACTTTAAATTAAGATTGTTGAGTCTTTAAGGTCGCATGTCAGTTCTTACAAAGGCCTTTTACGGGTAGGAAATATTTCTTTTACTTTTCTTTTTATCTTTTTGTTGGCTCAGAGGCAGTGGAAATGCAGTAAGTTTGAGTTTTGATTTTGTTAGATATGCTTGAATTAAGTTGTATCGACATGTGTAGATGCCAATGATCAAAAGCAAAATATGATCTCTTATTATCTAGAAATAAATACCAACATTTCTCTTCGTGTATTTTTAACTCATATTTAGGCAACCTCTAACTAACGTAGTTTAGGCTCCAAACTATTTTTTAAATCAGGGACTGTGTTGTATCAAGTTGATTGCTTTTGTGTGTGGCAAACGCAAAAGGGCAGAGGAGTTCAAGTCAAAGGGCATTGATGATATTCTCTTGATTAGCGGTATCATTCATATCCTTAAATCTAAATCTTGTATCTTTTCAAAGATTCTGGCCTGTGATGTACTAGAGCAATTTAATGTGAGTCTATCTTCGGAATAGCTATATAAAGCCAATGAAAATAGTTGCGTAGTTGTCTCTCTCTGGAGGTACTGCACTGATCAACATATATTAATTAATGTTTTTTAATATTTTGCAAATACACTATATATATTAATTAATAATTTATTTTTTACTTGAAATTATTGTTTTCCAACTATTTTCTTCCTCAAACTAATCATCCATGATCCAACAAACACGTTTTAATATACAACATCTTTCCCTTTCTTGACCTCTATCTATACAACAACATGGTTACCCTCTCACTTATCAACCCCCACCAATAAAAGAGAGAATTCAAACCCCTATGATATAATAGATTACAAAAATTTATTTCCTCCACTCCCTTTGATCTTTCTAATTTCATACTTGCAGAGAATTCTAGTTTTTATAGGTTTCAACTTCAGGCAGGCCCATACTTTCAGGTGAAAAGAAGCTCCGGAGCAATGCAAGATGAACTCAAGGGGCTTCTCGGGCTGACACTTGATTGAGATGGTCTATGCAAGCCGGTATCCCATGAGGAAGTACTCCAATAGTATCAACATGGCATGAGGCTGCTCCTCTGTTACCATTGACGCATGCCTGAACCTGTACGTTTGTTCCCCACACCCCCTAGTAACTAAAGCTCATTCTCACACTAGCCATATATGAACATAAAATAGGATGGGATAGAACTGTTGCATACCTCAACTAATGCACTGTATCGCCTATCTAGATTGGAAGTCATGTGGAGAGCCTCTTGAGTGAAATGGAGAGTTATCCCCAACAAAAATTAGAGAACAACATTGTAGTTTTCTCAATCCCTCTGAATGTTAGGTCTCCTGCTAGACATCACAACATAGAGTTATTGCTCCAAATCTCTAGGCATCAGCATGTGTGTGAATCACGTTTTTTCAATGTGGGACTTCATGAATTATAAAAACACAAGGGCAAGGTAACCCACACCATGTAAGAAATTCATCTATAAAGCAGTATACAATCAATGCACACATAATCGATAGCACATTTTCTAGGGGACGACAAATCCTCACACTAATCAGTTATGATATATAAAGAATTTAAGATATATTATATGGGTGAGAATATACATAAAGTCTGCATATTAATATTTGAGGATGCACTCTAGGGTTGCACTCAACCATAGAAGGATCTCAAATTAGACATTAATGCCCTATGTACTAAATTCAGGGATTTTACCCTTACCATGGAAAGTAAAGCAAAACCATCTTAAAATCAGGATTTACCCATTGATTGCTTCCAGAAACCGCCAAACATTTGAACTTTGCCTCTCCTCCAACGACCGTTGAAGGAAACATAATGTCATGGAAGTCAGACAAAGTGCTCAGTGCTCAGCCTTTGACCACAATTTTCACTCATCTTCCAATTAATAAATAGATTATAAAAAGAAAAAAGGAAGGAAAGATGGGAAAAGTTGGAGGACCGACTCTTCTACATGTCTGAACTATATCTGACTCTGATATTTGAGCACTGCCATGAACTTCCTGCCACCATTATTTAAAATCCAGTTATCTACCAACCAAAGTCTCAAAACATGAAGATCAATGGAGGAAATTAAGCACATGCAGACTTTGCTGAAGTACCTCTTAAGAAATAACTCAGTCACTACTCCACACATGCCATAAAAGTAGAGTAAGTTTTTGACATCACTTACAGATTATATTAAATCTCGTATAAGAATAAGATTCTCCAATCCAAATAATTAGCAAAAAGGTTCAGAAAAAAAATTAGCAAAAAGATTCTCCAACCCAAATAACTAACAAAACACGTGTGCTGTGCCATGGGAGACAACTTACAGTAAATAGGGTCAGGACATAAGCTCCTGCTGTAACCCCCATATGCATCACAAGTCACAACACCAAGTTGAGAGAGAGAGAGAGAGAGAGAGAGAGAGAGAGAGAGATCAGTCACTTCCTTTGATTATATACAGATCATGATGAAATAATAAAAAAATATAAATGAGATCTTTTTTTATAAACATTTGAAATGTCATAATAAGTCATATCACAAATTAAATAGGCAAATAAACTCCTCAAGACCCAATATCCATTCCTGCCATCCTATTTGTGAATTCCCAACCTTGAATCAAAGACAGAGCAAGGTCCAGTTTTGTTGGCGCTACAGTAAAACTTAACTCAATTTAAAATACAAAAACAAACATATAAAAAATAAAAAAACAAATGAAACCAATCTAATACTAAATCCTAACAGCAATATTTGCAGTCAACAACCAGAAGAGCATCATGATGCCAACAAAAAAGGTTTAGAGAGAGATCGAGATCTCTCTCTAGAAAACTCACAAAAAAAAAAACCGAAACACCTCTGAGGGGATGGGAGCTTCGGCTCCTCCCCCCCTCCCTTCTCCTCCTCTCAGCCCTCTCAGCCCAGTATTTTTTCTTGTTTCCTGTTATTTTTTTTGTTGTTTTTTTTTGTTTTTTTAAGGCCAAATAAGGGAGGAGTGCTGGTTGGAGACCTTATGGTGGTCGGAGGACACCACGCACCCCACAAGGGGATTCAGAGGCTATCGATCTATCAACCTACCAAACGCGGCGTCCAAAGGAGCGGTGCATCTCCTACATGTGCCGATTGAAGTCCGCCGTGGCCGCCATGCACTGCTGTGCAGTTTCTTTTTCTAGTGCCACGTGCGGCGCCACTGGATCCAGCGCCTCCGGCACCTCCACGATCGTCTACCCGGTTTCTTTCTCGAGTGGCGTGTCATGCACTCGCTCCCGCAGCCTCTTTGTTCAGTGTTTTTCTCCGCTTCTGCAGTATTTCCTTATTGTTTGTAATTTGTTTCTCTGTTTGTCTTGATTAATAAAAGAAATAGACTACTGGACTTGGTGTCCATAGCAGCAGAGTCTCATTTCTCCTTTGGGAGGAGTCAGAGATAGTAATCCTCCTCTTTGAGAGGATGAAGGTTGATATTACTTCTCTTCTTCTAGAAGAGGGGCCATTTAGTTCTATTTTTACATAACTCTATTCTCTGTTAAGAGAGAGTTTATAGAAGTTAAGACAATGCACATCACAAAGAAATTTTTGTGTGAGGGTGTCCCAAAGCAAATGCGTAGTTTGGTTTGTAGTCTGGATAAGTCGCAGCTGTAACTTCAGTTTCATTGGATGAAATGAAGTCAATTTCCATTAAAAAAAAAAAAAAAACAACCAGATGAACAACTTTAATGCTGAAATTTTTTCCAAGCATAGCATCGGGTATTCCCTTGAAAACACAATGAATTAACCGACGATAGAGAAAGAGATAATATAACAATCATGGCAAGAGAAACCAAAATTAATAAAATATTACTCTGTTATTCAATGCCAAACTAAAACTTGTTCAAAAGAACATCAAGTTGGTCAGATCTTTGCAGCATGCTTAGTTGGGAGGAGAGACTGATCTTTTGATTTTTTCAATGTACTACATTTCTAAGCAACTAAACATATCATTACGCACATTAAATAATAGATGCAAAGATAAGAGAAGAATGCAGGTTACCCTTCTCCTGAAAAAGATCCTCTCCATATCCAGTGACACAGAGTCGCTCCAATCACCCATCTCTCTCTCTCTCTCAATTTGTAGAGGGCATTTGGCTTTGTCTTAAACCTTGGGACGAAGGGAACTAGCAAAATCAGGATTCAAGAAATTTCTAGAAAACGGAGAGAAGAGGGAGCAAAGAGGGAGAGAAGCGAGGGTTTCCAGCTTGGAGGGTTTCCAACTTTCCAAGCTTCCAGCGTGAAGAGAGAAGAGAATACGAGGGAAAGAGAGAGGGGCAGTTGGACGGAAACAATAAGATAAAACATTTGTTCCCTCTGCAGTAACTCGTCAACTATGAGGAGGGAGAGGAATTCACTGTAACTCAAAATTAGAAAAATATTTCTTTAACTAGTGGATTTTAACTCAAAAATAGTAAAAATTTAGAATTGAGTTTGATAATGGCAATGCTCTTATATCTTAATATATCTGCATTTTGGTAAGATAAAACACTTAAATCCTCAAATAATATTCTCTAGTAGTGGATTTAACCTTACCGATTATCAAAAAGGCTTTTTGTTTGTTCTATTTGTGCTCCAACTTGTGTGGACCAACTTCTAGATAGCTTTTTATACTGAAACAGTCGTTCATGAAAATCTTAAGATGGAAAACAATAGCTATTCTTTTATTCTTCTTCTTCTTCTTTCTGCTGGTGTTTACTTTATTGTGCATTAAAATTTCCGTGTTCTATAGTTTCTTAATTTGCAAAATACTTCTACTATTAAGAATTAGCTTTGCGGTCTTAAGTGTTCTCTTGAAGAGGATTGGAAAATACTTCGTGAAGATCAAAATACCCTAAAATTCTTATGGAAGCAAAACATTTATTTTGCTTACTATATTAATTTGTATTTAATTTCCAGAACTAGTGATTTTTTTTTCTCTTTTTTTTTTCTCCCCAAATGAGAATAATTGAAATAATTACGTGTTATTTTGCTTGAACAGGTGGTTGTAAAGTTACAACTTGTTTCTACCTCTGATAAAGGTAAAAGACTATCTTTGAAAGGAAATTCTGAAGTGGCAGATATGATATCGTTGTGATGTCTATGAAAATGAGGGAAAATCAATAGTTTTTAATTAAGTCGTACCTAAATATTCAGACTTTTGTCATAGTTACCATATTAACCTCCAAGTTGTTTGGTATTACTTTTAATAAGTGCTCCTAAGTTTATATACCTGCAAAAATCTATATGTTCTCGCTAGAGAGAGAAAAATTGAGTAAGATTATCAATGTTAATATCACAGAGGGGTGTACTGATAAAACCTTTAAAATAAATATGTCAATCAAGAATGTCCTCAACATTCTTGCACATTCAGATTTTAACGCCTTTACTTGCCAGACATACTAGCAAGTTTTGGAGAGTATGTACTTATATGTAAGTTAATCTAAATTGCTTCAAGATTATAATGCTTAACCTCAAATATAGAAGGAATTAATCTTTGTATTATAAAAACGATGCACAACTTCCGTTATTACCCACAAAATTCTCAAATGCAAAATAGTAATTTAGCTCTATCTAATAGTTGATCTCTTCAATTTTTATAAACATTGTAGTGTATGTGTCCCACGCGCACTTCCATTTTACTCTAGACCTTTAAGAGGTTTTTACAATAATGATGGTATAAAACCATCTGACACTCATAATAATATTAATTTGTTTCCAACTATTGCTCATGGGGGAAATTAATAAGACAATTAAGTCGCATACACAATCTCTGGGCTTTCTTCTTGGTTATCTCAAAGTCACTAACCTATGTACATCTAATTGCACACACATCTAAGAAACTTGCCTCATTAATCTAAGTCAGAAAAAAAAAATTAATACACGTCGCAAAATCAAAAATTCTTTATGCTTCCTATTCATCTCTTTTGCCCCAATGCCCAATTATTAATTTCTAACTTAATTTTTGCGCAAATTCATATTGTATAGGAGATTAATTCCAAATCAATTCCAATCATACTCCCACTAGAATAAGCAAATCTATCGAGTTTGTCACATGCAAAAAATAATTTATTCTCAGATTGAAGAAATTCATTTGGATTAATCATAAGAATGAACTATTCATACTCAAGTTACTTAATCCTCTATTTTATCACATTCTAACAATTCGAAGACTAATTCCTAAAATTAGCCTAACAATAAAAGTGATACAATAAGCACAAAATTGCATGTAATCAAAGTACATGTACAAAAAATATCACATTTCATCCAAATAATTATTATTTACAAAAAATAATATTCTAGGCAATTTATAACATAAAATAAAATGCCTAACAAATGTGATAAAATATCTCATAATGTCATGGCAAAACATGTGTTCAATAATGACAATCACATGCAAAAAAAAAAAAAAAAATCGGATAAATATTTTTTATGCCTCAATTATATGCTAATAAAATCAACATACACACTAGCTCCAGACCGATGGTTGTACTCATTATCTTTATGTGTGAGGTTGGGTTCAAAACACAACAAACACATTTAGCCCCAAATTAAATATTTTTGAACTTCCTTCAGCACCACTGGGCCAGGCCACAGTCAATGGGCCACGCCCTTATAGGCGCCCAACTGCTTCGTGGGCCTCTTCCTACTTGGCTCAAAGCCCAGTTTGTTTGGAGGCTTTAAAAAAAGACAAGTTAGGCTTAAAACACTTAAAACCATATAGACCCCACACCATTTGAGTCCAAGTCTATTTTCCAGCCCAAGCCCGTTTACTAAAAAAGCAAAAACTGTTCTTCTCATTCCTCCCCCAACGGTTACACTTACCGCCTACAATGCATGTAATGGAAGAGACCAAAAAAAAAATTGTGCCCAGCTGCTTCGTGGGCCTCTTCCTACTTGGCTCAAAGCCCAGTTTGTGTGGTGGCTTTAAAAAAAGACAAGTTAGGCTTAAAACACTTAAAATCATATAGACCCCACACTATTTGAGTCCAAGTCTATTTTCCAGCCCAAACCGGTGTACTAAAAAAGAAAAAACTGTTCATCTCATTCCTCCCCCAACAGTTACACTTACAGCCTACAATTCATGTAATGGAAGAGAAAAAAACAAAAAAGAAAAAAAATTTGTAACCGACGCCACCTAAGAGTCCTGCACCACCCTTCAAGCCTCAAGGCGCAACCATGTAGCTTGTCATGCTCCTCTGCACGAAGCAGAGCTTTTAGCGCCATTATGTTGCATGCTACTCTGCTCGCAGTAGAGGACAGTGCCTCTACTGAGGAGCATGCCACTCTGCTTGCAGTAGGGTGTGTTGCTCTCCATGATTCAAGCCAGGGCAGTGCTACCACACACGGCATAGTGTACGGTGATACTCCTCTTTTGACATTTTTGCGAATTGTGGTGCCAGCTGAGCTCGTCGCATTGAGGTGTTCGCCGCACCTCTAGGTGAAGCTGTTGTAGGCTGCGATCCTCCATGACAGAAACTACCGCTAGCCTGGTGCGTGACAGTGATTATTGTTAGATATTTTAACATGAACATTAATAAACGGATCTTCGATTTCATATGATCTACAATAATAAATAATAACGAATAATACGTACCTTTCTCCATCAGTTCGATGAAGAAATAGATCTGACTATGAGGAAAGGATCTCCCTAGCAACTTTGCCTCACAAGTGTCTCACGATGGCAAAAGGCACTCTGATGTTGTAGGTGAGAACCCTTTAACTTCTCAGTGCTATTTATAGATTTCTAACCATCAAGAAATCTCAGAGTTTGTATCTGACTATAATTAGAGATAGAGTTTTAATCTTATCTCTTAGGAGTATTCTTATCCCATTATCACTCATATTTTATCTGATAAGTTTGAGCTATTTCAAACTTTATTGAGAATGGGTGTGTGGGACATAGAGTTTAAATAAAACTCTTACATTCTCCCACTTGGCCCATACGCCCATAAAATAATATTTTCCGTTCATGGGTTTATTATAGGAAATTAACCGTACTGCGCAAATTCATTTCCTGAAACTTTCATAGCTCAAAGTACATTATATGAGTTCTGTAATATCAATGTCAAATCAACTACTGATGCGAGTCATGGCGGTCCTCTGTTATATAATTAACAAATTCCCTTCCATGTACCACAACACCAGCAACCAATTTAACATGATCTTTAATTGGGATAATTAAGGCAAATACCGTGATGCCTTGGGTTCCAATTCATGTCTGTTGCAGACATTATCTTGTCATCATTCTTCCAAACTATTCAATGTACAAAGAAATGGAAAGACAAGAAAACAGAAACAAAACAATCATAATAGCTATCATTAAGTGTCCAAAATAAAATAAAACATCTACGAGCTCAATAACATGTTTACATCATAAGACCCATTCTGTCAACATGTTCTTTAAACTGCTTCGCTACTAGACCCTTCGTTAATGGGTCTGCTATCATAAGCGTAGTACTGATATGTTCTATGGACACTGTTTGTTTCTGTACTTCCTCCTTGACACTCAGGTATTTGAGCTCCATGTGTTTAGCACCTTTAGAATACCTATCATTTTTGGAGAAAAATACTGCAGAGGAATTATCACAATAAATTCTCAGCGGCCTGTCTATAGAGTCGACAACTCCAAGCCCTGAGATAAAGTTCCTCAGCCATAAACCATGCACTGTGGCCTCAAAGCACGCCACAAACTCAGCCTCCATTGTTGATGAAGCAGTGATAGTTTGCTTCATACTTTTCCATGAGATTGCTCCACCGGCTAGTAGGAAAACATATCTAGAAGTAGATTTCCTACTATCAGAACAACCGGCAAAATCAGAGTCTGAGTATCCAGTTACCTCTAAGTTGTCAGTTCTCCTAAAGGTAAGCTGGTAATCCTTAGTTCCTTGCAAATATCGCAATACCCTCTTTGCTGCTTTCCAATGAGATATTCCTGGGTTATTCTGGTAACGCCCAAGCATGCCAACTGCGAAACTAATGTTTGGTCTCGTGCAAATCTATGCATATATCAAGCTCCCCACAACCGAAGCATAGGGAATTTTTGCCATCTCTTTATGCTCCCACTCAGTTTTAGGACATTGTGATAGGCTAAACTTATCACCTTTTGATATAGGAGTGATGAGCAACTTTTCATGCCAAATCTCTCAAGAACTCTTTCTATGTAACTTTTCTGAGACAATCCCAACAATCCTTGTTTTCGATCCCGGAGGATTTCAATTCCGATAACAAAGGATGCCTCACCCATATCTTTCATTTCAAAGTTCTTAGATAGAAAACCCTTGGTTTTATAAAGTAAGCCAAGATCACTACTAGCCAACAAGATATCATCAACATACAAAATTAAAAATATAAACTTACTCCCACTGACCTTTAGGTATATACATCGATCAACGATGTTCTCTTTAAATCCAAAGGCAGTAATGGTATCATTGAACTTTAAGTACCATTGTCGGGAAGCTTGTTTAAGCCCGTCTATTGATTTCTTAAGCCTACATACTACGTGATCTTTGCCCTTTTCTGAGTAGCCCTCTGGCTGCTCCATGTAGACCACTTCATCCAAACTTCCATTTAGAAAAGCTGTTTTCACATCCATTTGGTGTAACTCTAAATCAAAATGAGCCACCAATGCCATAATGATTCTGAAAGAGTCCTTTTTAGATACTGGAGAAAAGGTCTCTTTGTAATCAATGCCTTCTTTCTGAGTGAAACCCTTAGCAACAAGTTTGGCCTTATGTCGTTCGACGTTGCCTTTAGAGTCGCATTTGGTCTTAAAGACCCATTTACACCCGACTCTTTTAGACCCTTCAGGCAACTCAACGAGATCCCAAACTTGATTTTGATTCATGGATTTCAACTCTTCTTTCATGGCATCGATCCATTTACTAGAATCACATCTCTCTATGGCTTGTGAAAACGTTAGTGGATCTTCACTTGTCACAATGTCAAATTCAGATTCCTGGAGATATACCACATAGTCAGCTAAAATAGCAGGTCTCCGATCTCTCTGAGATCTGCGTAAGACTATCTGTTCTGGTGACTCCAAACTTGGTTCATCAGTGGTATTATCATTCTGAGATGGGTGATCATTTTCTTGTTCCAATGTATCATTGTGATGATCAATTAGAGGAACCATTATCTTTTCTGAGGATGTAGGTATAGGGACATCTACTCGTACTTCCTCAATGATCACATCTCTAGGTTCTGTTTTCCCACTGATTTCGCCAAGTTCAATGAATTTGGCATTCCCTGTTTCCACTATTCTCGGACTGTGATTAGGACAGTAAAATCTATACCCTTTGGATCTCTCTGGGTACCCAATAAAGTACCCACTTACTGTTCTGGGATCCAATTTCTTTTCATGTGGGTTGTAAAGTCTTGCTTCTGCTGGGCAACCCCAAACATGCATGTGTCTTAAACTTGGTGTCCTACCAGTCCATAGCTCGAAAGGAGTTTTTGGAACTGACTTACTAGGAACCCGGTTTAAGATATAAGTTGCCGTTTTAATGGCTTCACCCCACAATGACTTGGGTAAGGTAGAATTGCTTATCATACTTCTGACCATATCCAATAAGGTCCGATTACGCCTTTCAGCAACACCGTTCTGCTGTGGCGTTCCTGGCATCGTGTACTGTGCAACAATGCCACGCTGTTCAAGAAGTTTGGCGAATGGGCCAGGGTTACGACCCGATTCGTCATACTTTCCATAGTATTCTCCACCTCTATCCGATCTGATGATTTTCACCTTTCTATCTAACTGCCTTTCCACCTCCATGAGAAATACCTCAAGGACTGAAACAGCTTGAGATTTCTCATGTAGCAGATAGATATATCCAAATCGTGAAAAATCATCTATAAAGGTGATAAAATACTTTTCTCCACCAAAACATTCAGTGGAGAATGGTCCACATATATCTGTGTGAATTATTTCAAGAAGCTCTTTACTTCTTGTGGCACCTTTCTTAGTATGTTTGGTTTGCTTTCCTTTAATGCAATCCACACATACTTCAAGATTAGTAAAATTTAAATGCGGAAGTATCCCTTCTTTTACTAATCTCTCTAACCTTTCTTTGGAGATGTGCCCCAATCTCTTATGCCACAAGTCATAAGAATGTTCATCCATCATATTTCTTTTCGTTCCAATACACATTTCATGGTTATGGGTATAGGTATTATGAACAAATGAATTATCGAGACAAAGTCGATAAAGACCATCGGAAAGAAACCCAGAACCAATAGATAAAGAGTCTTTAAACAAATTGAAACTACCATTATGAAAAGAAAAAGAATAACCATCAATGTCCAGTCTAGAAAGGGAAATCAAATTACGCCTCACAGAAGGCACAAAAACTGTGTTATGAAGGTCTAAACAATGACCAGTACTCAAAACTAAACGAAAAGTCCCTATGGCTAAGACTTCAGCCTTATTTTCATTTCCCATAAAAATGAATCGCTCACTGGGGCTTGGTGTTTGGCTTGTAAGGTATCCCTGCATGGTTATAGAAACATGAACATTAGCACCTGAATCAAGCCACCAAGAATTAGTAGGAACATTTACAAGGTTTGATTCAAAACATACAAGGGCAAGAGACTTACCCTTCTTTTCAAACCAAGCCTTACGTTTCTGACGCTCAGATTTCATGTGTCCATTTTTCCCACACCAGTAGCATTTGGTACTACTATGTTGAACCTGATTAACTTTTCCAGGCTCCTTTCCTCTTGGTGGTCCAATTCGTTTCTTTTTAATATAATAGTGCTTTTTCTTTCCAGCTTCTTTAGTCACAAAATTAGCAGAGTAATGCCCTTGTTGTTTCAGTCTTACTTCCTCCTGAACTACCATACTTGCCAGCTCATTCACATTCCATTTATCCTTAATAGAATTATAATGCATCTGGAATGGACCGTATTGAGGTGGCAATGAGTTCAGGATAAACTGAACAATAAATGACTCCTCTACTTTCATTCCCAGGGTTTGTAATCTGGCGGCAATATTTGTCATTTCAAGGATATGCTCTTGCATTCCTTTGGCTCCATCATATTTCATGGTGGTAAGTTTAGCCATCAGTGTTCCTGCTAAAGACTTATCTGCAGACTTAAATCTCTCCTCAGCATTTTTCAAAAAAATTTGGCCATCCTCAACACTAGGGAGTGAATTTTTGATATTTTCAGAAATGGTCATTTTCATGAACATTAGACTCAGCCTGTTTGATTTCTCCCACTATTTAAATGACTCTTTCTCATCCTTGTTACTCTTTTCAGTGAGGGGTGGAGGTTTTGGACTTGTAAGGGATGAGTCCAGATCCAGGACCCCTAAGGTGAATCTGACCCGCTCAACCCATTCAGAAAAATTAGAGCCATTCAAAACAGGAACTGATGAAGTTTGTGAATGTAATGATGTTGGTACATTTACTGCAAGAAAATATTTGTCACATAATGCTTTGAGTTAGACACTTATAAACAATAATCAGAATTTAAATAATTATGGATGAACTAATAGTGTCATCAAGACCCTCCTTTGGGAGTAGATCTTAATACACAAAGTGTTCTCACCAATATTAAATTCTGTGGATGAACTAAGTGTATCATCAGAATTCTCCTTTGGGAGTAAACTCTGACATACAAATTGTTCCCTCCAACTTTTCCTTTTGATAGATGAACTAGTAGTATCACCAAAACCCTCCTTTGGGAGTAGATTTTGATACACATAATTGTCCACTCTATCATATCCACCTTACTATGGATTTTAATGATTATTCACCAAAATTTAAGAAAATCTTGTACCTTTGGGCAACCAAGTTTTTCTTTAATTTTTTATGTTAATCATTTGTCCATATTGGATAAACAATTATATATATAGCATGATAATAGGAACCAAAATAAACAATTCATACATGTATTTAATAATAATAACATGTATATAAGATTTAATGCATGTATTTAACAATAATAACATGCATATAACATTTAATAAAATTTAATGTATTTAATAATAACATGCATATAAATTCAGCATTAATAAAATTTTTATACATGTAAATAACAATTATAACATGTATATAAAATTTAAGAGAAAAAAAAATTTTTTTTAATAAATAATTATTAAAATAATATTTTAATATAACCGGTCCGGTCCAGGTCAAACCCGGACCGATGCCAAGTCAACTGGTTTGTTGACTTGAGCCCGTTACTGTACAGGCCCGTATACTGTACAGGCCCGGTTTCTTTCCCTTCTTTTATTATTTTTTTTTTTTTTTAAGTTCCTTTTATTGGGCCGGGCCGAATGAATGGCCCATAGGCCTGTTTGCATCCATTTTATTAGTCTGGAATTAAAAACCTGTAATGTAGTGCACTGGGCCGAAGCCCACAGCCCAAAGCCTTTATAGCCTATTACACGTGATGAAAACCTATTTTTATAAAACCTCTTCTTCTTCATTCAGATGAAGACCAGTGCCGCACCAAGGCTTCCAGTAGCACGCACACAGCTTCATCAGAGATGGTAGCTCAACGGTGGTCCTCGCCGGCGAGGAAAGGAACGGCAAGGTATCCCCGGCCTCCTCCCGCCGCCGAGGTCCACCCCTCTCCTTTTTTTTTTGTTTTTTTTTTTTAAAGAAAACTGTGGCCAATGGGTTTGAAAACCCACTGCCACCTTTATAGACGCCAGCGAGGAGAGTAACAGCCTCCTCACGCCGCCGGCCTCTCCTTCAAATATATATATATATATATATATTTTTTTATTTAACTGTTCTTGTAACAGACGCGGCTAGTGGGCTGGACAGCCTTCTACCGTTGTTACAGAGGCACCGTGGAGGACTTCCAATCCTCTGCCCAGTGCCGACCTCAGGGCAGCAACCATTCGGGGCGTCACAGATTCACAGCCCCTCATGCTGCACACTACCGAGACCACACGGTGGCCCTTCCTCAACCCATTCTTTTCCCATTTTAGATACAATAATTACAGTTCATAAACTCTAAAATATGTAATTCTTTAAACAATACATGGGAAGTGAAAATAAAATCAAGGAGATGTACAGTACGGAAGAAAAAAGTAGAAAGAAAACCGAATTGCTTTCAATTAACGTCAATGTATCGTTATTTCTCAAATAGGAAATATATTATTTTTAATCGATGAAATCACAATACACGACAATACATATTTACTGATATTTTATTGAGATCATAAAAAATCTATAACCTAAAGCTCTGATACCACATGTTAGATATTTTTAACATGAACATTAATAAACGGATCTTCGATTTCATATGATCTACAATAATAAACAATAACGAATAATACGTACATTTCTCCATCAGTTCGATGAAGAAATAGATCTGACTATGAGGAAAGGATCACCCTAACAACTTTGCCTCACAAGTGTCTCACGATGGCAAAAGGCACTCTAATGTTGTAGGTGAGAACCCTTTAACTCCTCAGTGCTATTTATAGATTTCTGACCATCAAGAAATCTCAGAGTTTGTATCTGACTATAATTAGAGATATAGAGTTTTAATCTTATCTCTTAGGAGTATTCTTATCCCATTATCACTCATATTTTATCTGATAAGTTTGAGCTATTTCAAACTTTATTGAGATGGGTGTGTGGGACATAAAGTTTAAATAAAACTCTTACAGATGATTGTTCAAGATTTCTTGAAGGGCCTTTGAAACTCGAAAAATTGGGTTTGCCTAATGTTCTGTCTTTAATAATTTTTGTTGTATAGGTCTTGTTATTTGGTTTTGGGGTTTGTTTTGGTTTGATATTTGAGATGTTTTTTTATTAATTATTTGTAAATTCCGAATGTTTGGATTGTTACCACGGTTTCTCTCTGGAGGGATTTTAATAAAATTAGAAGAACCTCCGTCTCTTTAAAACAAAAAAAGGAAGGTAAAAAATGGAGGATGAGAAAACAAGTAGTTTGGTCGGCCATGAGTAGTCTATGTGGAATGAGGTACTAGGATTTGGGTTGTAGTCAAAAGAAGAACGAGATCACTGATATTTAAAGAAATTGCAGCTAACAATCGGACAAATAAGGTGGAAACAGTGTCGTATTCTTAATTGTCATATTTGTTATTGTCCCTTGAATTCAAATAAGAACTTGAAATAATATTTTTCCAACAGTTTTCACATTGTGTTGTATATAGTTTGCCAGAAAATTTTAAAAAAAAAAAAAAAAAAAAAAAAAAAAAAAGGATTTATTTTTCCAATTGCCGCTATTAACATGCTCCTAGACCCGTAGCTTACGGCCCCTCCCGGAGAGAAAAATGCCGCATTATCGACACCGAATTTCCATAGTCATTCCTCTTTCACACGTCCACTGAAGAAATTTTAAAGGATTTCTTATTTTCTTTTTACTTTGTTTACTCTGACAACGCAAGAGATAAAAGGAAATATTTAACGCTGAAAGGAAGAGAATAAGATTAGAATTGCAGAATATCATCCCAGCAGTAAAATGGAAAGAACAACTATAATAAAAGAGCATGCAAAAGAACTTAAGATACCCACTACAAGAGATACGGGTAAATACTACTAAAATTTTACCACCTTTTGCGATCAAAAAGATAAAAAATCGTTGAAAATAGTCATTTTGGTCGTAAAAGGTGGCAAAATTTTGGTAGTATATACTCGTTTCTCTTGTAGTGATCCCACCCCCACAACATGTTGAACTGATCGAGATAACCTGTGGAGGTGTATCAATATTTAATTTTAGAGTACCAAGAGGGGTGTGACTCATGAAAAATGATATTTATAGTCATAGAATGTATAAATATTGTACACTTATTTGAAAAAAAGCTAATAAATATGAAATCTACATAAAAAAATTAATTTTTTAATAGTAAACTCTCTTTTTAGATCGAAAAAGTGTGAGGCGCTTGCACAATCTATGACTGTATTAAAAGGTTGTTTCAGCAAAGCCAAACGAGCAACAAGCACATTTAGAAGCCAGAGATAAACATTCACACTGTTGAATTCTAGCTATCGTCTACAGGGATACCAATATTATTCATGTCCCACAACTTCTAGATAAATATAGAAATTTTAATAGGAAGAGCATGGTTCCAAATAAGAGTGAAAAAGGATAGTGAATGAAATGAGTATAATGAATGAAAAGGAGATAATGAAATGAAATGAGTAGAATCTATCTGGTTTGGATATTTTAGAGGAATGAATGGAAAGTAATTAATAATCTTGTTAAGGATTATAATAAAAATGAATGGAAATGAATATTTTGTAACATTATTATTAATATACTGAGCAAAAAGAGTCATTATTAATGTGCCTTTTCTAAATTTTCTTTTCTAAATTAATAAATTTTACTTTATTGGGTTGAAATTTTACATATCATCTTCACTCGATAATCATTCAGATGGAATTTCAAATATAATTTTCTTTAGATAATTATATGATCAATATGCAATACAATTGCAACCAAACAATATAAGTAACAAGGGATTCATTTCAGTTATCTTTTTCGCTCTTTACACTCTCAAACGAAATTTTAATGAAATGAATGGGTTAAGAGCATCCCCATCCGGTTTTGATTCCCTATTCCTATAATTTAATTCAAAATCACCTTTCTTCAAAATTTTCTTTAAATTTTATTCATCTTTCAAAAACCTCCTACATCTCATTCCCCATCCCTATCTCTATTCTATTAAATAATATTTTTCTATTCTTTTTTTATTTCTTTTTCTTTCACTTCTATTTACAAATTTAACTACTCAATATTTTTTCTTATTTTTTGAACTATTACTCTAGTGAATATTTTAAACAAAAATTTAAATTATTTTTTTGTGAATATGATAATATTTTTAAAATTAATTTTTTTATATTTTCGTAATTAATTAAATTATTTTTAAAATTATTATTTAAAACTATAATAAATATGAGTATGAGAGAAAGTGTAGATAATTGAAAAATTATTTATTTTATATATTAGAATAAAATATTGATAAAAATGATTTAGGGAATGAATAGTGAGTCCCCAAATATGAGACTTACTGTTTATTCCCTAAACCTTTCCCTAAAATAGGGATTCGGATGTGTGGGGTATTTTGATCAAAACCTCAAAATAAATCTCAAATTATAGGGAATATGGTGGTTTGGGGAACCGGATGGGGATGCTCTAAGAGAGTATAATAAGAGTTGCCTTATAATGTGTAGGCCTTTCATTGATTTAAATATTACACATGGAATGTATTTCATCTAAAAAATAATAATCAACTAAACAATTCATGAACAATAAATTCAAATTCGTTTAAAATAAATCATTTATGAATATATGAAATAAAACCCAATTACAATAATCTTAATACTCAACTTAACTCGATTACAGCTCAAGCTGTCTTTTCTAAAATTAGGACTTGCAGCGAAGCTACATCACTATATATGAAATTCTCATCGTTAACTGATCATAAAGGAAAATGTTAAATGTATTTTTTTTAAAATTATAAAATTTTATTTATTCTCATGTTAATTATTAATATGTTGAAAATTATGAAATTTAAAATTTAATTTAAAAAAATAATAATAAAATGAGTGTGGAAAGTAAAAGCAAATCCAAACAGTCGAGGGCTTTGGACTTTTTCCATAAAGATGAGTTTAATGGGACATGTCAAAGAATTGCAAGGTGATGACTAATTCGTGAGACGATGAGAGCAAAAATCCAAGTCTCGATCCATCCATCACTGCGTAACTACCGGACAATAGATTCCTTGCCCATACTAGGGTCAACAACATGTGGAAACATGTTTTCAGCTAGCAAGACCCACCGAGTAGCTCGACTTTAGGTTGCCGTGCACCAATTAAGGGGGTCGAAAATGTACATATTCCAAATTCCAATCAAAATCAAACATGACTTTTAATTAATGGGCATGTGCTCTGCATTGCCCAGAGGAGCTAAAAATCAAGTCCTACGAATACAAAATGAATGCCTTGTATATTACTCCGGCAGGCTGTCACATAACCCCCAATGCCATGTGATTAACAACCTTAATATTATCTAATTAACGAGTAACGACTACACTCACGTACGCTATCATGACTACAACATCATTTTTATATAATTTTATGAATGGAATATTTTAAAAGATTCATAAACAATAGACAAAACATGTAGCTCACAGTAATATTCTGAATATTAGTACTCATGAGTAATATGAATTTAAGTATTATATACCGTGTGGGTCTACATACTATATCTATCTCGATTCAAATTATTGAAAATATTTGAGCAACAAACCTCTAATTGTCGTAACTTTATTCCAAAAAGAGAGTTTTTTAACAAAAAAAAAAAACTTTGCCAATTAGAACCATCCCGGCAATAGTAGAGCATTTTCAGAGTATCTATTTGAAGAAAATAGAGTTTGAGAAAAAACTATCTCACGGGATGAGATAGAGAGAAGATTGTATTTCACTATATATAATGTTTTACAGAGAAAGTGCATAAAAGGAAAGCCATATTTACGTGTTAAACATAAGGAAACTACAGCTAGAAAAATTAAAACAGATATGCTATCTATTTTCTAAGTCTTGATGCGTGATATCCTCTTCTTGACAAGAGATCCTTTGTTGGGTTTTAATGCTGCCAGGATTACATTCTTGCATGATCTTCTCCTCTGATGCAGGCACTGATGTAGTAATGCTTTCACTCCCCTTCAAACATGGCCGAGGATCAAGACAGAGGCCAAGTTTGCTACGGAAGACATGAAAAAGGGCCTTGGGTAGTGGTTTTGTGTAAATATCAGCTAACTGATTTGCAGTGGTGACATATCGAGTCTCCAAACAGCCAAGAGCTACACGTTCACGAATGTAATGATAATCAAGCTCGATGTGTTTTGTCCGAGCATGAAGAATAGGATTAATTGTCATGTAGAGAGCACTCATGTTGTCACAATGCAGGACAGGTGCAATATTCGCAGCGGATAATCTTTTTCTTTAGCAATACTATGCACCAAACTAAATATATCCCAAATACTTGAAACATAATTCATACATAAAGGCATACTAAAAAGCCGTGATCACCACACTAGTCCAAAATGGTTGTGATCAAAAGAATACTTGAGATACAACTCCAAAAGTACAAGTATTAACCTAAGTTAAATACTATACCATCATCAACATCGCACCGTGGCCTAGTCGACCGTATTCAGTTGGTCAGATTCCAATTCTCCTTTGGGTCCTGTAACAAGATCTACCATTCGGGGGGAATGGTAGTTGGGACTACCACAGTGAGATTTGATTACAAATCTCAGTAAGTTAACATAAAACTCACACACAGGTTAAAAATGCATGCATGGCAGTAAAAGCATAAATGCATAATTATAGTCATACATAAACATAGTATAACTTGACATATAGCATGACTTAACCAGAACTTAAGCGTGAACTGAACTTGACTTAACATGGCATGAACTTAAGCTTAAAACATAACATGAACAAACAACATAACATGAACATGAAACATAACATGGACTTGAAATATAGCATGAACGTAAACCTGCATAACATAAATAAGAACTTGAAAATAACATAAACTTAAACATAACATGTACGTGAGTATAACATAACATGGACTTGATCTAAAACTTGACTTATCATGTATTTGATCTGAAACTGGACTTAACATAAACTTGAAATCTTATTCAATTGTCTTGATTAATAACGTGCGTTAATACGTACTCCACAGTTGTTGTGGCCCACGTATTCAAGTAACATAAAACATAATACGTACTCCACAGTTGTTGTGGCCCCACGTATTCTACATGTCACAATTGCTGTGTCTCATGTTGTGGCCACGTTAATGTCACAATGCTGCCATTTTACCACAGTTGTTGTGGCCCCATACTTCATGCTCCACAGTTGTTGTGGCCCCATGAATACACATAACATAAAAATATAATACGTACTCCACAGTTGTTGTGGCCCCACGTATTCTACATGTCACAATTGCTGTGTCTCATGTAGTGTATGCTCCACAGTTGTTGTGGCCCCATACTTCATGTAACATAAAATATAATACGTACTCCACAGTTGTTGTGGCCCCACGCATTATAAGTAACATAAATATAATACGTACTCCACAGTTGTTGTGGCCCCACGCATTATAAGTAACATAAAATATAATACGTACTCCACAGTTGTTGTGGCCCCACGCATTATAAGTAACATAAATATAATACGTACTCCACAGTTGTTGTGGCCCCACGCATTATAAGTAACATAAGATATAATACGTACTNCTACGTAATACTATATTAAATAATAGTAATTCTCTTATTACTAATACTCTATGTAGTTATAGTGATTTAATACTAACATATTACATATTAAGTTAACTATACTAATACTATTATAAATTTATACATATATGATATATTATAATTTATACTATAACTTTTATAATATGTTAATATATTAATATATATACTAGTACTATATATTATAGTTAATAGTTATACATTAAAGAATATAATAATACATTGATACTAAATATATATAGTTATAGACTTATAATGATTTAGTTATTATGAATTTATGATTAGTATAACTATATAATTGTATTAGTATTAGACTATTAGTAATTCAATGCTATATTATATTAGTAATATTAGTTATGTTGAATCAGTTAGTTAGTATAACTATATTCTACATTATTAGTATTAATATAAATATTAGTATTAGTTATAGCTATATAGCCTATATTAGAATTGAGAGTCTTAGACTATATAATAGACTAATAGTATTAGTACAACTATATAAGTATACTGTATAGCTATATATTAGTATTAATTATAGTGATTAGTATAACTATATAATAGTATTAATAGTAGACTATTAGTATAGCTATATATTATATTAGTTATACTGTTATAGTGATTTAGTATATTATAATTTATACTATAACTCTTATAATATATTAATATATACTAGTACTATATATTATAGTTATACATTAAAGAATATAATAATACATTCATACTAAATATATATAGTTATATTTCTAGTGATTTAGTTATTAACTTATTATGATTAGTATAACTATATAAATTATAATAGTATTAGACCATTATAACCTTATGTGTGAGTCAAAAATGGATGGAGGGATGTGTTTTAAAAGTATTCAAACTTTTAATAAGGCTCTTCTAGCTAAGCAGGGATTGAGGATAATGAATGAAGATTCATCCCTAATGCATAAGGTTTTTAAAGCTAGATACTTTCCAACAAATAGCTTTATTAAATCTAGTTTGGGTGCTAATCCTTCTTATGTGTGGAGAGGTATATGGAAAACCAAGAATAGTTTACTTAAAGGCTGCAGGTGGAGGGTTGGCAATGGTATGTCCATAAACATCTGGTCTGATTATTGGCTTCCAAACCAAAAGTTGCTAGCTAATTTGGTCGACATTCCTACTGCAACAGAGTTACAGATGGTGGCCTCTCTTATGATGCCAGAACAAAACAGCTGGGATATTGAGAAGGTAAGGAGTGTATTGCCAGTAAGAGAAGCTAATGAAGTGCTAAGTATACGCTTGCCACCAGATAATATACCTGAAAAACTTATATGAGAGCATGAGAAGAGTGAGATTTTCAGTGTAAAAAATGCTTATATTTTTTTCAAATCTCTAGAGAAGAGGCTAAAAGTTCCAGACCTGCAGATGATAAGTTACCATGGAAGCACCTTTGGAAGATGCATGTTCCTCAAAGAGTCAACGTATTTGCATGGAAATATTCTTCCAACTTTTCAGATATGAAGAATAGAAGGGTGATGGAAAAGGCTAGTTGTCAATGGTGTCAAGCAGAAATGAAGATCTAAATTATGCACTAGTTTATTGTCCTCATATAATTGACTGCTGGTTGTAGTTTTTACCTTCCATAACACAAGCAACAACCAGGATGCAGTTTACACAAATGGCTATTTCTGTTATTAAGCGAAGGAAAACAAGAGAATTGGAGAGGTTCTTTCTTCTTGCATGGGGCCTTTGGTATAGAAGAAATAAAGAATATATGAAGGAAATATTCTATCAACTCAGCAAGTCATGGAGCATGCTTTTACCCTATACCAAGAACATAAAGCAGCAACAGAGGCTATAAAGACTAAACAAAGTATAAATGCTATTGGCAGCCTCCTCCTGCAAGTGTTTTGAAACTTAATGTTGATGATGCTCTATTTAGTGATCAATGCAAGGCTGGTGTTGGTGTTGTGCTTCGTGATCATGAAGGGAATGTGCTATTTGCTGCTAGTAAATCTGAACTTGTTGTAGCTGATTCTTTGGAGATTGAATTTCTTGATCATTTTAAAGGGATTGCAATGTGTGTGTCCCTTGGAATTACAAAAATTAGAGTGGAATCCGATGCATTGTAGCAGTTCAAGAATTGGAAAAGGCAGGGTATTCTACTACATTGTGGGGTGGATTGATTAAAGAAATAAAAAACATGTTTCAAATGTATCCAACTTGGTCCATTCATCATAAGAGAAGCGAATGGAGTTGCTCATGCATTGGCTTGTTTTGCATGGAATTTAGAAGATATTAGTATTTGGTGGGACTCAATTTCATATTGTATTTCCCAAGCTATTTGGGTTGATTCAAATTTGTAATGTTTGAGTTTGATAAAAAAAGAGTACATCTTCTTATAAAAAAAAATTATATATATAATTATATATTAGTAATATTAGTTCTGGTGAATCAATGCTTTAGTATAACTATATAAATTATAGTATAGTGATAATTAAATTATATTAATTATAGTGATAAATATACTATATAGCTATACATAGTATTAATTATAGTGATTAGTATAACTATATAAATTATATAATAGTATATTAGTATTAATAGTAGACTATTAGTATAGGTCACTATAGCTATTGTTGAAGTATTAGTTATATGATTTAGTATAACTATATTAGTATAAGTATAACTAAGTCTATATTAACTATTAGTATTTTTTTATATCATATATATTAATTATATACAACTATTATATAAATAATAATTTTTTTTTTCATTTCCATTCGGTTCGGTCCGGGGTGAAAAACCCTTGGACCGGGATCACCCCGGACCGAACTCATTTGGTCCTTTAAAAATTAGATTGGATCAGACTGGACCCAATTCGATCTGGTCCGGTCCGGTCTGTTTGTCCGGTCCGGACCAGTCGATTCTCGACCCTACGAGTGACCAATATCACAGTGTCGCGATTGTCGCTAAAACACAAGCGATGATCAAGGATGCCATAATAGTGAAAGCATTACTACATTAGTGCCTGCATCAGAGGAGAAGATCATGCAAGAATGTGATCCTGGCAGCATTAAAACCCAACAAAGGATCTCTTGTCAAGAAGAGGATATCACGCATCAAGACTTAGAAAATAGATAGCATATCTGTTTTAATTTTTCTAGCTGTAGTTTCCTTATGTTTAACACGTAAATATGGCTTTCCTTTTAACACTTTCTCTGTAAAACATTATATATAGTGAAATACAATCTTCTCTCTATCTCATCCCGTGAGATAGTTTTTTCTCAAACTCTATTTTCTTCATGGTATCTAGACCCAACGGGTGATAGAGAGAAGTTTTTTGTTTTTTTTGTTTTCTTTCTTTCTTTCTTGTCTGTTTCTTTTTTCCTATTCTTTTCACGATATCTGAGTCACCTATGTCTCAACTCGATGAAATTGAATTTCCTTATCCTGTCACTCAAAACGTTTCCAACTTTGTTTCATTACGTCTTACTTCCACAAACTTTCTATTGTGGAAAACTCAAATGATCAATATCTTGGAGAGCTATGATCTTCAAGGTTTTGTTAATGGTGATACTCCCTCACCTCCTCAGTTTATCATTGGAAATGATTCTGAACATCATTCTAATCATGTGTTCTTAAAATGGAGAAGAACAGATAGGCTTGTCAAAGGATGGCTTACTGCCACCCTCTCTGAAGAGGTACTTGGTATTGTTGTAGGCCTTATACAGCAGCTGAGGTCTGAATGCCTTAGTTCATGCTTTTGCTCGCACATCCTCTGACAGAAGTTTAGCTTTGAAAAGCGCTTACTTCTATAACTAAAGGAAATGACTCCTTAAGTACGTACCTTCGTAAGTTCAAAAATATTTGTGATGAACTTTCTGCAATTGGTAAGCCCGTACCTGATCATAAGAAGTCATGGTGGCTTCTCAATGGTTTGGGCAAAGAATATGAGATCTTCACTGCTACTATGCTTCGTCCTCCAGTTCCCTCATATTCAGAGGTTGTTACTCTTCTTGAAAGCTATGCTGAGAGATACAAGATGGATGCTGCATCACCTGCTATGGTCTTCTATGGCCAGAAACATAACAAACACAAAAAAAATCAGTCCTCATCTTTCAACTCCAAAGGACGTGGTTTCATTCAAGGAAATCAGTCAGGCCCTAAGCAAGACAGCACATCCTCACGTCCTCATCAGAACAACAATGCTTCATCTCAACACAAGACTAAGGATGATGTTGTTTGTCAAATTTGCAACAAGCGAAATCACACTGCACTCAAGTGTTTCAACAGGTTCAATCACTCTTTTACTCAGGATAGTCTACCCCAAAGTTTTGCTGCACTCAAAGTCCCTGAAAATTCAGATCCTGTCTGGCATCCTGACACTGGTGCCACAAACCATATGACTTTAAATCCAGGTAATCTCGACAACTTGGTTCCGTATCATGGATCTGATGGAGTGATGGTGGGTAATGGTCATTCTTTGCCTATCTCACACGTTGGTACAACCACTATTGAGACTCATACTTGCAAACTAAAACGGAATGATGTTTTGGTGGTTCCTGACCTTAAAAAGGATCTTCTATCAGTTAGCAAATTGACTTCTGACTATCCACTAATCTTTGAGTTTGTTGGTCCTGGTTTTGTTATAAAGGACAAGATCACGATGAGGGAAATAGCGCGGGGACAGAAGCATAATGGACTATATACTTTTAATGACAAATCACCTGCTAGCAATCAAGGCAAAGAAGCACTCACTTTCTTCTCATCTCGTTTTCGCAAAGTGAATCAAGAATGTTGGCATCAACGTTTGGGGCACCCTCATACTCGCATTCTCGATCATCTCCAGTCTTCCAAGCTGATCCACATCACTTCCAATTCTTCATCTTCAAATGTTTGTATAAGTTTCCAAATGGGAAAATCATGTAGACTTCCTTTGTGCAAAAAGATAATAAAGCAACTTCTTCTTTTCATAAGATTCATTGTGATTTATGGGGACCATCCCCTGTGCTATCTAGAGAGAAGTTCCGCTACTATGCAATTTTTGTTGATGAATTCACACATTTTACATGGCTGTTTCCTTTAAGACATAAATCAGATTTGGTTGCAACTTTCCAACATTTCTGTAAATATGTTGAATGTCAGTTTGATGCAAAAATTCGTATCTTTCAAAGTGATGAAGGGGGTGAGTTTTTAGCTGAAGAACTAACTGATTTTCTGATCAGCAAAGGAATCCATCATCAATCTGCTTGTCCCAAAACTCCTGAGCAAAATGGAAAGGCTGAAAGAACACATCGCAGCATTACTGAATTGGGACTCACTATGCTCTTTCATGCCAAACTTCCATCTCGGTTCTGGTTAGACAGCTTCTCTTCTGCTGTTTCCTACTCAACAGGTTACCCACACCAACTCTAGGAATGGATTCACCTTTCTTTTGTCTATATGGAAAACAACCAGATTATGGTATTTTTCGAGTTTTTGGTGCAAGGTGTTTTCCTTATCTTGGTGAGTATCAACACAACAAACTTGAACCCAAGTCTCTACCATGTGTATTTCTTGGGTATAGCAGTAAACATAAGGGCTATAAGTGTTTCTATCCACCTACAAACCGTGTCTATGTATTACGACATGTAGTGTTTGATGAATCCATCTTGCCTTATCATGAACCTACTCGTCTTTATGACTCTAATCCTTTTGAAGGGGAGCTTTGTTCCTTCTCTGAATGGCAAGCAAATGCTCAAGATGAAGCTGTACCACTTATTGCAGATACACCTCCATCTACATTTGCTCCACCAATTGCTGCTACTCAATCAGAAAGTTCACCGTTGGTTGCCCTTGTAGAACCTCAACACAGTAATTTTTCTTCTTTGGACCATCAACCTGAGCCTTGTCCTCCAGCATCTGCACCTCCATCAATGCCTGCGCCTATCTCACAAGCTCCTCAGCATCCCATGCTTACTAGGGCCAAAGCTGGAGTGCGAAAACCCAACCCAAAATATGCATAGCTTCATGTTGTTACTCATATTCTAGCAGAGCCTAAATCAATCAACGAAGCCAAATGCCATCCTGGATGGTCTGCTGCTATGGAAGAAGAATTGGCTGCTCTTGCTGCGAACAAGACATGAATTCCTGTCCCACGACAACCTGATATGAATGTTGTTGGTTGTCGATGGGTTTACAAAGCCAAGCTACAACCTAATGGCTCTCTTGAGCGTCTTAAGGCAAGACTCGTAGCAAAAGGTTTTTCTCAAGTGGATGGAGTGGACTTCACATAAACATTTTCTCCTGTTATTTGACCTGCAACAGTTAGAATTATTTTATCCATTGCCACTGTCAAACACTGGGAGCTTAGACAATTGGATATAAAAAATGTTGTCTTTCATGGCTTCCTAAGTACTCCTGTGTACATGGATCAGCCACCTGGGTATAAGGATCGAGACCATTCCAATTATGTTTGTAAACTTAGTCGAGCTCTTTACGGTCTTAAACAAGGTCCAAGAGCTTGGTTTGATCGACTAAGTGATTTTTTGCTTCAACTTGGTTTTTTCTGTAGCATTACAGATCTAAGCCTTTTCATTTGTAGCTCTTCACATGGCATCTTTGTGCTTCTGCTTTACGTTGATGACATGATAGTCACTGGAGATAATCCTGAACGTATCAATTGGCTCATCTCAGAGCTTGGCAGACAATTTTCAATCAAAGACCTTGTTTTTTGCGTCATTTCCTTGGCATAGAAGTTCACAAGCTCGGAAAGGACTTGTTCCTATCTCAACATCACTATGCACGTGATCTTCTCAAAAGGTTTGTCATGCATGCATGTAAGCCTATCTCTACCTCGATCCCTTCAAAAGGACGAGCTCTCCTCCAAACCGATAACTTCTTTCATGATCCCACGAAGTATCGAAGCATTGTAGGAGCCTTACAATATTTGACCTTTACACGGCCAGACATAGCTTATTCAGTTAACTATGTTTGTCAATTCATGCAAACTCCAACTGTTGCACATTTTTAGCTTGTAAAAAGAATTTTGAGATATGTACAAGGCACTGGCAAGCTTGGTTTGCACATTCTCAATCATAGTAATCTTGATTTATATGGTTTCTCAGATGCTGACTGGGTGGATGCCCAACCACACGGAGGTCTACTTCTGGTTTTTGTACATTCCTTGGCAGTAACCTCATTTCATGGAATGCTAAAAAACAACCAACCGTGGCTCGTTCTAGTGCTGAAGCATAATACAGATCAATGGCAGCCACAGCCGCTGAGCTCACCTGGGTATCCTCTCTTTTACGTGATCTCAGCATCCCTTTGAACTGTGCTTAATGCTAGATGCATGTTAGGAACATTGCATCTTATCTATCATGAACGGGGGCAGGTAACCTTGTGTTGCATGTCTCGACGCTTCAAATGTCCGTTCAATCCCAAGCGGAATTTGGGGGCGTCACACCTTGTACATATCTCAAAATTCTTTTGACAAGCTGAAAATGTGCAACAGTTGGAGTTTGCATGAATTGACAAACATAGTTAACTGAATAAGCTATGTCTGGCCGTGTAAAGGTCAAATATTGTAAGGCTCCTACAATGCTTCGATACTTCGTGGGATCATGAAAGAAGTTATCGGTTTGGAGGAGAGCTCGTCCTTTTGAAGGGATCGAGGTAGAGATAGGCTTACATGCATGCATGACAAACCTTTTGAGAAGATCACGTGCATAGTGATGTTGAGATAGGAACAAGTCCTTTCCGAGCTTGTGAACTTCTATGCCAAGGAAATGACGCAAAAAACAAGGTCTTTGATTGAAAATTGTCTGCCAAGCTCTGAGATGAGCCAATTGATACGTTCAGGATTATCTCCAGTGACTATCATGTCATCAACGTAAAGCAGAAGCACAAAGATGCCATGTGAAGAGCTACAAATGAAAAGGCTTAGATCTGTAATGCTACAGAAAAAACCAAGTTGAAGCAAAAAATCACTTAGTCGATCAAACCAAGCTCTTGGACCTTGTTTAAGACCGTAAAGAGCTCGACTAAGTTTACAAACATAATTGGAATGGTCTCGATCCTTATACCCAGGTGGCTGATCCATGTACACAGGAGTACTTAGGAAGCCATGAAAGACAACATTTTTTATATCCAATTGTCTAAGCTCCCAGTGTTTGACAGTGGCAATGGATAAAATAATTCTAACTGTTGCAGGTCAAATAACAGGAGAAAATGTTTATGTGAAGTCCACTCCATCCACTTGAGAAAAACCTTTTGCTACGAGTCTTGCCTTAAGACGCTCAAGAGAGCCATTAGGTTGTAGCTTGGCTTTGTAAACCCATCGACAACCAACAACATTCATATCAGGTTGTCGTGGGACAGGAATTCATGTCTTGTTCGCAGCAAGAGCAGCCAATTCTTCTTCCATAGCAGCAGACCATCCAGGATGGCATTTGGCTTCGTTGATTGATTTAGGCTCTGCTAGAATATGAGTAACAACATGAAGCTATGCATATTTTGGGTTGGGTTTTCGCACTCCAGCTTTGGCCCTAGTAAGCATGGGATGCTGAGGAGCTTGTGAGATAGGCGCAGGCATTGATGGAGGTGCAGATGCTGGAGGACAAGGCTCAGGTTGATGGTCCAAAGAAGAAAAATTACTGTGTTGAGGTTCTACAAGGGCAACCAACGGTGAACTTTCTGATTGAGTAGCAGCAATTGGTGGAGCAAATGTAGATGGAGGTGTATCTGCAATAAGTGGTACAGCTTCATCTTGAGCATTTGCTTGCCATTCAGAGAAGGAACAAAGCTCCCCTTCAAAAGGATTAGAGTCATAAAGACGAGTAGGTTCATGATAAGGCAAGATGGATTCATCAAACACTACATGTCGTAATACATAGACACGGTTTGTAGGTGGATAGAAACACTTATAGCCCTTATGTTTACTGCTATACCCAAGAAATACACATGGTAGAGACTTGGGTTCAAGTTTGTTGTGTCGATACTCACCAAGATAAGGAAAACACCTTGCACCAAAAACTCGAAAAATACCATAATCTGGTTGTTTTCCATATAGACAAAAGAAAGGTGAATCCATTCCTAGAGTTGGTGTGGGTAACCTGTTGAGTAGGAAACAGCAGAAGAGAAGCTGTCTAACCAGAACCGAGATGGAAGTTTGGCATGAAAGAGCATAGTGAGTCCCAATTCAGTAATGCTGCGATGTGTTCTTTCAGCCTTTCCATTTTGCTCAGGAGTTTTGGGACAAGCAGATTGATGATGGATTCCTTTGCTGATCAGAAAATCAGTTAGTTCTTCAGCTAAAAACTCACCCCCTTCATCACTTTGAAAGATACGAATTTTTGCATCAAACTGACATTCAACATATTTACAGAAATGTTGGAAAGTTGCAACCAAATCTGATTTATGTCTTAAAGGAAACAGCCATGTAAAATGTGTGAATTCATCAACAAAAATTGCATAGTAGCGGAACTTCTCTCTAGATAGCACAGGGGATGGTCCCCATAAATCACAATGAATCTTATGAAAAGAAGAAGTTGCTTTATTATCTTTTTGCACAAAGGAAGTCTACATGATTTTCCCATTTGGAAACTTATACAAACATTTGAAGATGAAGAATTGGAAGTGATGTGGATCAGCTTGGAAGACTGGAGATGATCGAGAATGCGAGTATGAGGGTGCCCCAAACGTTGATGCCAACATTCTTGATTCACTTTGCGAAAACGAGATGAGAAGAAAGTGAGTGCTTCTTTGCCTTGATTGCTAGCAGGTGATTTGTCATTAAAAGTATATAGTCCATTATGCTTCTGTCCCCGCGCTATTTCCCTCATCGTGATCTTGTCCTTTATAACAAAACCAGGACCAACAAACTCAAAGATTAGTGGATAGTCAGAAGTCAATTTGCTAACTGATAGAAGATCCTTTTTAAGGTCAGGAACCACCAAAACATCATTCCGTTTTAGTTTGCAAGTATGAGTCTCAATAGTGGTTGTACCAACGTGTGAGATAGGCAAAGAATGACCATTACCCACCATCACTCCATCAGATCCATGATACGGAACCAAGTTGTCGAGATTACCTGGATTTAAAGTCATATGGTTTGTGGCACCAGTGTCAGGATGCCAGACAGGATCTGAATTTTCAGGGACTTTGAGTGCAGCAAAACTTTGGGGTAGACTATCCTGAGTAAAAGAGTGATTGAACCTGTTGAAACACTTGAGTGCAGTGTGATTTCGCTTGTTGCAAATTTGACAAACAACATCATCCTTAGTCTTGTGTTGAGATGAAGCATTGTTGTTCTGATGAGGACGTGAGGATGTGCTGTCTTGCTTAGGGCCTGACTGATTTCCTTGAATGAAACCACGTCCTTTGGAGTTGAAAGATGAGGACTGATTTTTTTTGTGTTTGTTATGTTTCTGGCCATAGAAGACCATAGCAGGTGATGCAGCATCCATCTTGTATCTCTCAGCATAGCTTTCAAGAAGAGTAACAACCTCTGAATATGAGGGAACTGGAGGACGAAGCATAGTAGCAGTGAAGATCTCATATTCTTTGCCCAAACCATTGAGAAGCCACCATGACTTCTTATGATCAGGTACGGGCTTACCAATTGCAGAAAGTTCATCACAAATATTTTTGAACTTACGAAGGTACGTACTTAAGGAGTCATTTCCTTTAGTTATAGAAGTAAGCGCTTTTTCAGAGCTAAACTTCTGTCAGAGGATGTGCGAGCAAAAGCATGAACTAAGGCATTCCAGACCTCAGCTGCTGTATTGAGGCCTACAACAATACCAAGTACCTCTTCAGAGAGGGTGGCAGTAAGCCATCCTTTGACAAGCCTATCTGTTCTTCTCCATTTTAAGAACACATGATTAGAATGATGTTCAGAATCATTTCCAATGATAAACTGAGGAGGTGAGGGAGTATCACCATTAACAAAACCTTGAAGATCATAGCTCTCCAAGATATTGATCATTTGAGTTTTCCACAATAGAAAGTTTGTGGAAGTAAGACGTAATGAAACAAAGTTGGAAACGTTTTGAGTGACAGGATAAGGAAATTCAATTTCATCGAGTTGAGACATAGGTGACTCAGATATCGTGAAAAGAATAGGAAAAAAGAAACAGACAAGAAAAGAAAGAAAAAAAACAAAAAACTTCTCTCTATCACCCGTTGGGTCTAGATACCATGAAGAAAATAGAGTTTGAGAAAAAACTATCTCACGGGATGAGATAGAGAGAAGATTGTATTTCACTATATATAATGTTTTACAGAGAAAGTGTGTAAAAGGAAAGCCATATTTACGTGTTAAACATAAGGAAACTACAGCTAGAAAAATTAAAACTGATATGCTATCTATTTTCTAAGCCTTGATGCGATATCCTCTTCTTGACAAGAGATCCTTTGTTGGGTTTTAATGCTGCCAGGATTACATTCTTGCATGATCTTCTCCTCTGATGCAGGCACTAATGTAGTAATGCTTTCACTATTATGGCATCCTTGATCATCGCTTGTGTTTTAGCGACAATCGCGACACTGTGATATTGGTCACTCGTAGGGTCGAGAATCGACTGGTCCGGACCGGACAAACAGACCGGACCGGACCAGATCGAATTGGGTCCAGTCTGATCCAATCTAATTTTTAAAGGACCAAATGAGTTCGGTCCGGGGTGATCCCGGTCCAAGGGTTTTTCACCCCGGACCGAACCGAATGGAAATGAAAAAAAAAATTATTATTTATATAATAGTTGTATATAATTATATATGATATAAAAAAAAATACTAATAGTATAATATAGACTATAGTTATACTTATACTAATATAGTTATACTAAATCACTATAACTAATACTTCAACAATAGCTATAGTGACCTATACTAATAGTCTACTATTAATACTAATATACTATTATATAATTTATATAGTTATACTAATCACTATAATTAATACTATGTATAGCTATATAGTATATTTATTACTATAATTAATATAATTTAATTATCACTATACTATAATTTATATAGTTATACAGCTTATACTAAAGCATTGATTCACCATAACTAATATTATTAATATATAGCTATATATATAATTTTTTTTTTATAAGAAGATGTACTCTTTATTTATCAAACTCAAACATTACAAATTTGAATCAACCCAAATAGCTTGGGAAACACAATATGAAATTGAGTCCCACCAAATACTAATATCTTCTAAATTCCATGCAAAACGAGCCAATGCATGAGCAACTCCATTCGCTTCCCTTATGATGAATGGACCAAGTTGGATACATTTGAAACATGTTTTTGATTTCTTTAATCAATCCACCCCACAATGTAGTAGAATACCCTGCCTTTTCCAATTCTTGAACTGCTAACAATGCACTGGATTCCACTCTAATTTTTGTAATTCCAAGGGACACACACAGTTGCAATCCCTTTAAAATGACAAGAAATTCAATCTCCAAAGAATCAGCTACAGCAAGTTCAGATTTACTGGCACCAAATAGCACCTTCCCTTCATGATCATGAAGCACAACACCAACACCAGCCTTGCATTGATCACTAAATAGAGCATCATCAACATTAAGTTTCAAAACACTTGCAGGAGGAGGCTGCCAATAGCATTTATACTGCTGTTTAGTCTTTATAGCCTCTGTTGCTGCTTTATGTTCTTGGTATAGGGTAAAAGCATGCTCCATGACTTGCTGAGTTGATAGAATATTTCCTTCATATATTCTTTAATTTCTTCTATACCAAAGGCCCCATGCAAGAAGAAAGAACCTCTCCAATTCTCTTGTTTTCCTTCGCTTAATAACAGAAATAGCCATTTGTGTAAACTGCATCCTGGTTGTTGCTTGTGTTATGGAAGGGAAAAACTACAACCAGCAGTCAATTATATGAGGACAATAAACTAGTGCATGATTTAGATCTTCATCTTCTGCTTGACACCATTGACAGCTAGCCTCTTCCATCACCCTTCTATTCTTCAGATTTTGAAAAGTTGGAAGAATATTTTTACACACTCTCTATGCAAATACCTTGACTCTTTGAAGAACATGCATCTTCCAAAGGTACTTCCATAGTAACTTATCATCTGCAGCTCTGGAACTTTTAGTCTCTTCTCTAGAGATTTGAAAAAATATAAGCATTTTTTACACTGAAAATCTCACTCTTCTCATGCTCTCATATAAGTTTTTCAGGTATATTATCTAGTGGCAAGCGTATACTTAGCACTTCATTAGCTTCTTTTACTGGCAATACACTCCTTACCTTCTCAATATCCTAGATGTTTTGTTCTGGCATCATAAGAGAGGCCATCATTTGTAACTCTGTTGCAGCAGGAATGTCGACCAAATTAGCTAGCAACTTTTGGTTTGGAAGCCAATAATCAGACCTGATGTTTATGGACATACCATTGCCAACCCTCCATCTGCAGCCTTTAAGTAAACTATTCTTGGTTTTCCATATACCTCTCCACACATAAGAAGGATTAGCACCCAAACTAGATTTAATAAAGCTATTTGTTGGAAAGTATCTAGCTTTAAAAACCTTATGCATTAGGGATGAATCTTCATTCATTATCCTCAATCCCTGCTTAGCTAGAAGAGCCTTATTAAAAGTTTGAATACTTTTAAAACACATCCCTCCATCCATTTTTGACTCACACATAAGGTTATAATGGTCTAATACTATTATAATTTATATAGTTATACTAATCATAATAAGTTAATAACTAAATCACTAGAAATATAACTATATATATTTAGTATGAATGTATTATTATATTCTTTAATGTATAACTATAATATATAGTACTAGTATATATTAATATATTATAAGAGTTACAGTATAAATATAATATATTAAATCACTATAACAGTATAACTAATATTAATATATAGCTATACTAATAGTCTACTATTAATACTATTATATAATTATACTAATCACTATAATTTATACTAATATATAGTTATACAATATACTTATATAGTTGTACGAATACTATTAGTCTATTATATAGTCCAAGACTCTTAATTCTAATATAGGCTATATAGCTATAACTAATACTAATATTTATATTAATACTAATAATGTAAAATATAGTTATTCTAACTAACTAATTCAACATAACTAATATTACTAATATAATATAGCTATAGTGAATTACTAATAGTCTAATACTAATACAATTATATAGTTATACTAATCATAAATTTATAATAACTAAATTATTATAAATCTATAACTATATATATATTTAGTATCAATGTATTATTATATTCTTTAATGTATAACTATTAACTATAGTATACAGTACTAATATATATATTAATATATTAACACATTATAAAAGTTATAGTATAAATTATAATATATCATATACGTATATATAAATTTATAATAGTATTAGTATAATTAACTTAATATGTAATATGTTAGTATTAAATCACTATAACTACATAGAGTATTAGTAATAAGAGTATTACTATTATTACTATTATTTAATATAGTATTACGTATAGTATTACTATTTTTACATATAGTTATTAGTTATATCATTAGTTATTACTAACATATATATAATAGTATAATATATCAAATATAATAACATAAGTATTAAACAAAATGTCCTTAGATTAAAATAAATAAATAAAAGTTATAGGATGGACCGACCAGACAGGACCGTCCCAAATGGGATCGAACCGAACTAGTCCTTAAGGAGTTCAGTCAGGTCTAGGGTGGGAAAATCATGGACCGAATATGTCCGGTCTGGTCAGCAAAACCTCCCGGGACTAGACCGGACCGGACCAAACTCCCGCTTAGCCACTTAGGTCACACACCCTTAGCACACTGTGGAAGCAAGTGTTTGCAAGCATGCAATATTATAGTATGCAGTTAATTCGCAACAGGAAAGAGAAAAAGGGCAGTCAGGAATACTATCAGTACATGAATTTAAAATTACATCACCAACAAAAACCATAAGTCACTAGTCTCCCAAACACCGACATTTAAAAACCAACTAATCAACAACTATAGACCAGCCTGGACCGTTAGCTATCGGTCTGGTCGATTCAATCAGTCCATTAATATATTTTTCCTCTTTTCTTTGTTTGACAGAGAAATTAATACAAAAAATTAAATAAATTAGAAAAATTAAAATTAAGTGAGCTCTTTAATGTAGATTATGTAACTGACTTATTAAAAAATAATTAATTATAATTATATTTATGAGCTTAATAGTTACTAACTTAGTACTTTAGTATTCATAATGACATATATTAAAATTCTAACATTTTATATATGGCTAATGAATATTAATTAATTTCATTGTCTAAAGATTATTCATGCTTACTTGGAACTTAGGTATCTTAAAAAAAATCACCTAATTACTTTAATGAGATATAAATATTAGAGTATGTGTCTACTACTCTAGTCAATTATATAGTCAATTGTGATAAAAATAAAATAAAAATTACACGAATAACTTAAACAACTACTATTTAAAATAATATATTATATAATATTATAATATATTAAAATGACAACTTTAGAGCCCCAATATCCTAAATGGCAACTTTGAAGTGTATTAATTTTTTAGGAAGGGCTTCCGTTTTGGACAAAAGCCACAGACCTAAATAAATCCACTAAAGCCCAATATCTGGCAATCCCGGCCCAAGTCCAAAACCAACATTTGTGGACAACTTGTAAGCTTCTAAGTTATTGAACTTCTGGCCTATAATAATAATGTAAAAAAGTCATTGAACTTCTATGAATAAAGGAGTGCTTTTTTTTTTTTTTTTGTCATTTCAGTTTGGACGTAAATACTAAATATGCCTATATAACTTTCCTTTGTTACATTTTACTCTAGAGCAATTACCCAAGTGTATGAAAGATAAATCCATACTCAAAATAGTATTTGACATTTCAGTTATTGGTAATTTGGTATTAACTAGTCGCATATACCTACACGACGGGCAGAAATAATTACAATGTAACAAAGGAAAGTCATTATAAAACATATACTCTTTTATAAGCCATATACTCTTTTATACTAAACTAATTAACTTAAATAAAACATACCAATTAACATTGAAAAATCGTATAAAGCTTTTGTTATCAAGCAATAAGCCAATTGAAATGCACCATTTGGGTGCGTTTGGGTACGGAGAGTACCTCAACTGTCCTCAACACTTCTCACTACTATTCATTACTTTATTATTACTTTTCAGATACTTTTACTACTATTCTTTACTTTTTGAGAACTACTACAGACACAAAGAGATTATACAAAATAAATCCACAAACTGATGTGACTTCATGAAATCCATTAGATCTGCTTGTAATAAAAGTAACTTTATAATCTGACGTACCACATCAAGCCACATCAGTTTGTAAGTTTACTTGTGTGTAATTCATTTGTGGCTAAAGTATTTTCCTTACTTTTTACCTACTTTTTATTACTATTC
>QGSO01000298.1:823318-1058046 GCA_011037825.1 Carya cathayensis | reverse complement strand
TTGTTATCATCAAAATCCATGTGTAAATATATAATTACACAAAACTTGAAACCATAGATTCAACATCTTACTTCCTCCAATAATCATCACATGATTACTTGGTCTAAAGCCCACGTTACTTGACCCCTACGGTGCCACGATGGGACCATTCCTTGGCCACCATCGAAACACTCTGCATCTCTAACCGAAGCCTCCCTCATTCATGATGAACCAAGCTCGTACACAGGGGCTTCCAAATTCACTGTTTGGAGTGCTGCCATGGCTAGTGAGCTTGAAGCTCTTCTCAAAAGTAAAACTTGGACCCTCGTCCCCTCTCATCCGAATCAAAATTCCCTAGGTTCTAAGTAGGTCCTTAAGACCAAACGGCTTGTTGATGGAACCATTGAGCGACCCAAGGCTCGCCTTGTTGCAAAAGGGTTTTATCAACGAGCTGGGCTTGACTACTTGGAGACATTTAGCCCTGTAGTCAAACTAGTTACCGTGCGCCTATTGATCTCCATTATAGTGACCAGACGGTGGCCTCTTCATCAGATAGACATACAAAATGCTTTCTTGCACGGGGACTTGGAGGAGGATGTCTACATGTAACAACCAACTGGGTTTGTTAATTCTGATTTCCCTCATTATGTTTGTAAATTGAAAAAATCAATTTATGGTTTGAAACAAGCCCCTAGGGCTTGGTTTTCAAAGCTTAGTTCTAAACTCACAGATCTTGGTTTTTCCTTCACTTTCTAATTCCTCTCTATTTATAATTACTTCTACTACTGCTTCCATTTATGTGTTAATTTACGTAGATGATATCATTAGTACTGCCTCAGATTCGTCTCTTATTTCTGACTTTATCTCCTCTCTGTCCACGTTTTTCCTTGTAAAGGATCTTGGCTATCTTCATTTTTTTCTAGGTATTCACATCTGTCAAATAGCTACGGGTCTTTTTCTCTCCCAATCCCGCTATATTTCTGATTTATTAACTTGAACTAATATGCATGAGTCAAAACCAATGTCCACACCAATGTCGTCTTCGTCTAAACTTTCTGCCCTTGACGGATCCTCTTTTGAAGATCCTCAACTTTACAGAAGTATTATTGACATCTCCAATACCTCTCCTTTACCCTTCCTGACATTTCATTTGCTGTTAATAAAATCTGTCAGTACATGCACTTTCCCCGTAATTCTCATTGGCAAACTGTCAAACGCATATTGCGTTATCTTCGCCTCACCATCTCCTATGGTCTCTTTTTCTCATCTATTTCTACCTTTAAACTTACTGCTTTCTTAGATGCTAATTAGCCTGTTGTCCAGATGATCGGAAGTCGACAGATGGTTTTTGTATATATTTTGGGTCTCATTTAGTGTCACGGAGTTTCAAGAAACAACCAACTATAGCCAGATCCTCCACTGAAGATGAATATAAATCTGTTGCCAACATTGCTTGTGAACTTTTGTGGATACAATTTTTGTTAAAAGAATTAGGGCTTTTTATCTCTGATGCCCCAAACTTGTTCTGTGTAGGGGTGGGCAAAATTCCAAACGACCCGATTCTGACCAATTTCCGCTCCGATTCCGACTCCGACGAAATCGGAGAAGTCGGAATTTGGAAGCAAAGTCGGAGTAATTCCGACTCCGGAACGGAAGTCGGAGTCGGTGACTAAACTGTTCCGACTTCCGATTCCGACTTTCAACTTTTTAAATATGCAAAACGACGCCGTTTTGCATATGGAATTTTTACAACCCATTAACTGGAACAGCGTCGTTCCATTTAAATGGGAACGACGCCATTTTGAATGTTTGAATAATTGATAGTGGCCCTCATCCGATCGTTTCTACTTTCTTTCTTCCTCACAGCCCTACACTCGATCATCTCTCTCTCCTCACTGTCCGAAGCACACTGCAGTCTGCACCGTAGTTACGAATCACGCCTGACATGCCTCACGACGCCACAGCCCCCCACCGTCCATAGTCCGCTGTAGATTTCAAGAGGTTGCCATCGGCGCAGTGAGTTGATCCGAATCTGTTTTTCCCTATTCGGTAATTTGATTTTTCCGATTGCCCATTTACTCCAAATTTGCAATAAACTTGTTAGATAATTGGAAATTGGTTTGGATTTTCATTTATTAGTCATTTTTTCTGGATTCTGTGAATGAGTTGGCCGTGAATGTATTGAGGCAGCGTTTGTTCCCTTTCAATCCTTGTTTGTTTGTGATTTTGGACTTTGAATACAACCTGTTTGTGGAAATGTCACAACGGAAAAAAAGTTTGTGGATGCAATGATGGAATGCAGTGGATGTAAAATTTTAATGGACAATCTTAATGGACAAAGGATGTAAACTTTTAATTGGTAGTTTAGGGTATAAATTGCCAATTTTGGTATTTTATTTATATTTTATACGCAAGGCTTTTATCTTGTAAAAATAAATAAATTGAGTTGTTTCTTTATCTTTATATACTTATTGATGTCATGAACCTTGGGTGTACAGGTTTCAAAACGGTAATGAGGGAAATATTTGGTTTGGGAATGAAAGGAAGGAAATAAAGAAAAATATGATGGCTATTCTAAGTTTAGTGAAAAGTATATGAATAGCGACATGGATGGTAATTAGGAAAAGAGAAGTAGGGAAAGAAAGAAAGCTTACACTAGGACACACAGGACTGTCTTAAAAAAAATTCTTATTAAAAAACTGAATTCTTTTACTTACAAAAAAAACTCAATTCTTATTATTCAAATGTGAATTATTTGACTATAATGACAAATATATATGTTCATTTTAACACAACCCTTCCTAATTGGATTAGGACTTGTTACGTTAGTAGTGAGCAAATTCCTAATTTAAACATACTTAAAGCCCACACATAAAAGCTTATAGATTTTTATTTCATTCCAAACCATGAGGATATGTAATATGATGTTCCCAAATGGTAAAAAAGAGTTAACCCCCGCTACCACAAGGATGCAACTTGTAATTTATCCAAACAAAATTGAAGTATCACCAAAAAGCAAACAATGTCTCTTAGTATCTATGTGGCAAAACACTTATCAAAAAGTATTATGCAGCTTACCTTTTTTATTTGAGGGGAAGGAGAACAGCAAATAAAAAATTCAATGCAACTTTATTCTGCAACAGAAAATACCTCAGCAACTTTATTCAGCTTCTCCCTCACATTCTGCAACAGTTGAGAAAGGTCACCATCCCATTTGTAAAATTCCAGTTCCTTCTTGTTCAGAATCGTTTCTGCTATAAAAAAAAATAAAAGCTTATAGATTAATTCTTTTCATTTTCTTGTTGGAAGATAATAGGTGTCTCATGAATTATATAAGACAATTAATAAGAAAATAAAAGACAAGGACAACATTTATGATCAAAAACTAGCAATTGAAGGATTAAAGAACTATCTAAAAAATTTATAAAAACAAATTATAACAGAAGATAAAATATCATTGGCCTTGTTAATTATCATGGAAACTGTTTTGGATAAAAGAGCTTATTTTTTGGTTTTCATTAGTTTAAGGCTTCCTAGAGAGGATGCTATCTTTTTACCCATGCATTGGCTGCACCATCAAGTTTAGAAACTTAACCGCATACTATTCCAGAAATCAGCATGAGTTGATAACTTACGAAGTGCAAGAGATGGTCGTAGTATCATTTTATACATAACTGCCCAATGACATTTAATGTGAAATTGATGGTCAACTTCCATGAAATAGGATAGTGCATGGAAATATAAATTTATTTTAATTTAAAGTTCAATCCTTTTTTTATTACAACATACTGTGTGAAAGGTTTTCAGTTTCTGTTTCTGTTTCTTGCCAGATTTACTTGTTATGGATGCTCAGTGAGTCAGTTAGCAGTATAAATTGTCAACATGATATATGTATGCTTGCCTGAAATTTTCTGGATTGAAATTGGATTTATAACACTATAGTAGCTTCGTTTTCTGGTTTTCTGTGTAAGATGGATTTTTAATAAACTTGTTAATTTTTTTAATAAACTTATTAATTTTTTTGTATATATGTGTTAGATTTCAAGCTATGGAGGCGCAACCACATGGGACCCCAGAACAGGATCAGGATGTCACAATTCCATCCCCAGCACCGACATCCAGACATACTTCCAGAACACACACTTCGTGTGCAAGTAGTCGATTCCCCCCAATGGCTAAAAAAATTCAGGGCAATAGAAGAACAACTTGGGATAAAACATTCACGAACGCTGTGCTTGGACGTTCCCACTCGATGGAACTCTACATACATGATGTTGGATGTGACACAGAAATATCAAAAAGTGTTTGAGCGGATGGAGGTGGAGGATGGGGGCCTTAAGTATGCCTTGCTAGAGCCTGCAGGAAAGGGGCTCGGTCCGCCGGACACACATGATTGGTCGACTGTAGGATTTTTTGTCACATTTTTGCAGATTTTTTATGATATTACTATGAAAATATCTGGATTCGCATACACGACTGCAAACTTGTGGTTCAGTCAGATCTCGACACTACACCACCACCTGGAAGATGGTTGTGATGACCCTAGCGGACTGTTATCTGGTATGGCTCAAAGGATGCTGTCCAAATATAATAAATATTGGGGGCAAGTTGAGAAGATAAATAGAATACTCTTTGTGGCTGTGATCCTTGATCCCCGAATAAAATTGGCCGTGATAGAATATTGGGCAAATTCCATCCTCGGGGCAACGAAGGCTGCATCTTTTATTTCATCACTTAAAACTGATCTCGATGACTTGTACAACCACTACAAAAATAGTGGACATCCTTCATCTTCAGTGGGTATTTCACACTTGACTCCGACACCTCCCTCTGATGACCTCAGCCCAGTAGGTGCATTCCCTCGATGTCGTCAGAATTATGACATTATGAATGAGTATCATCAGCTCGTTGCATCGAAGAATATTATGGGGTGTACTTCAGAGGTTGAACAGTATTTTATGGAAGAGGTCGAGGCACCTAGTCCTGCATTTGAGATATTAACTTGGTGGAAGGCTAATTCGACCAAGTATCCAATCCTTTCTCGTATTGCCCGAGATGTGCTTGCCATTCCTATTACTATGGTTGCATCAGAGTCGGCATTTAGCACTGGAGGTTGAGTGTTGGATGCTTTCTAGAGTTCTTTGTCACCATCAACGGTGGAGGCCCTCGTTTGCACACAGAACTGGATTAGTGATACACCCCTTGGACTAGATAGCATTGGCATTGATGATGAGAGCTATAGGCTTGAAGAGAGTAACCTTATTATACTTGTTTTTTTTATTATTGATTATTTTAATTATTTTTATGATTTCATAAATCTATTTAATTTAATATTTTTTATCATTTCACAGATGTAATTGTGAACCCCAATATAGTTGTCGATGACTGATGGAGTATGGATAAAGATAAATTGATATCAGAATTAACTTAATGCAACACTTGGTATTAATGGTAATTAAATTTAACATTTACTGTGTTCAATTTTTTGGATCTATTTTGGTTACATTTATTGATTGAAGATTTCTTTTATCTTTTTTTCAGGTACTTCGAATGACCAAGTACGATGCTGCAAATTATGTTTTGTTTTCCTGGTTGAATCAATATGTTTATTCCTACAATCATACTATGGACTGTTTAATCAAACTTTGAAATACGCTATTATTTCTATTATTAATTGTTTAGGACTTTATAAATTATGTATAATAATTAATTATACAGTCTAACGTGTTCAAACACGAGTCGACCTTTTGGGATTGAAATATTGTCCCTAATACTCGTTGTACCTAAACCAAAAAATATATATATATATACATATTTAATAATGTGTTAGTCAAAACAAACTTTTATATATTTTAAGAAAATTGAAAATAAGAATGAACTCAATACAAAAATACCTCAAATTAATAAAAACTAAAGTTTCAACTATCAACTTGAATAAATATATTGATAGAGTAGAAAATACATATTCAAACTCCATTCAATAAAATAATTCCTATTGGTTTAAATGAGAAATACTAAACAATAGAAAAAACTCAATAAAGTGAGTTTTTATTGAGTTTTTATTCAACAAGGATAAAATAAATTTTAAAAAAAATGGTTATTTTACAGTCAGAGTCGAATTCCGATCGAAATCAGAATTCGAAATTTCGACCGGACCGGAATTCGAAATTTCTGATCGGAATTCAATTCTGAATTCCGATCGGAATCGTGCTCCGAATCCTTTCGGAGTCGGAATCGGAATACGATTTTGACTCCGACAAAAGTCAGAATCGGAAGTCGGGCTACCGATTCCGACGGAGTTGAACCCAAATATTTAAAACATTTAATATTTCTATTCCTTGAAAGTTGAAAATCTACATTGGGTTTGTTCTTGTTAGTTCCCTCATCTTTTCACTTAGGTAGTTCAGCCTTCCCCTTTATTATAGCTCAATCATTTCTATCCCACTTTGGTTTCCAAAGGGTGCTAGAAACTGAAGTTTACCTTCTTGTCCAATTTCTCTTTAACTACCTCTCCACCTTCATAGCCATATACATCATGTCTTCTACCTACACATAATGTTGCAACTCAACTACATTAGCTATGTCCCTATTCAAACCACTTAAAATCTTGCCATTGTGGCCTCTTGATCCTCCTCTACATTAGCCAGAATCATAGCCACCTTCATCTCCTTATGGTAATCCTTGACACTCCAAGACCCTTGTGAAAAGTTTTGTAATTATTGGTAGAGGTCTCTATAGTAGTTGTTAGGTACAAATCTCTGCCTCATGAGAACTTTCAACTTACCCCATATTTCTACAGGTCTCTCATGATTCTCCCTTCTATTGGTCACTAACTAAACTCACCAAATAATTGCAAAATCAGTGAACTTAGTACCGCCAACTTCACATTCTTCTCCTCTAAATAATTGTGACAATAAAAAATTAACTCTATTTTCTTCTCCCACTCTAAATAAACTTTAGGGTCATTCCTACCTTAAAAAGATAATATTTTCTTTTTGATACTTACAAGATTCCTATCTACTCCATCTTGACCCCTTGGATTTCTCCTAGGTCCTCTTCCACGCCTACCTCCTCTAGATCTGCCCATTCCACCCATTCCAACTTTAGATGCTATGTCTTCCTCAACCTCAACATCTTCGTCGTTCTCATCCTCATTTTTAATACTAGATTCACATCTCATCTTATCTCATCCACCTTGCAGATTTCTAATCATTATCTTTTGTTGATCCATCCTATCTCTCACTTTCCCCAACACCAAATTCAACAGTTCAAACTGTTGTTGTATGACTTACAACACAAAAAATGAGTTATCCGCCTCCTTAGGTGTTGAGTCACTTTTATGATACATTTTTAATGCGCCGCAAAACAAGAATGTCAGTGGAAAAATCTCACACACTCCTTTACGTGTTTATACTCAAATATTGTCACTCCACTCGTATTTCACTCTTTTGACTTTTCCAATACCATTCTCACCTACTCTTGACTTTTACCTCACATATTTTTCCTTTCAAGTTCTTTAAAAACTAGTTGAACTAAATCAAGATATAACCTTATATTATTCCAACCAGCAATAGATTCAAAAAAAAACAATAAAGGAATAAAATAACACGGATATTAAGGAATTTGTGCGAGGAAAAGAGCAATTGAGAAACAAGATAGTAAAGATGATATATTCAACCTCTTTGAAGATAAAGATCAATTAACACCAAATCACTTCAATTTTCAGATTGCAAAGTATACCAAACAATAAAATAACACGGATATTAAGGAATTTGTGCAAGGAAAAGAGCAATTGAGAAACAAGATAGTAAAGATGATATATTCAATCTCTTTGAAGATAAAGATCAATTAACACCAAATCACTTCAATTTTCAGATTGCAAAGTATACCAAACAGCCAATTTCTTTCTTTCTTTCTTTTATTTTCTTTATTTTTTATTTTCTTTATTTTTTTATAACTATGTAACAACCTTTGAATACACTGTCTTTTTTTAGTATAGATTCGAACACAAGCAACAACAATAAGTGCATTTTTTGAAAAAGATTGATCAGATTTTAACAAGAAACGAAAATAGAAGGAATCAAAGCAAAGATTACAGATATGGAAATTAAAGTAAAAATTCATGTAATCAATTAAAGAATTCATAAATCTGAATTCTTGAATCAAGTACACGAGTAATCAATTGTGAAAGTCATAAATCTGAATTCAAATACACGAAATTAACAAGAATGAAGAAGGAATTGCAGATCAGAATAGAAAACCCTAGAACACGCCTTAGATAAAACTCAAATGCAAGAATTAAAAATGATAAATCAAAACTTATTAGGAGCTTGAGCTCTGAATACCAAATAATGTGAACTCGTCGGATCAAAATCCCTTGAACTCACAATCAAGTTGAAAACTTAACGAAGAAAGCCAAGAATCAAGTCAAGAATATCTAGGCTCATTGAAATCTTATTTCAAGAATCTAGATTAGGTGCAAACGTTACAAAGAGTTTGTTTTTGAAAATTTCTTAGTTCAATTATGAACAAGTACAGAAAACTGAAAATTCTCTATGAAGAAAAACTTTGTTTACGTTCAACATGTTTCAAAATGCGGCTACAAGTTGTTTTTAAACCCCTTCATGAAACCCTAAGGCCGACTAAGGCCTTCATCAATTAAAAGACATGGGCTGTACATTTTCAATCCCAAAACATTATAAACTACACACCTATAGCTAATAAAAGAAGTCTACTTAATGAATTAAATATAAAAACATAAAATAGACCCACACTCTTATACATAATGAAATAAAAAGTTTACACCAAACCACTAGGCTATGTAGCCCCCCTCTGTAGCCTGTATCACATTGATTAAAACTGATTATTCTTTTTTTAAGCCCATCTTGAATGTTGAGGTCTTACTCGATGAATTTACAAACTCGAGCCAAGTAGATTGCACTAATTCTTGTATTGCTTCCTTGATCTTCTTAGTTTTTGACCTTGTGATTAGTCCATTTGAAACTTACAATATATTATTAAGACTCGGTCCACCATAGTGCCTATCGAGTTGAATTATTTATTTTATTTTATTTGATAATTTGATAAAATAGTAATAATTAGATGAGATGAAATAAGATTGAGTTAAAAAGGAATTATCAAAACGCTAGTCGTTTACCGTGTGATCCTCGCGTAACTGTCAGTTCTAGTTCTCGTTAGTAGACTCAGAAATATCTGGCCCCGTGTCGTCCTCGGTAGCTATCTCCCTCCCTCCCTCCATTATCCGTAGTCGTACACTGTACAGACATATGCAGAGAAGCCTCTCTCTTTCCGAGAGCTTCTATTGTCGATGGCAATTATTACAGCGTCGTCACTGCCAGGCCTCAACCTCTTCTCCTCTCTCCCTTCGACACCACCCCCAAATGACCCCTCTATACCGACCTCCTCCAAGCCTCCTCCCTCCCCGCCTATCCCTATACCCAAATACCCTCCTCCTCCTCCTCGCAAAAACTCCCCCAAACCCCCGACCAACCCTGCCCTCAAAACCCTCCACCGCCGCACCAAATACTTCAAGCCCGTCAAGGAAGGTGTCATTGCCTCCGACGGTGACCGCTCCGTCCTCGTCGGCGATTCCGGTGTCTCCTATCTCCTCCCCGGAGCCCCCTTCGAGTTCCAGTACAGTTATTCCGAGACCCCCAAGGTCAAGCCCCTGGCCATCCGCGAGCCCGCCTTCCTGCCCTTCGCCCCGCCGACTATGCCGAGGCCCTGGACTGGGAAAGCCCCATTGAAGAAGAAGAAGGATAAAAAAGTTCCTCTCTTCGACTCGTTCAACCTTCCGCCACCGGGGAAGATGGGAGCTAAGCAAATGGAAATGCCGGGCCCGCTTCCTTTGGGAAAGTTTCCGAAGGATGGGAAAACGAGGGAGGAAATACTTGGAGAGCCTCTGAAGAAGTGGGAGATCAAAATGTTGATTCAACCCCACTTGAAAAATAACCGCCAGGTCAATCTTGGTAAGTTTTCCGTCGGATTATTCCTATTTGCTACGCTGTTTGATGCTCTGTTTACGTTCGTAAATTTCTGAATAAGATTTGTTTAAACTTGGATGGATTTAGGAAGGGATGGGTTGACGCATAACATGTTGGAGCTGATACATTCACATTGGAAGGGGCAGCGCGTTTGTAAAGTTCGTTGTAAAGGGGTTCCCACTGTAGATATGAATAACGTTTGCCGTCATCTTGAGGTTATTACATATCTTTCCCATTCTCTAATTTTCCTCATTTTTCATTTTACTAGTTTCTTAGCTCTTATTAAAACTTACTTTACAAGGAAGGCAATTGAAAGAGAATTTTTCGAAGAAAGAGAATTTCATAAAATCCCGTTACACCTTTGAGAGATGTAATGGGATTGTGGGTGCTCAAGATGCACAAGCTATAACAGGCTGCTGAATGTGGCTATATATTTTGTGTCACCATCACACCACTTTGTTCTAACTGAACAATAGCACATTGTACTAACCATTTGAAACCACTATTGTATTGTTTGTAGTTTATTTGAGATTGCCCTGCAGCTGCATTAAATCGGTCCTTTGTGGAAGTCGTGTTTAATGCTTTTGTAGAATATGAAGAGATACACCTAGACCGCCTTAGTTGCCTCTATTTCTAATCTAAGTTGAATTAATTTCTTTATTTTGCCAAATGAGACATTTCTCCTGCATGAATGAGTTTTTTTTACTATCAGAACACTGTATAAAAGGCCGATTTTTTAACGCTTCTAAAATCTTGATCTCTTAGAATTTGCTAAAAGTCGTTAATTTTTTTTCCCTTATGAGTTTGAAGCGATGGTCAGACTAAATTTCCAATCTACTTTACTCTTAATTTACTAAAGAATACTCTAGCCTGCTTTGTGCTCAAGTTTTCCTTATAATGACAGGAAAAAACTGGGGGGAAAATCATTCATCGTGTTGGTGGTGTAGTTTATCTTTTCCGTGGCAGAAACTACAATTATCGCACTCGTCCACAGTACCCAGTGATGCTCTGGAAACCAGCTACTCCAGTCTACCCAAAACTTATCCAAGAAGCTCCAGAAGGACTTACAAAAGCAGAAGCTGATGAATTTCGAGAGCAGGGAGAGAAACTTTTGCCAATATGTAAATTAGGTAAATTCACCAGTACTCTTACTCATTCTTTTGAACTGTCACCTTGTCAGAAAGGTTGTTTCTTGTTGATTTGATTCATGGTTTGTTTGTCTATCTGTTTCAAGTAGCTAGAGCCATAGGATGTGAAGGAAACTAGGAAAGCTTTTTGGATAAGCAGAACTAGGTTGAACTAAGGATTGACTAATCCATTGATGTTTAGTCATGGCAGAAAAATATCATTAGTTTAAATATGGGTTCTGAATTTAATTATGACCTCTCACACTTCTACGTACTTTGTCTATACTAACCCATTTGCTTAATGTTCGTTGCTTGTGTGTGCTGCAAGGTGTTATTTTTCTTTAGTTTTGCTATCATGGTGGAGATTAAGAGTTTCAAATATGACAAAGTATAAATGTGTCATCTACACTCAAGTTCTGTTCTTTTCAATTCCTAGTCAACTAAAACTATTTCTTCCTTCTTTCACATTGCAGCAAAAAATGGAGTATATATCACCCTGGTGAAAGATGTTAGGAATGCTTTTGAAGGAAGTCCATTAGTGAAAATTGACTGCAAAGGGATGCACGCAAGTGATTACAAGAAGCTAGGTGCTAAGCTTAAGGTATGTAACATTTTCTGTTATTCTAACTCCTCAAGACTTGAACCTGCGCCCTTGTGCTTTGCAGCCAAAGACTTTACCATCGCACCAGATGATGGCCCCTTTAGGCATTCAAACAGTTAGTTAGTAGGAAATGCTTGTTGTGAATGTTGTTTGATTTTGTTTACTTTGTTTATTGTTGCTTCAAGATTGTTTTCTAACTTCTGTCCTCTCAACACGGGACAGGAATTGGTTCCTTGTGTGTTATTATCATTTGACAATGAACAAATACTAATGTGGAGGGGACGAGATTGGAAATCAATGTACCAAGATGCTCCTTTAGCCTCAATGCCCTCTGAATGTGGGATTGCAGGTGATATCAATTCTTCAGGTATGCACTAGAGAAGTGAAATGATGAGCCACATTGTGATTGCACAACTTTCCTTTGTATCTATAATTTTTTGGTCGGTAATTGAAAGTGCAGACACACAAGTCTAGGGCCCTACTGCCTGCTACATTGTCATACTTCTGATAAAAGACGATATTGTGCAAACATCAAATTGTAGTAAATAATATCCAGTTAGGAAGGCACATGATTTTGGATGTCATAATCATAGGAAGACAATATGTTGCTGAGATGGGTTCTAGATTATGGAAAAGGTCCATTTGGGGACATCCGATAAAATTGGAATGATACAGAGAAGATTAGCATGACCCCTGCGCAAGGATGACATGCACAAATCGAGAAATGGTCCAAATTTTTACTTATAAAAAAAAGATGATGGAAAAGTGTGATAAGTTTTGTGTTCATAGTGCTCACTGTGTTGTGGATGGTAGATCTTTTGCATAATTTAAACGAATGACTGAATCTTAAAGAACTTAAAAGAAGATATATCCACTCCAATTTCAAGGAAGCCTTTGTTGGCCATTGGATAGGAAATGATTTTGCACAAGGCAGGTACCTGATTGCCTCCTGTTTCTTTTGGAAAAAAGTTAAACAGGACCTAACCAAGTGCTGCAAGAGAAGTGGATTCCTTGAAATTGCAGTACCAAGAACTGCATTATGCTGGGCTATAAGTAATCCATGTGCTTATTTTGTTTTCATCCCCTAATTGCAAATTTGAACATTGCATGTTTACCTGGGTTTAAATTTTAGACAATTAGTTGGGCAGTTTAAGAGTGGCATAATATTAGCTTGTAGGGGGTGGCTCTGCTTTCCCCCAAAAAATAAAAACAAGGGGGCCTGGTTATGGGGTTGGTTTGAATGTGGTATATGTTCCAAAAATAGGAAAGTAATCTCCAGTCCACAAAAGATTAACTTTCCCCAGCAGTAGTAGGCAGTTAATGATTGATATTGTGGTTATCTTGTCAATTGCCCATCACTGTTTGATAATATTGTGACAGGATGATTGTCAATCACTGTTTGAAAATAGTTTGTGATTGACTCTAAACTATTTTCTGTAGTGAGAGAGGGTGGCCTGATTCGCATTACTGAGAGGGGAAGGAGGTTCAAGCAGGAATTACTACTTGGATTGGGGACTGCACAATGGATAGGAGGAGCCTTGGAGGACTGCGTGATAGATAAAAGGAAAGATCTCTTTTTATCTAGGAGGGAGGGATACCGGAGTTTTATCATCCAGAGGTCTTCAAACAGTAGTGGTCATTACGTAAAGGTGGCTGTGTATGGTGATGGGGGACGAAACTGCTGCATTTTTGTCCCTGAAGAGGAAGGTGGTCGTGGTTGGAGTAGTCTGAAAGAGGCGTTGAAGGAGAGTTTGAAGGTAGTAAAAACCAGCCATGGCAAACCTGCAGGTGGTAAGGTGAAGTCTTACAGAGAAGCTTTGTTGATGGAGGGGATGCAGGTGGGGCCAGTTGGTGCAGGAGAGGGTGATGTGCATCGAGCCCCACGAGAACAGACTAGGGAGAGAGAGAGTGGAAGAGACGTGAAGGAAATTTTGTTGCTGGTTCGTGATTTGCAGGTTCAGTTGAGGAAGGTGCAGGGGGAGATGTCCTTGGTCAGGAAGATGGTCGGGGAGTATAAGGATGGGATGGAAACGGGGAGTTTAAGGGACAGAAATTTAAAGAGGGTAGGCTGGGCTGAAGACTCGGAATGGGCTGGATCTGGGCCAAAGCCCACGGACTACAGGTTTGACAAAAGGCTTAAGGGGAAAGGCAGAATGGATATGGGCCCGTACTGGGTTGGATCTGGGCACCATAGGAAGAGCTCGGCCCGTTAGGAGTGGGCACGGGTCACGGGTTGCGTAACGGGTCAAGGGTCGGGGGGCTCAGTTCCAACAGGTCCATCGCCGATGCCTCCACAGAATCGGCCGGCCGACCAACAGACGACGCCGATATCGCCGTCCGGCACCGTTGTCGTCGTTCGTCCAGCAGATTTAGATGATACGGCGTCTGTGCATACCGTGATGACGTCGGTTCAACCTGGTTCATCGGCATGTCAGCCACAGAATCGGCCGGCCGATCATCAGACGACGCTGATGTCGTCGTCCGTCTCCGATGTCGCCGTCGGTCCAACAGAACCTGTTGGTATGCATACTGAGAGGACGTCGATGCATCTTCCAGCTCCAGCGTTGACTTGGCCACAGAACCTGCCGGCCGACCAACAGACGACGCCGATGTCGCCGTCCGTCATCGTGGACGTTGCCGTCCGTCCGACAGAACCCTTTTCCACTAGACGTTGCGTTGATACGATGCCATTGGTGATTCTTCCTTCACCACCGAGCGGATGTTCTCCTCTGAGGACTGTGCAGAACCCGTCGGCCATGCATGGGGAAGAAGGTGATGATCCGGCGAGTGCAGTAGGGTTGAACAGTGACCTCGTGGCGGTGGAACACAGTGAAGGAGGAGGAGAAGAAGAAGATTCGGCCAGTGAGCTTTTCTTGTCTGATGAAGAGAGTTCTCAAAGACTTTTACAGGGGATTAATGAGCATGGAGGGGAAGTGGTAGTGATGGGAGAAGCAAACTTGGAGGGGCAGAAGGAATTTAGGGTGCAAAATCCAATTCCTTTGAACTGTTTGTACCCGGATTCAGTGTCAGATTGGGTATTCCAAACAGTGGTTGATATAAAGGACATGGTGGGACTAAAGTGTGAAGGTTATGAAGAGCAATTCATGGCATTACTCACCGCCATCGAAGTGGGGCACCAACAACAAAGGAAAACGGGGTCCAAGAAACAACGAGAACTTAATAGGCTAACATGGTCCATGAACTCTGAAGGTAGCTCAAGTAGGGAGAGGTCTAAAGGGAAGGGCCTGTCATATTCCAATAAATGAAACCAAAGATTCTCTCGTGGAATGTTCGGGGCCTAAATGAAGCGGGTAAACGTCTTCAAATAAGAAACTTATTGAGAGGGTGGAAGCCGGACATTGTTTGCTTACAGGAGACTAAATTGAAAGCAGTCACTACAAAAATTATACGAAGTATATGGAGCTGTGCATATGTCGATTGGGTGTATTTGGCAGCTAATGGGGCCTCGGGAGGAGTGTTGGTGATGTGGGATCAACGGGTGGTGGAGAAATTAGAAGAGGCCGTTGGGTCGTTCTCGGTGGCATGTTCTTTTAGAAGTGTGATTGATGGATTTATGTGGGCCTTTGCAGATGTTTACGGACCTAATGTAGACAGTGATCGAAGACTATTGTGGGATGAACTAGCTGGGTTACACAGCTGGTGGGATCTTCCTTGGTGTATTGGTGGAGATTTCAATGTAATAAGATTCCCAAGCGAGTGTTTTGGTAATAGAAGAATGCGTCCAGCAATGTTAGATTTCTCAGAATGCATTTTTGAGTTGAACCTAGTGGATCTACCACTAGCAGGGGGCATAAATACGTGGTCTAATAATCAGACGTGGTCTAGATTAGATAGATTTCTAATCTCCCCAGATTGGGAAATTCACTATCCAGAGGTATGGCAAAAGAGATTGCCTCGTTTATGTTTAGACCATTGGCACATCATGCTAGACTGTGGGGGGATTCAAAGAAGGCGGCAACATTTTAAGTTTGAAAACATGTGGTTGCAAGCTGAGGACTTTGTGGATAGGGTTGGTCAGTGGTGGTCATCATACCAGATTCAGGGTACTCCCAACTTTGTTTTTGCCGGAAAGCTAAAGGCTCTAAAACAAGATTTAAAGCTTTGGAACAAGTAGTCCTTTGGCAATATTGGGGAACTCAAGAAAATAAAACAATGGGAGATACAAGAGCTAGAAAGGTGTCAAGAGTCAAGGCCTTTAAATCCGAAGGAACAAGCTCAAAAGTCAGCATTGGTTGTAGAGCTCGAGAGGATAATTCTATTAGAGGAGATCTCGTGGAGGCAGAAGTCTAGAGCTTTATAGCTGAAGGAAGGTGACTGTAGCACTAAGTTTTTTCACAGGGTTGCTAATTCTCACAGGCGATCCAACAACATAGAGATGCTGAAGATTGATGGGTCAGAGTGCAGGGATGGGCAAGTGATTAACGATCATGTAGTTAGTTTTTTTGAACAACTTCTTACTGAGCAAGAGGGGTGGAGGCCGAAGCTAGAGGGGTTGGCTTTCGATTCCATCGGACTGTCGGACGCCAACCGGATGGAGAGGCCGTTTGAAGAGGCAAAGGTGCTAGAAGTGGTAAGGAAAATGGCTAAAGACAAGGCTCCGGGTCCTGATGGATTCTCTATTGGTTTTTTTCAAACCTACTGGGAGGTCCTAAAGGATGACTTAATGGCGGTGTTCCAAGAGTTTCATTCGATCGAAAAGTTTGAGAAAAGCTTAAACGCCACTTTCATAGCCTTAATACCAAAAAGGGTGGGGGTGGAGGATGTAAAGGAGTTTCGCCCCATTAGTTTAATAAATGGGGTTTACAAGATTCTCTCCAAGGTATTGGCAAATCGGCTTGGTCATACCATAGAAAGATAATTTCAAAGCCTCAAAATGCTTTTGTTAAGGACAGACAGATTTTAGACACAGTGCTCATCGCCAATGAATGCCTAGACAGTAGATTGAAAGCGGGATATCCAGGGATTATATGCAAGCTAGACATGGAGAAGGCATATGATCATGTTAATTGGGATTTCCTTATTGATATTCTGGGGAAGTGTGGCTTTGGGGAGAGATGGTGTACTTGGATCAGATGGTGCATATCAACGGTGAAATTTTCAGTCCTTATAAATGGAAGTCCTACTGGATTTTTCAATAGCACACGAGGCTTAAGACAAGGAGACCCGTTGTCTCCATTACTCTTTGTTATTGTAATGGAGGCTTTGAGCAGGATGATCTCAGTTTTGGTTGCAAATGGGCAGATGACTGGTTATTCGATTGGAACCCCAGGCGGGGGTAGTATTAACATTTCTCACTTGTTGTTTGCAGATGATACCCTAATTTTTTGCGAGGCGAACCAACTCCAAGTTAGAGTACTAAAGGCACTCCCACTCTGCTTTGAGGTAGCTTCAGGGCTGAAAATGAACCTGGACAAATCAGAAATGGTGCCTATTGGTGGTGTTCAGCGTCTAAGATACTTGGCTAATACTTTGGGATGTAAGACTGCTACACTCCCCTTGACGTATCTAGGACTTCCATTGGGGGCCCCCTCGAGAGCAGTTGGGTTATGGGATACAGTGATTGAGAGAGTAGAGCGACGATTAGCAGGTTGGAAGAGAATGTACTTATCAAAAGGGGGTCGGATCACGCTTATAAAGAGCACTCTATCTAACCTTCCAACATACTTTCTATCTTTGTTCCCTATTCCATCAAGGGTGGCACCCCGCATTGAGAAATTACAACGGGACTTCTTGTGGGGCGGAATAGGAGAGGAGTTTAAGTTTCATCTAGTCAGATGGGAACAGGTTTGTAAACCTATCTCGAAAGGGGGGTTGGGCATCAGAAAGCTGAGAACCTTTAATCAGGCGCTACTTGAAAAGTGGTTTTGGAGATATCATAGAGAACCTGACGCGCTATGGAAGTTGGTGATTGAAAGTAAGTATGGGGAATTATGGGGTGGGTGGTGTTCTAAGGAAGTGCGAGGGGCACAGGGTGTGGGATTGTGGAAACATATTAGACAAGGATGGGGGGTCTTCTCTCACTACACGAGACTTAGTCTAGGAGAGGGAAACAGGATCAAATTTTGGTATGACACCTGGTGTGGTAATTGCGCGTTCAAGGATTTATTCCCTACACTATTCTTGGTTGCAAGCGACAAAGAAAAATCGGTGGCGGAAGTCATGGTGGTATTGGGGGAGCAAATCCAGTGGAATATTAGTTTTAGCAAGGCTGCTCAAGATTGGGAAATGGACTCTTTTGAAGCTTTTTTCAGCCTCTTGTATTCAACCAGACCAAGTAACCAGCATCCAGATTTATTATGGTGGATACCATCGGGAAAAGGTTCGTTTTCGGTCCGTGCTTTCTACAAGGCCCTAACACAAGAACAACCCTCTCAGTTCCCTTGGAAAAAGCTTTGGAAACACAAGGCGCCTCTCAAAGCGGCTTTCTTTGTGTGGTCGGCGGCTCTGGGCAAGATTCTCACAGCGGATAACTTGAGAAAACGAAGAGTGATCATAGTGGATTGGTGTTGTATGTGCAGGAAGGGGGGAGAAACCGTTGACCATCTTTTATTACATTGTGAGGTAGCTCGAGGGTTATGGAACGAGGTTTTTTGTAGACTGGACATGGGATGGGTTATGCCGGAAACAATTGTTGCGGTTCTTGCTAGCTGGACAGGATTGAGAGGCAACAACCAGATCAAGGCTATTTGGAAGATGATCCCGATATGCATTATGTGGTGTCTGTGGCAGGAACGTAATGAACGAACTTTCGAGGATAAAGAGAGATCTATGGAGGAGCTGAAAGTCTTCTTTTTTAGAACTCTTTGTACTTGGGCTATTGTTGTTAACTTTAATGGCCAAAATCTTCACGAGTTCCTTTTCTCTTTTGATCCTACGTAGTGTAGGACATTCATTGTACTGAACGTGGCTTTTGCCTATTCTTTTATTAACATACCTTCTTACTTTTCTCAAAAAAAAAGAATCCCCAAAAGAACCTCCAACCTTCGTCACACCATTCCAAGCAAACACACCGTCGGATTACTACTGGTGGGGTCGCCATCACCCGTCAACTTCTTCTGTGAAGACAGAGGCTAGGTCGAAGCAACCACCTGATCGGGCTGATCCATCCCGCTATTTGCAGTAATTAGCATCTCATTCGTTGTGTTTACTGTAGCAGATCTCGTTGCCGGAATGCACCGTTAGGATTCACCCGCTGCCATCAACCCATTCTAAGAAGACAAACCAGTCATCAGGGCCACCGTAGGCTTGGGCTAAAGCAAAGCTCCTTGCAGCCCACTATGATGTATCTTCCATGAAATAGGCCTTTGGGAGGGGCTTCTAGCAAGCCCAACTCCTTCATTTGCAATAGAAGCCTTAGGCCCANAACCTCCAACCTTCGTCACACCATTCCAAGCAAACACACCGTCGGATTACTACTGGTGGGGTCGCCATCACCCGTCAACTTCTTCTGTGAAGACAGAGGCTAGGTCGAAGCAACCACCTGATCGGGCTGATCCATCCCGCTATTTGCAGTAATTAGCATCTCATTCGTTGTGTTTACTGTAGCAGATCTCGTTGCCGGAATGCACCGTTAGGATTCACCCGCTGCCATCAACCCATTCTAAGAAGACAAACCAGTCATCAGGGCCACCGTAGGCTTGGGCTAAAGCAAAGCTCCTTGCAGCCCACTATGATGTATCTTCCATGAAATAGGCCTTTGGGAGGGGCTTCTAGCAAGCCCAACTCCTTCATTTGCAATAGAAGCCTTAGGCCCAGGCAATCCTCCCTTCACCTCAGCTATAGTCTCAGTTCTTCTATTACAAATATAACCCAAGCCCATAATAAGGCTGTTTACGGACCTAATGTAGACAGTGATCGAAGACTACTGTGGGATGAACTAGCTGGGTTACACAGCTGGTGGGATCTTCCTTGGTGTATTGGTGGAGATTTCAATGTAATAAGATTCCCAAGCGAGTGTTTTGGTAATAGAAGAATGCGTCCAGCAATGTTAGATTTCTCGGAATGCATTTTTGAGTTGAACCTAGTGGATCTACCACTAGCAGGGGGCATAAATACGTGGGCTAATAATCAGACGTGGTCTAGATTAGATAGATTTCTAATCTCCCCGGATTGGGAAATTCACTATCCAGAGGTGTGGCAAAAGAGATTGCCTCGTTTATGTTCAGACCATTGGCCCATCATGCTAGACTGTGGGGGGATTCAAAGAAGGTGGCAACATTTTAAGTTTGAAAACATGTGGTTGCAAGCTGAGGACTTTGTGGATAGGGTTGGTCAGTGGTGGTCTTCATACCAGATTCAGGGTACTCCCAGCTTTGTTTTTGCCAGAAAGCTAAAGGCTCTAAAGCAAGATTTAAAGCTTTGGAACAAGCAGTCCTTTGGCAATATTGGGGAACTCAAGAAAATAAAACAATGGGAGATACAAGAGCTAGAAAGGTTTCAAGAGTCAAGGCCTTTAAACCCGGAGGAACAAGCTCAAAAGTCAGCATTGGTTGTAGAGCTCGAGAGGATAATTCTATTAGAGGAGATCTCGTGGAGGCAGAAGTCTAGAGCTCTTTGGCTGAAGGAAGGTGACCGTAGCACTAAGTTTTTCACAGGGTTGCTAATTCTCATAGGCGATCCAACAACATAGAGATGCTGAAGATTGATGGGTCAGAGTGCAGGGATGGGCAAGTGATTAACGATCATGTGGTTAGTTTTTTTGAACAACTTCTTACTGAGCAGGAGGGGTGGAGGCCGAAGCTAGAGGGGTTGGCTTTCGATTCCATCGGACTTTCGGACGCCAACCGGATGGAGAGGCCGTTTAAAGAGGCAGAGGTGCTAGAAGTGGTAAGGAAAATGGCTAAAGACAAGGCTCCGGGTCCTGATGGATTCTCTATGTTTTCAAACCTGCTGGGAGGTCCTAAAGGATGACTTAATGGCGGTGTTCCAAGAGTTTTATTCGTTCGGAAAGTTTGAGAAAAGCTTAAACGCCACTTTCATAGCCTTAATACCAAAAAGGGTGGGGGTGGAGGATGTAAAGGAGTTTCGCCCCATTAGTTTAGTAAATGGGGTCTACAAGATTCTCTCCAAGGTATTGGCAAATCGGCTTGGTCATACCATAGGAAAGATAATTTCACAGCCTCAAAATGCTTTTGTAAAGGACAGACAGATTTTAGACGCAGTGCTCATCGCCAATGAATGCCTGGACAGTAGATTGAAAGCGGGATATCCAGGGATTATATGCAAGCTAGACATGGAGAAGGCATATGATCATGTTAATTGGGATTTCCTTATTGACATTCTAGGGAAGTGTGGCTTTGGGGAGAGATGGTGTACTTGGATTAGATGGTGCATATCAACGGTGAAATTTTCAGTCCTTATAAATGGAAGTCCTACTGGATTTTTCAATAGCACACGAGGCTTAAGACAAGGAGACCCGTTGTCTCCATTACTCTTTGTTATTGTAATGGAGGCTTTGAGCAGGATGATCTCAGTTTTGGTTGCAAATGGGCATATGACTGGTTATTCGATTGGAACCCCAGGCGGGGGTAGTATTAACATTTCTCACTTGTTGTTCGCAGATGATACCCTAATTTTTTGCGAGGCGAACCAACTCCAAGTTAGAGTACTGAAGGCACTCCTACTTTGCTTTGAGGTAGCTTCAGGGCTGAAAGTGAACCTGGACAAATCAGAAATGGTGCCTATTGGTGGTGTTCAGCGCCTAAGATACTTGGCGAATACTTTGGGATGTAAGACTGCTACACTCCCCCTGACGTATCTAGGACTTCCATTGGGGGCCCCCTTGAGAGCAGTTGTGTTATGGGATACAGTGATTGAGAGAGTAGAGCGACGATTAGCAGGTTGGAAGAGAATGTACTTATCAAAAGGGGGTCGGATCACGCTAATAAAGAGCACTCTATCTAACCTTCCAACATACTTTCTATCTTTGTTCCCTATTCCATCAAGGGTGGCACTCCGCATTGAGAAATTACAACGGGACTTCTTGTGGGGCGGAATAGGAGAGGAGTTTAAGTTTCATCTAGTCAGATGGGAATAGGTTTGTAAACCTATCTCGAAAGGGGGGTTGGGCATCAGAAAGCTAAGAACCTTTAATCAGGCGCTACTTGGAAAGTGGTTATGGAGATACCATAGAGAACCTGAAGCGCTATGGAAGTTGGTGATTGAAAGTAAGTATGGGGAATTATGGGGTGGGTGGTGTTCTAAGGAAGTGCGAGGGGCTCAGGGCGTGGGATTGTGGAAACATATTAGACAAGGATGGGGGGTCTTCTCTCACTACACGAGGCTTAGTCTAGGAGAGGGAAACAGGATCAAATTTTGGTATGACACCTGGTGTGGTAATTGCGCGTTCAAGGATTTATTCTCTACATTATTCTTGGTTGCAAGCGACAAAGAAAAATCAGTGGCGGAAGTCATGGTGGTATTGGGGGAGCAAATCCAGTGGAATATTAGTTTTAGCAGGGCTGCTCAAGATTGGGAAATGGACACTTTTGAAGCTTTTTTCAGCCTCTTGTATTCAACCAAACCAAGTAACCAGCATCCAGATTTATTATGGTGGATACCATCGGGAAAGGGCTCGTTTTCGGTCCGTGCTTTCTACAAGGCCCTAACACAAGAACAACCCTCTCAGTTCCCTTGGAAAAAGCTTTGGAAACACAAGGCGCCTCTCAAAGCGGCTTTCTTTGTGTGGTCGGCGGCTCTGGGCAAGATTCTCACAACGGATAACTTGAGAAAACGAAGAGTGATCATAGTGGATTGGTGTTGTATGTGCAGGAAGGGGGGAGAAACCGTTGACCATCTTTTATTACATTGTGAGGTAGCTCGAGGGTTATGGAACGAGGTTTTTTGTAGACTGGACATGGGATGGGTTATGCCGGAAACAGTTGTTGCGGTTCTTGCTAGCTGGACAGGATTGAGAGGCAACAACCAGATCAAAGCTATTTGGAAGATGATCCCGATATGCATTATGTGGTGTCTGTGGCAGGAACGTAATGAACGAACTTTCGAGGATAAAGAGAGATCTATGGAGGAGCTGAAAGTCTTCTTTTTTAGAACTCTTTGTACTTGGGCTATTGCTGTTAACTTTAATGGCCAAAATCTTCACGAGTTCCTTTTCTCTTTTGATCCTACGTAGTGTAGGACATTCATTGTACTGAACGTGGCTTTTGCCTATTCTTTTATTAATATACCTTCTTACTTTTCTCAAAAAAAGGATGATTGTCAATGTTAATTTTCACTTTTCATAATTTTTTGCAGGCAAAGATGATGATTGTATTGATGCTGATGCAAAAACAGTGAGGACTAGCCCTAAAATGATGGCGTTGTGGAAGCATGCAATAGAGTCCAGCAAAGCTTTATTGCTGGATGAAACTAATCTTGGTCCTGATGCTCTTTTGAAGAAGGTGGAGGAATTCGAGGGTATTTCACAGGCCACAGAGCACTCCTATCCAGCATTAATCTTGTCGAGCAAAGATGGAAGAAGCAGCTCAGTAGCAGAATCTGAAGATGATTCTCAAAGTGACGGTTATATCAAAGATGACATCTACAGTGATAGTGATGACGATGATTACATAAATTATGATAGTGATTCATTTGAAGATGTGGACTCATCAGTCCCACGGGGTTCCTTACCTGTCGATATGATAGCAGAAAAGCTCAGATGGGAATGAAATTGCAAAGAAGGATCTCACAAACGTACAAAAGTGGGGTTGTGAAGTTGATTACCTTTTACTAGAAGAAAATGAGGAGCTTGGTAGCTTAAGATTGGCGAGACATTATTTGGAGGGAAGGGTAGAAAACGAAAATATGGAAATGTATAGATATGTTTGACAGGACTGTCTTGTTGTCTTCATCCGTGGCTGGATCACATGGTGTTGCCTCATCAAATATTTTGGGCAATGAAGATGGAATTGTTGCACTTGCCCCCAAGTGTGTATATCTTTGCAGATTATGAAAATCTCTATGGTAGCATTTATTTTCCCAGCTTCTAATTAACGAGATCTTATCAAAAAAATAATATTGGTGGGGGTGGGTGAATGTTCTTCCTCTGTATTAAAATCAGTCGATCCAACTTTGAAGTCAAAAGGGAGGATGGAAAGAAAGGGCACCAAAAGGAGGAAAAGTAAATGTTTGTTTGTTTGTTTGTTCGTTCATGGGTAAGAGGATGCGCCATTTATTAATAAACTAGGTTGGTTGGTTTTGTTTTATATTCATCATGATTTATTTATTTATTTATTTATGAGCAGTTTGACTAATTTGTGGCTTTGGGACCAATTATTTTTGTGTAAAAATTGCACTTTGGATCATCTCCCATGTATTTGATAGTTGAAATTAAGGAAATGTTATTACAATATTTATGTTAATAATAATCATAGTGAAGATTGGTTGTAAATGACATGTAATTGCTTTTGGTTGTTTGTTAACTGTTTTATGATGAATGGAAATTTCTGATGTTATCAAAAACAAAAACAAAAAAAAAAGAGGGAAGTGAGTCGGAACTGAGCCATTAGATTAAAGCCGCGTGTCCGAAGAAATGGGCCCAAACCGGAGTCAAGAAACTACGGCAACGACAATGAAAGAAAAGAAGAAATGAAAGACGCAAGTGAAGGGAAGGCGAAGGGAAAGAACAAAGAAGTGGTTTTTTTGGTATTATTTGTTAGAGACTGAGGCTCTCTCTCTCTCTCTCTCTCTCTCTCACTGTCTTCGGTTTGCTTCTTGTCTGCAAATTGCTTACTCCTACCAAATCCTTTAAAAATAAATTTATAAATATCGTGATTTGATAATATACATTATTTTTATTAAAAAATAGATATTAATATATATATCAATTTATTTTTACGAAATCACGTAACGTAAAATTGAAAAAAAGTGTATTCGACATGTCTTATCTACTGAATCTTCTCTAATCCAAGAAGCTAGTCTGCGCCATCACACAACGAAAGCGCATCCATCTTATGTTATCGTACTCTCTCTCTCTCTCTCGATCAATTGCAGCAAAGGAAGAAGCAAAGCATCTTCTTTTGCATTGACGTCTCTGTCCTCTGCATTTCATTTGGCAAAACCGTAAGTGCCACACCTTTCTTTTTCGTAGGAATAGACCTTCTTTTCTCTCTCTTTTCTTGTTTCAATGTATTTTTTGGGTAAAACCAATCTAAAGAAAGGAATCTCTGTGGTATTTAGTAATATTGACAATAACCCATATTATATATTAGTCCTTAGTTCTTCTGCTTGTTCCTTACTTGCCTAACAAGAATTTTGGATAACTTAAAAATGATTGTTATGATAAACTACTAGCTCGTTAGTTGAATTTGATTGCCGTGTAGAATGATGGGGGTTAAAGTTTCGAGTATTGGGTTTCTATCCGTATAGGCATACTTCGTTTTGTAGATTTGCTGGTTCTTCAAGTTTTTAAACTCTATAGCTTGGTTGTAATCGAAGTGTTTGCGGGAAATTGTCTCACTGTAACTTCGTTTTTTCATCCGAATTTATTTGTTTAACTCGGTTTTGATCTAAAAACTTGTTCTTTTTTATTTTTTCATTGAATTATTTGGTTCCGGCCGTATCAATTTTGGTACAAAATATTTCAATTGGGAAACTTTGATCTTATTTGTGCATTCTAGCATCTAGTTTCTTTTCTTTTCTTTCCTTTTTTTATTTTTATTTTGAGTGGGGGGGAGGGTCAGACGGAACTTTTATCGAGTTCATTTCTTTTTCCATCACAAGGCACACGCACTTCTTTTCGTTCTTTTTTTTTTGTTTTTTTTTTTTTGTTTTTTGTTTTTTTTTTCCTGTCTCCTTAACAATAAAACAATAACTGTATGCCTTTCTCCCCTGAAATGTGCCATCATCCATCTGCATGCTGTAGCCTGCCATTTTATACCAGCATATGGCTGTAGGAATTAAACTTGAAAATATGATGAATAGTGGAGCAAGTGATAATAGTGTGTTTAGTTTCCTGACAGGATCCTCAACCCATACTTGGCAGCCTGTCATGACTAGTGATGATACAAACACTCCAAGTTATTGGTTGAACTGGAGGTTCTTCCTCTGTGCACTATGGATTTTGGCTTCAATGGTTCTGGCATCAATTCTAATATGGAAATATGAAGGCTTCAGCAAGCGAAGACCTGGCAGGAGAGAAAACCAGCGAGAAATAGTGGTGTCTTTGTCTGAAGATGAAGCCTGGAAGACGTGTCTCAAAGGACTCCATCCTGGCTGGCTGCTTGCTTACAGAACAATTTCATTCATTGTGCTTTTGGCATTGCTCATTGCTGATGTTGTTGTCGCTGGAGGTGGCATTTTTTACTTCTATACTCAGTAAGCCCTCCTTTGCCCATCTGTTCATCTTGCATCTGTGTAATTCGGCATACTTCCATGTAAGACAGCTTTCAAAGTGCCGTGCTCAAATAAGAAACTTCCTTTAAAGAAGTCTCCTCCAAAATTGTATAATATTTTGGATGTCACCATTTGATTCTTGACTGCTTCAGTTTTTAAATCTACACTATTCTTCTCTTCTTACAAAACCCAAGCAGACAACCTAAATTTGTTTGGGGACTTTATTCAGCATGCTAGAAATAGAGGACGGTATACTTCTACCCACTTCAATGGAGCACAGCTTTGATCTATGGATTTTTTAAAACCCCTGGAACATAATATATTTTCTGTCTTAGTTAATAATGGAAGCTTATGTCAGGGAGGGAAAGGTCTTGTGATTGGTTTCTCATTAAGGGAGTATCTGTATAAGCAGCTGTCAAATATCAAGTTTGATCAGAGGAATAAAAGAAACTGCCACTTTTGCTGATTATGTTTCTTGTGATTTTTTCGTTGGCAACAGGTGGACATTTTCTTTGGTCACAATCTATTTTGGGGTACATTTTCTAACTCTTGAGTACTCGTAAAGATCCTTGCTTTAACGGTTTAGTAACTTTGTATCGTGATCAAATTTAAAAGGAGTCTAAAGTCTGATTGAGATGAAATGGTGACATTATTCTCTCTCTATGTTTGTTGGAATACTTCACTAATTGTCTGTTTATATATATATATATATATAAAAGACGACAGTACTCCATAATCCCTCACTTGTGGTGGAGGAACACCATGGTTACAATTCTTCACCTTAGGGGTTACATTATAAACACCCAAAACCAAGGCGCAAAAGCACTATCAAATTCTTATTCCTAGACAAAAAGAAATTCATTTACTTCAAACGTATGAAAGCCAAGCTCTATCAAGTACCAAAGCACCTTGCACATTTCATTGTAGATTGTTCCAATAATAAAAGCGAGTTTCTCCTAGTGCTCCTAATTTGGCTAAACTGTCTGCAACTTGGTTAACTTCCTGAAATATATGTTGAGGTGAGAAGTTGCATACCCTCTGCATATCTCTGATCCGATCACCCAGCTCTCTGAAATACCATGGACAGCAACCTTTTTCTTGCACCCAACTAACCACCACCTATGAATCCAATTCCAAAATCAACCTCCAAGCGGTTTTATTCAAATGCACAGCTGAATGCCTTCCGGGATGGTTCTCATTTCAGCCCGTGTTGGTACCTTCCCCATATCAAGCAGAGAAGGCCACCAAGAACTGTCCCCTTTCATTTCTCACCACATCTCCACCTTCACAAGGACCCAAGTTACCAAAACAACACCCATCTACATTAAGGGGAGGTTTGGATAGTGAATTGAAATTAGATGAAAGTTGAAGAAATATTGTTAGAATATTATTTTTTAATATTATTTTTGTTTTGAGATTTGAAAAAGTTGAATTTTTTATTGTATTTTGTTTAGGACTTTGGGAAAGTTATAATGATTAGAAGAGATGAGATGGTTTCTGAATCCAAACAAGGTAGTTTAATCCTGCTACCAGCCAGCTTCCTCCAGAATTGGACTCTAACCTTTGGCCTTTGAACCTCTATTGTCAGTATCCCAATTGCTCAAATATCTTTTTGTCAAAACCAGAAATCTGTTTCACCTTAGTTATTATGCACACAACATCAACTATCAATCTATCATCATCTTCACTTGAATAAAAATACTCTCCAGATTTTGTGGCTTCCCTTCCATTCTTGCTTGGCATCTTCTCACCCAAAGGTTCCAACTTATTATAGAGGGGAGAATCCTGTCCACATATGTTTGATATCACTACTTGGCTGTGCAGTTTTTTCCCATGGAAAAACACAACAACCATCTGTCTGTCAATGTTTCAAAATCTATTGGAACTCCATTTTGCTTGTACATCACCAATAAGTTACTAATCTCTCAACTTTAATATGTAGCTTGGGTCTTCACTCTCCATTTATGGTTGTTGCAAGCGCAACAAAGTTGGAGGGAATGCAGCTTATCATGCAGGTTTAGATGCAGAGCGAGGAACCTATATGGCCCCCACACTAGGGGAAAGTGCAGATATGTCCAATATGTACAAGACTTCAGATACCAGTGAAGAATCTCACACTCGCCATACTGCAGGTGTATGGGGTTATATCTTTCAAATCATTTTTCAGGTATTTGTTTTCAACATGCCACAGTTTTTTTTAATGAATTTAAACTTGTTTGATTCTTGAGTATTTTGTCTTTCTCAGTAGCTATTGTTACATATATTCTATTCATTTTGATCCTTTAGATGTTATTTTAATCTTGATTATCTGATTCTTTGGCAGAGAAAAAGGTTCCAACTTTCCATAAATTTCTTCAGCACCTTCCCACTATTAAATAGTAGTGGGAAACGCTAAATTGTGCTTATTTTTGGCTTTGGTGGACTAGAAAGTCCGTTGAATTTTATTTTCTACTTACAGATGTGTGCAGGTGCTGTGGTGCTTACCGATTGCGTATTTTGGCTCATTCTTTATCCCTTTCTAACAGCCAAAGATTATGATTTAGATTTTGTAAGTACAAACTTAATATCACACTTGCTGTGTTGCTTCCTTTGTTTAAACTATATATGTCGCTGTGCATGTGATCAAAACCTTGACACTTTCTCCAAGGTTCTGGCTTTATTAAGGTTGATGTAGAAAGTTCAGACATGACAGTTATATATATTTATCATTTGGGAAGTGTTTAGACTGAGGTAATTGGTTCTGCTTGAACAAAAAACTCAAGTCAGAGTTGAGCCTTGACATTTTCATTGGATCTGAAAGTCAACTTGCAACTAGAATTCTCTGCCCTCTTCCCATTATCAATACTGAAAGCAACAAAAGGAGTAGTGGGTAGGAGAAAAATTTAGGGAAGTTAGCAGTTGCAAGTTTTCTTTTATATCTTGTTCCTGCAATTTAGCAAGTTTTCTTTTATATCAAAGTGCTTGCAGTTCCATGCCAATGTCACGATCATCAGACCTGTTTTTTTCCCAAATATGACTTGAATTTTTCTTTATATCACAACTGGTTCCATCTGAGGAGTGTATTCACCTTTAAACTGCAGTTGATTGTTAGTATGCACTCAATCAATGCCATTCTCCTCCTTGGTGAGACAATTTTAAATTGCTTGGTAAGGGTTTCCTCAATGATTTTAGCAGTTTTTCTTCCCTTATGTTAATATCCTTATGATCAGTTCAAAATGACAACTCTATATCTCCTTGTTCCAGCGATTTCCAGTGTTTCGGATAGCATATTTTGTGCTTTGGACGGGTATATTTGTCATTTTCCAATGGATCATCCATGCTTGTGTTTCCATATGGTAAATATTTACCCTGTTCTGTTAATTAGTTACTGTTATAATCTTATTTTTACTGTTGTTATCCTTTTTTTTATATATATTTTAAATATCACTTTGTGTGAGTAGTTGTTCTGCATTGCATTTACACCTTTTCCCTCTCATTTCTGTACAGGTGGCCATATCCATTTCTGGACTTGTCATCTCCGTATGCTCCATTATGGTATGCTGTCATGATCTACTACTATTCTTGAACCACCTTATTCTGCACGAAAGCTTTTCACTTTACTTGTCATGAAAATATGGCCATTGGAAAAAAAATAACTCCCAACATAGAAAGACATGCTATTTTCCAGAAACGGATACTAAATAAAGTTAAGAAGAAAACATTTCTATTGCTAATTGACTCATATTTGATCCGTCAAAATGTCAGCAATTTGCCTCAGTAATGTGATTATTCATTGCGATGGGAAGTATATAACTGAATGCATGCAGTACTTATCACTAGAATCATTATTGATTCTATGATTATGTGTAAGATGTCAAAAACTCACCACCAGAATCTTAATATGAGATAATCATTGCCCATATCTTATATGAATTGGTCTCATTAAGTGTTAGGTTCTATACAATACTTGCTAGACTTCATATTAATCATTTCAAGGGAAAATCTGTTGCCAATAATATGCCTCAACACAGAAACAAAGATATTATGCTTCTTTTAGGAGGGGGGGGAGACGATTGAAAGGGTGTCATTACCTGTTCTATGATTTTTCAAGCTTCAGTTGGCAACTTTTAGGAATTGCAACCGTTGAAACTAAGCTCACCTAGATATATCTTCTGCTTCTCATGATAGTATTGTTTTTGTTGCCATTGTCGTTTTACAGGTACTTTGGAGTGGGTTTGATGCATATACCAAGCTATGGCATATTTGCTTTAATTGTTAGATTGAAGCACTTGTTGCTGTCAAGATCATTCCCGGATGGTTATCAGAGTAGTAGGTGAGGAATTAGATCAGGCATTACACTGCCCCGACTCAGCCATGCTAGTAGGGCACTAGTTTTTTTTGTTTTTTTTTTTATAAGTAGGGCACTAGTTAACCGAATACAAAGGCCAATGCCAACCTGGCCGAACCATTTTCATATTTGAAGATCAGTAATTCATTCTTCGTACTCTTGAGTGAGTTGCTGCAAAGGTCGGCCGTTGCTCAATTACATCAGGTGGCAATGGGAAAGAAATTGGTATATAAATAGTTGATTCTTCTAGGATAAAATTCATCATACATGTATTTTTGTCTCCGCTAGAGGCGCAATTGTACTAAATATGCTTGCATAAGCAACCAAGACATTGAAAATTTTTACAACAATTCAATTATACTATTTACTTTTCCAGCTAGTTGGAATCAAAGTGTGAGGTTGGTGCTTGACATGCTTTTTTCTCGTAATCGGGCACGCGCGCATGATTCATTGTTTGTTTATTGGCAAAATTCTTTGCCTACCACCTACATGCACCTACCCCTCTGAGCTATAAAGCTTGTGGTATCTTTAGACGGACAAGTAGCTGCTTCAGGATACGATACAGTATTTTATTGTTTGGGAGAAGTGGTACATACTACATACAGCAACAACTATTCAGCAATGTTATACATTTCATCAACCACACTACCATCTCACTTGTATTTTACTATACATGATATAACACATTTATTACCATTTAGTAATAATAAAAAATGTAATAAATATTCATTTAATAGTGATATATTCATAGTAAAACGTAAATAGAATGAAAACATAGTGTATAAAATTTTCCTTTAATAATTACGTAATAAAAATTTCAAACTTGAAAGAAAAAGTTAAAAGAAAGATTTTAAAAATTAAATTTTTATTGGTTAGTTGTATTAAAATTACCTAATAGTATTTCTATATTTTTGTTATGCTAATTGGATAATGCGACGGATAGTAGATGGATATTTTAGATTGAGACGGCAAACATGCACTCTAATAGGAGGAGGCCGTGAAACGAGATTAGAGAGAGAACGGATGTTGTGCTAGACTCCCCCATCTATTATTCACTTTTCAATTCTGCTAGGGACAGTCGTCTTATATATTATGCCACGTCAGCTGAATTATTATAAAATAAAATAAAAAAAGACGGCCAAAGTAGAAAGAAAAATTCTCCTTAACGGGTTTACAGTTGCCCAAGAGGACAAAGCCACTGTCTTATTACTTGTGCCTATATCTATGTTTGTTGCTGCTTTGTATATAACCAAGACCACCAGCAACCTCTTAGCCTTAGAAACCGACCTCCACATTGTGAAAACCATTTCGCAAGAACCATTTCTCACGGCAATTGAGACTGCCACTACCACGATTTTTTATCATCACCCAACGTTGCTCCATCGCTCAACCACCGTAAACCAATCAAAGAAACCGCATCATTGACATCGTTAGTTGTCCACAACCCATACCTCTGTTTTTGCTCATTCAAAACATAGCAAAATTTTCCTCCTAGCTTCATACCTCGTTGCTTTCTCCAGGCACGGCTTAGTGAAGCCCAACGACGTCGACTAGTGCCATCACATCTCCGTCGTCAACACCGTAAGTGTCTCGATTTTTCTCACTCTTCGTTTCCTCTCTCTCTCTCTCTCTCTCTCTCTCTCTCTCTCTCTGATGTTTAGCCACTTGGCACTGTCGACCCAACCATAGCACAATTTACAGCTGGTACCTTTCTTTATCTCTGTAAGCACCGCTCAACTGTTTGGCTCTAAGAAGAGGGGGAGAAGGGGATGGGGAAATCAAAGAGAGGGGGAGAAGGGGAAGGTATTGAAGACAGGAGAAGGAAGAAGATGAAAATCGAAATAATAAAATGGTGCGTACGCAACTTTGAATAAAACGAACCGTTTTCATTTATGTCACGTTGGCACCAACTACGCGGCTGCTCCCCAAGCCGTTTGCACACAGCATTTTTCTTCACTTTTACTCCATATTCTCCTGTTCAAGGTCCTACATTCAGTTGTTTTACCCTAACATATAAATAAACAGAACGCACATCAACAAGGAAAATATCCATGAAAGATTATGGATAAAGGTGATGCCCTTGCTCAATAAATTACTCAAAACATCTTTTAATTAAAGAACGATATCCTCATCCACTTCTCTGAGTCAACCTCTCAAAGTTCACTACCACTCACACGTCTGAGATCTCCTCACACTCCCCCACCCCCACCCCCCCTTCTCTCTCTCTCTCTCTCTCTCTCTCTCTCTCAGTAACATGGGGCAAATATCCAGGCAGGCAAAAAACACCACGCATTCAAGATATGGGAGAGAACATCGGGCTAGGGCTTTACGTTTTCACTGAGAAAAGTTTCCACCTGAGATATGTCGCCAGTCAAACCAGAGGCTTCTGCAACAGTAACTTTGTTAGAGCACTGAGAGAAAGAAAACACTTCTCCGGGTACCCCAAGTGTGAAGTCATTCGCAATGTCAGCTTCTGATATCGCACTTCTTGATGCCCTTAATTTGTCACTGTAAAATGAAAGAAAGCATGGATTAGAATTTAACGAAGCAGAATCATAAGTATCATGTAGCAGTTTAAGCAAGCAAAGAAAATATGACTGCTGTTTTGAGTAGCTCTTGAAGAATTATGGATGGCAATTACAACCACCTGACTGTAACCAATATTTTCTTGGAAAGCAATTGATGCCCTGGTGTAAATTTCTTCCTCGTCTATAGGTTGCATAGAGGGAAATTTAATGAAAAGTAAATTGTTACAATGAACAGAAACAAGAATCCATATATAACACATCAGGCAATATTAGAGCACCATCCAGTGAGCTAAGAACAGTAGACCATATAAAAGAAAGTAGATAACTCAGGAGAAAATTGCATTGGCTATAACGATTTTTTTTTTTGGGGGGGGAAATGAATTTACTAGACTAATCTCTCTTCCAGATCTTTAAATATTATAGAGAAAATGAAAATCCAAAGGGAAAACCAGAAGTGCAATCCCCTCCACAGCTTAAAAAATGAGTAATATATGTAATCAACTAAAAACAAAAGATAAAAGAACTTAAAAGCCATACATTTCCTTCTCCATCTGCTTCCTGATAAACTCCTTGGTATGTGCAGTCACTTTGTCAGTTTTGTTGCAGAGAATGAGCACTGGAATTTTCTTCTTTACAACACTGGCCTTGGTCAAGACATCATACAGGTACCTTTTGAAAGTAGTATCAAATGTTACACATCTTTGTAAGCAATATATACCTTTTTCAGTTCTATTTGTCATTTGCTCACCAACTTTGTATCACTTATTAGGATGGATCTAAGACTCATTGGGGAGGGACCCTGTAGGGTCCAAGCCAAGGTGACAGGTGATATGAAGTAAGCAGGTGGTGGTGGGTTTTGGGGGGGATTATTTTCTACCAGTGTAGCTTTGGAAAAAATAATGAATATATAAATAAAATTACTCTGAAGCAGCACGGCAGTTTGGTAAGAATTCCAAAGCATCCACCACAAAAACTATTCCTGCTGCTTGAGGCAAGAACTCATCCAGTTTGAGTCGAAGACGAGAATGCCCAGGAACATCAACCAGATGGACAGGTTTTATTTTGCCCTTCTGTCAAACACAACGTAAAGTTTCAGTTCGATGAGTGTGGCCCAATGATCAGCTAATAAACAAAAATGAGACGAAAAGAAGCGAAACGTTATAATCAATCTTATGTTCACATGGCAGCTGAAAGAATTGGGATACTTCCTTTCCCATATACAAAAGACTAATCATGATCAGATAAATCAATATGTACAGAAGACATTTGGAATTGTTTCCATCTGGGCATAAGGAATTAAAATGTAATACCTTTGTTGTTTCAGAATGAAGCACAAAAGTGCCCTCATTTGGTTCCATTGACGTAACAGTGCCCTCATGGGAAGAGCCATCCCGAAGCTGTCACAGGGATAAAATCAAAGCATAAAAGTGAAGGTATAAACAAGACCTTTGTATATGAAGTAATCAATAGTAATAGGAGGTGCATATGGGAAAGTATCTACAAATTCTAAGGAACACCAGCTAAATCTTGTTGATAAAAAGTTCAACCCCTCTAAACCTCAACCACTGTGCCATAGCAAAAAAGTAGGCAAGACAGCACCCTCCTAGAGACAACATTGCACTTTTTTCCCTGACTGCAACACTCCAACAAACCAAAAGCTTCAGAACAGAATTGGCATAACCATAAACAAGTCAAAGTACAATTAACAGTACTGTCAGCCTGACAAACAGTGCAAATACTGTTCCCAAAATTTTTGAAGCTTCCCAGCCTCTATTTTTAAAAAAAAAAGGAGCACCAACAACACCATTCATCACAACACCTTATCTCATTTCTATGTTCACATTTATGTGTGATTTGAAAAACTTTCTGAGCCTAGTGTTTTTTTATAAGTTATTTCTTCTCTGAGGTTGCCCGCAGAGGCCAAAGAAACAGAAAGACACGTAGAATCTAGTTTTTTTTTTACAAATAAGCTCAGCAAGATTTTGTAATGACATGTACTCCAAAAATCTGCTGTTACTAAAGCGTAACATGGGTTACAGGACTAGGGTTAAATAAACTTATTGCAAGATCTAAAGAACTGGCTTTGGTCATGCCCAAAATAGTTGACCTTTCTTACTCTTGGAGAGGTAAGATGTGCACAAATTGCAGCAATGTGGAAGATGGTCCCTACTGGCCTAGTATGGTGCATTTAGAAGTAAAGTAATGATGGGAATTTTGAGGAGTGTTAACAGACACTGAAGGAGCTTTAGTTTTAATACTCTTTTCCTTTGGACAACCTGATTTTAATGGGCAAATTTTTCATTATTTTCTTGTATCTTTTACTATCCCTAGACAGATGTCTCTCTTGTATCACCTCGTGTACGCCTTTTGCGTTGATTAACAAAGTTCTTTTACTCATTTAAAAAAGGACTTTATACAACCAACCATTAGGGCTTAACGAAGTGTTTAAAAAACATGTGCAGGACTCTGCAGCAGTCCCTTTATTGGTTTAGTACAGTTAATATAAACTTATAACGAGTAACAGGACATAATCTTGACTATCAACTCGAGCCATGAGCACTGTAAGACTAATGTAGGAACATTCTTCTTCAAATATGTCACATCATCGACAACTGGATGCATTGAATTATTAAAATCTTGACAAGTTAACACATATCAACGACTAAATCCAACTATGCCGATGTTTTACCTGATAGAATAGAACAGTTTTCCCACTGCCACTAAGCCCAGTTAGCACAATGGTATTAGATTTCGTGCGCTTGAACACCCGAACTGCCACGCAAAGCGAAACATCAGGTAAAAATACACAAACGTTTGATATGAAAAAAACACACCAGATTCGTGGATGAGCATATTGAACATAAAAGTATAGCCAAGTAATTAAGAATGTGAGCATAATACTCAAAAGGAGCAAAAGGGTTGTGAATAACAAGACAGCGATAGCAGCATAGAGCTGGGTTGGTGGAATCTGCTGAATGTATTTAATCCCTTGGTTCAACCATTGCTCCAGTTGATTCTTCCACGGCTCCAGTTGGTTCTTCCACTGCTCCAAATGGTTCTTCCATTGCTCTGCTCCTGCCATCGCTTCTTCCACGATTAAATCTCCGCCTCCTCAGCACTTGTGAAACTCTGAGATCTAAAGACACAAACCAATTTAAATGTTTGTGGCATTTACAGTGAGAAGAGGGAGGAAAAAAAAAGGAAGACTTAGAATTCGAATTCAAAAAGCACAGGAAAATCGAGAAAATTGTATGGTCGAAGATCTCGATTGAGTCAGAGTTACCTGGTCGAAGATCGCCCCGGAGACTACGGGAGAGTACACCTCCAGAAAAGCAATTGAAAGAAGCGAAAGCGTCTCCAACTGCAAGCCCTAAATGGGTTTAACCGGTCCGGTCCGGTCCGGTCCAGTTTTGGACAAAATGGTTTTGCATTTTTTAAAACTGATTACGCACCGATTACCCTCTTAAACCGGTATTCCGGTTTTATCCGTTTCCAGTCTGATCCGGTCCGTTTTTAATAAAATACAAATTTGTCATAAAAAAAATAATAGTAACAAAAATAAAATTAATAAAGGCAGCAATAACTATATAATAGTATTAATATTAGACTATTAGTATAGCTTTATAAAACACAATTACAATTTGCACAATTACAAAATAAAACACGATTTCACATATTAGTAAATAACATATACTAGATTTCGGATTCAAAATCCTAAATTACAATCACAAAATTACACAAACACAATCACAAAAATTACAATTACAAATTACAGATTACAAATTACAATTACACACAATTACACAAACACAATTACAAAAATCCTAAATTTTGGATTCAACACCCTAATAACACAAATACTATCTACCAGATTTCAAAGTAATTTCACAAACACAATCACAAAACCAGAATAACACAAACACAATCACAAAACCCTAATGATTCATATCAGGTTTCAAAGTAATTTCAAATAATTTAAATTAGTTAAATGAAAAAAAAATAATGGAGAAAAATTATCTTGATGAATCGAAGACAGAGAGACGTGAGAGATGAGAGGCTCAGAGGGCAGCGTAGCGCAGCGCGAGGGGAGATTCGACGGCGAGAGTGAGGTGAGGCCGTAAGGCTGTGAGGGGAGGTTCGACGGCGAGAGTGAGGTGAGGCCGAGGGTCTGTGCGAGGCAAGCTGCGGCCTGCGTGAGAGACGAAGTAGAGAAGGACTACTAAGGGAAGCTACGACAGAATGAAGACAGAAGAATGGAGGGAGAGGGAGACAGAGAGACGTGAGGAGGGGCATTTTTAGGGGTTTTGGAGAGGAAACGGTGCCGTTTCCTTTGTTTAGGGGGACTTGGGTTGCTGGACTTTCTAGCCCGCTGGACTTGTTTTTACATTGTAATATATAAATAATATATATTAATATACTAGTGGAAGGTGCCTTGAACACAGTTCATGATCTAAAAAGAAAAAAAAAATATTTTTATAAATTTATAAAAAAAAATTAATGAAGTAGAAATTGGATCAAGTTTTAGAATGAAAGTTTTGTTAAATTGTAATGTAAATTGGTTGATAAAAGGTATTTGAGAAAAAATTAAAAAGACAAAGATATAACCTAACAACATCATTATCTCATATTCGCTTGAACTTTAAAATATAAAAAGAAAACACCAATTCTATTAACATAAAGAAAAAAAAATCAGATGACTATCAATGATATAACTCCATTTCATTATGTAATATTAATGTTATAGATGAATGAATTTATTTGTCGAAGAAGGATATATAAATAATGTGACATTTAATATGTGATTAGTATTATAGTATAACTATATAATAGTATTAATATTAGACTATTAGTATAGCTATATATTAGTATTAGTTATGGTGATTTAGAATAACTATATTAGTATAAGTATAACTATAGTCTATATTAAAATATTAGTATTAGTATATATGTGATTATTTAGTATAATGATTTATATACTAATTTATACATAGACTTAAAGTATATTACCAATAGTAATATAGTATTAGACTATTAGTATCATTATAAATATTAGTATTAATTATAGTGATTAAGATAACTATATATTAGTATTTGTTAATTGTTATAGTGAGTTTAGTTTATTATAACTATATTGTTGATAGACTATATTGACAGTATTAGTATATTAATTTAGTATTAGTATTACTATATCATTATTTTATATGTGATTATTTAGTATAATGATTTATACACTAATTTATATATAGATTTAAAGTATAATACTAATAGTAATATAGCATTAGACTATTAGTATTTAGTATTAGGTCATAAAATGAAAATTGTATTAATATAAATTATATACTAATATATATTAGTATTATTAATCTACTAATGTTTTATGTACTTATCAAAAAAAATATTGAGAGTTTTAAGTTTATTAGGCTATCAAAAATTAGTAATAATATTTGACTGATTTTCTTTCTTTTTTAGTTCTTACTTCTTATTATAAATTGTTATTAATATAAATATTTATAATATTATATATTTAAAGTATATGATCAATTAAATTTTCATGTTTAAGATTAAATTTTTATTTTATAAATTATAATAACATTATCTTATATATTATTATATATATTATATAACAAAATTATATATAATATAAAACATATTATATATAATATTAGACTATTAATATAGCTTTATAAAACACAATTACAATTTGCACAATTACAAAAATAAAACACGATTACACAGATTAGTAAATAACATCTACTAGATTTCGGATTCAAAATCCTAAATTACAATCACAAAATTACACAAACACAATAAAAAAAATTACAATTACAAATTACAGATTACACAGATTACAAATTACAATTACACAATTACACAAACACAATCACAAAAATCCTAAATTTCGGATTCAACACCCTAATAACAAAATACCGTCTACCAGATTTCAAAGTAATTTCACAAACACAATCACAAAACCAGAATAACACAAACACAATCACAAAACCCTAATGATTCATATCAGGTTTCAAAGTAATTTCAAATAACTTAAATTAGTGAAATGAAAAAAAAAATAATGGAGAAAAATTACCTTGAGGAATCGAAGACAGAGAGACGTGGGAGATGAGAGGCTCAGAGGGCAGCGCAGCGCAGCGCGAGGGGAGGTTTGACGGTGAGAGTGAGGTGAGGTCGTAAGGCTATAAGGGGAGGTTCGACGGCGAGAGTGAGGTGAGGCCGAGGGTCTGTGCGAGGCAAGCTGCGGCCTGCGTGAGAGACGAAGTAGAGAAGGACTACTGAGGGAAGCTACGGCAGAATGAAGACAGAAGAATGGTGGGAGTGGGAGACAGTGAGACGTGAGGAGGGGCATTTTTAGGGATTTTGGAGAGGAAACGGCGCCGTTTCCTTTGTTTAGGGGGACTTGGGTTGCTGGACTTTCTAGCCCGCTGGACTTGTTTTTACATTGTAATATATAAATAATATATATTAATATACTAGTGAAAGGTGCCTTGAACACAGTTCCTGATCTAAAAAGAAAAAAAATATTTTTATAAATTTATAAAAAAAAAATAATGAAGTTGAAATTGGATCAAGTTTTAGAATGAAAGTTTTGTTAAATTGTAATGTAAATTGGTTGATAAAAGGTATTTGAGAAAAAATTAAAAAGACAAAGATATAACCTAACAACATCATTATCTCATATTCGCTTGAACTTTAAAATATAAAAAGAAAACACCAATTCTATTAACATAAAGAAAATAAAAATCAGATGACTATCAATGAATTAACTCCATTTCATTAATGTAATATTAATGTTATAGATGAATGAATTTATTTGTCGGAGAAGGATATATAAATAATGTGACATTTAATATGTGATTAGTATTACAGTATAACTATATAATAATATTAATATTAGACTATTAGTATAGCTATATATTAGTATTAATTAAGGTGATTTAGAATAACTATATTAGTATAAGTATAACTATAGTCTATATTAAAATATTAGTATTAGTATATATGTGATTATTTAGTATAGTGATTTATATACTAATTTATACATAGACTTAAAGTATATTACCAATAGTAATATAGTATTAGACTATTAGTATCATTATAAATATTAGTATTAATTATAGTGATTATAATAACTATATTAGTATTTGTTAATTGTTATAGTGAGTTTAGTTTATTATAACTATATTGTTGATAGACTATATTGATAGTATTAGTATATTAATTTAGTATTAGTATTACTATATCATTATTTTATATGTGATTATTTGGTATAATGATTTATATACTAATTCATATATAGATTTAAAGTATAATACTAATAGTAATATAGCATTAGACTATTAGTATTTAGTATTAGGTCATAAAATGAAAATTGTATTAATATAAATTATATATTAATATATATTAGTATTATTAATCTACTAATATCTTATGTATTTATCAAAAAAAATATTGACAGTTTTAAGTTTATTAGGCCATCAAAATTTAATAATAATATTTGAGTGATTTTCTTTTCTGAATTCTTATGATAAAATGTTATTATATATTTATAATATTATATATTTAAAGCATATGATCAATTAAATTTTCATGTTTAAGATTAAACTTTTATTTTATAAATTATAATAACATTATCTTTTATATATATATATATATTTATAATTTATATTATTATATATATTATATATAAAAATTATACATAATATAAAACATATTATATATAATATTAAAAAATAAATAAAATATATACTAAATAGAACCAGTCTGGTCCGGGCAAAAAATGTATGGAACTAAAACCGGACTGATTCCAACCGTTTTTGATTTCTAGAAACCGATTCTGGACTGGACCGATCCAAAACCAGCACAACTGGTTTTTTGGATTTTTTTACACCCTTACTAAACACGATATATTGATAAGTTTTTTCCAGGATTACCCTTTGTACCATCAATTTCTTCCGGCTTCCTTGAAGGGTATGGTTAGTATTTTTTACTTGTTTTATTTTATTTTTTAATTGTTATATCATGTAGCCTAGCCATTAAACACCAAAAATCTTCATTAATTACTTAGGCATATAATGAGAAATAATCAAGAGTGTGCAAGTACCGTACAATTATTTTGAGAAAAATAAATAAATACTAGACTCACATAAAAGAAATTAATTTTTTAATAGTGGACACCACTCTTTTTTAAAACTACTGCATGGTACTTGCGCACTCCACGACTGTATGTGGCATTACTCGGCATATAATAGATATAACTCAAGATAATAAAATATAGAATGAAGATTGACATTGCCCTTCCATTCTAAAAATATATGGAAGAAAAAGTAAGTTTAATTTTTTGTAAGAGTTACTAAATAAAATAGAGGGCATCTCGAACGGGGTAAAAATAGCTCAGGTTCAATATGACATCCAAAGTTTGGTCCACCACAAGAGGCATTAGAAGCAAGTGGTAAAAAGGATATGAGGGGGACAAATGCTAAAAAAAGGAAAGAAATGTGTCAGATGGAAGTAACAGAAATGAGGGAAAAAAATAGAGAATGGGGGTCACCAGTCAAGCACCACTAATGGGTGCATAAAAAGAGGGATCTGAGATCAAATATCAAGGACTTCTAGGGAACAAAAGGCGAAAGATTCTTCAACCTCCAGATAGAAGCTTCAGTTTTATTTATTTCCAAGTAGTATTGGTCACCAACTCTACTTGTATATTGAGCTATGAGAAATCATGAAAGCTTATGAAATACCCCATTTATAGTGGATTTTCCATCCAAACTACCCATGGACATAAGTCAAGTGCCGAATCACGTAAATTTATGTATCTCATTCTCGATTTATGTTTGTTGTATTTATTTTCTATTTATTGAAATGGACGTAGATATGGACACCATAGTGTAGTTATGGATCGCAGTCGAGGACTAGGGCTGTTCATCCGGATTTCGGACCGGATATCCGGGTATACTCGGCCCGGAATCCGGATTGCAAATCCGGGCCGGATTCCGGCCCGGATATACACGGGTTATAACACAGGCCTGAACCAGGATGCATCTGGGTTTCTTACAACCCGGAATCCGGGTTCCGGGCTGTACCCGGTTTTTTTTTTTTTTAAACATTTATTTATATATAAAACAACTATTTATCTTTTCAACTGAATGCAACTTAATAAAAAATAGAAATTCAATATTTATCATATAAAATACATGCAACTCACTGCTACATATATATTACATTATTTGATATTTTATACATTATATTACAAAACAATTACATTACAAAACACAAAATTACAAGCCATTGTCATGATTGATGATCATCAGTTTAGGAAGAGCTTCTGGACTACTTGGTGCCAGATCTCCTTCACTGCTCCCCTTGCACATCGAGCTTCTATTACATGCCGTGGCATCCCCTTGCACATTAATATATATAAAGCAAAACACATGGAAATCAGTTAAATAAATAAGGCGACAATTAGTAATTGTCATGATCAACAAGACCTGATACCACATCCAATAAAGATATTGTAAGTGCACATCCAAATGGATAAAGAATTTAAAAAAAAAATACACACGAGCAAACTTTTAAAAATAAACTAATTATTGGTAGGTTGTGCATAGTGCTTTGAAATAATTCAGAAAAACAGTTGAATGCTAATCCAAATTGTAGAGCAGCAACCCTATAGGAGTTAATTTAAGCTTTTTTAAATTGAATTTATTGAGTTGGGATTCTCACACTAACTGTTCCATCACCAGAGCGGCCATTGAAAAGAACTCCCCAACCAAGAATGTCCTCTGTTATGCTTCTTGTCATCCACAAAACTATCAGCATCAGCACCAAACTATTATGTTAATCTAAAAGCCATTCCTCGTATTATTATTCTACTCAATACATTACAATGCTTGGCAATGCACCCCAAACACAGTCAGCACCATCTTCTCGGCAAAAGCCATTGGACCTGCTCCAATCAGAGTAAAGATCACAACTTGATCAGGTTTATATAATGGTAGAGTATTGGTAGTTCTAGAGGGTTGTTTTCACTTTTCAGTCTTACCCAACAGTTCAAGCTCCCTCTTCAAATGCGCTTTGTCCAAATAAGCAGAGAGAACCTGCCCTCAATCCCTTGTGCAATAGAACAAACAAAGTATACCCCACAACGCAAAAAAGATGAACAAAGCCAAAGGGAATCCAATCATTTATCAAACTCTATTATCTGTACCTTTCTCTATTGAATTCTCTCTTCCAGGTGAGAGAGAGAGAGAGAGAGAGAGAGAGAGAGAGAGAAACAAAAGAACACGTCTTCTACTACTATTATGTGCTAAGAACCTTTATCAGAAAAATCAGTTACTAGTCGACCTGCAGGGGTTTTGTTTCTCTAGAAATCTAGGCCCAGAAAGATGAATGAAACATCAATTAAAGTATATGTACTAAACCCCTGACAGAAAGCAAAGGGTTTCGAAACCCTTTGTTAGATCTCCCCGATAGCCACAAGTTTACCAGATCTACACAAAACAAAACAAAACTAGCACACCATAAAAACCCCATCTGACAGGTTCCAAAATCCAAACCAAACAAACCAAAACAAAACGTAAAACAAAACAAGCAAACCCATAAAAATTGTCACGCCATTACAGAGAGAACAAACGTACTCATAAAAACATTACAGATCTAACCCATAAAATAATCCTCAAACGTTCAAACATTCTCTTCAAAACAAACCCAAAATCAACAATTAGAGAAAAATACAAACAAAGAGAACAAGAAATACCTGTGGATGAAAACGACGGCGCGAGGATCAAAACGACTCTTTGATCGGCAGATGAGGCTAGGGTTTCAGCGTGAGAGAAAGAGAGAGAGAAGAGAGAGCGAGACGACGACGAAGACAGCCACAAAACAGAGACGACGCTTTGATTGGTAGAGAAAGCTCGGTTTCAGCGCGCGCGCGCGAGAGAGAGAGAGAGAGAGAGAGAGAGAGAGAGAGAGAGAGAGAGAGAGAGGGCGCGACTGAAGCTAAGTAAAAACCCTAGAAAATAGAAACGAAAGGAGGGGGGCGACTGAAGATAAGTGAAAACCTGGAAAATAGAAATTGGGTGTTAAACAAACCCGGGTACCGGGTTGTAAAACCGGAACCCGGGTTATACAACCCGTATCCGGACCGAATAGGTCCGGATTTTCTAATACGGGTTTCAGCCCAGATTTAATCCGGAACCGGAATCCTGTTATCCGGGTTCCGGACTGGGCCGGATAAAAATCCGGCCCAGTTGAACAGGCCTATCGAGGACTTCAAATGACATCAACCAAGGGCCTAAAATATTGCCGTGGGTCGAGAATGACTTTTTCTTCCTTTCCAACCTGTTCCTACCAAACATGTCTTAATAGTTAGCATTGTTTATGGGATGCAATTATTCTCTATATCAGAAGTGGGAGAATGATGATTTTCTAGCATATGAAATCATTCTCGAATGAGGAGATGAAATTCCCCTCAGATAAGTGTTCTCAACTTTACATCTCTTATTTTTACAAATACTACCACTGGAAAATCAAGAGGCGAGAACCCAAAGCCCAGACATGTACTATGCACTTAAAGTGTGCCACACTTACAGATCGACATGTTGTGCACAGTGTATGGGTAGAGGTCGGACATGGCACTTGAGGAGCATCTTGACCATGCGTGGCATGCACGGTGTAATATGGGTGCATGGTGTAAGCGTTGCTCCCTCACTATGGGCCAAGCACAACCATTGTCAGCCACCACATGGACCATCAGTGACTTCTGTCGCTACCAAGGTGGTCCCCGGTCATGGAGGTGACACTCGCCACAACAACCTCGTGCATGTCCCAAGCCACCTCGCCCACCAACGGTGGGACGGGCAAAGGTCCTTGACCACCATGGTCATGCACATCGTGGTCCCAACCATGGAGGTCAAGCACATAATGTGCTCCTAGGGAATCACTCCTGGTGAACAACCGTCGGTCACCAAGTTCGTATCTCTCCCAACTGGTTCAATGTTGAGCTCTGCACTCACATCTGAATAGCAATGCTGACACAACATCTTCTCTAGTAAATACTGATTATTTACACTCAAGCCACAATTATCGCTAGCAGATTACCTTCGGATAAAAAGTCTCAAGGTTCCACAACTACCTCTCGCGGGTTTCTGTTAGGAACGAATCAACGGCAACTGCCTAAGATGGACATAGGGGTTCAACGAGCTCCCTAACCATTTAAGCGCAGGTTAATACAAACAAACTCTAACATCAATACCAAAATGGAAACATTAAAAAACAACTCACACCAAGTGATAAAAATAAACTAAACGCTCACAAGAATACACACTCTTTAATTTTAGGCAAACGTTTGCACCTAATCCAAGCTATGTGCTCACACCTAGCATGATTGAGTCATCTCCAGCCTAACTCTATAAGTTGAGCTCTGCGCTCACATCCAACGTAGTCGAGCCATCTCCTACCTAATTCTATAAGTCGAGCCTCGCGCTCGGCCTGAGCTTGCTCGACTATCGAAAGCCGTGCCTGGCCCATGGTGAGTGAGCAAGCCGAGCCCCGCGCTGGGAAATCATGATCTTTTCAACAAGTAGAAGACCAATGACCAATTTTTATAGTTTATTTTTTCTACAAGTAGCTTGATTTAAAGATTTTCAAGCCCTTCTTATCGAGCAAGATGACTTTAAGAATCATGTTGTAACTAAAAGGGGTAAAAATAACCCAGGCCCGATATGGCATCCTAACTTGGTCCACCACAAGAGGCATTAGAAAGTAAGTGGTAAAATGGAGATGAGGGGAAAAAGGCTGAAAAGAGAAAAGAACGATGTCAGAGAGAGGAGGGGGAAAAAAGAGAGAAGAGGGGTCAGGCATGCAAGTTGGGTAGCAAAGTGACAAAAAAAAATCACTGACGGGGGCATGAAAAGAGGGATTTGAGGTCAAATATTAAGGGACTCCTAGGTGACAAAAGGCAAGAGCTTCTTCAACTTCCAGGCATAACCTTCAGTTTTATTTATTTCCAATTAGCAAGGGCCATCAACCTCATATGTACAATAACCTATGAGAAATTGTAAAATAGACCATTTATAATATATTTGTCCTCTAAATGACTCGCGTACATAGGCCTTGTGTCAAACTACATAATTTCATATATCTCATTCTCTATATATGTGTATTGTATTTATTTTCTATTTATTATAATGGGATATGTACGGATACCGTACCACCACTCCGAACCACAACAAGGGACTGACTTCTTCTCCGTTCCTAACCCGTTAATATAGAACAAGTTTTTAACATATCTAGTCCAAAATGAAAATGTTAATGGACAGAAGTAGGTACAGCGAGAATGAGTATAAATTTAAAGGAAAATACTACTTTCATAGAGGATTCCTACCGCCGAAAGTTTTTTTAATTTTTTTAATTTCATGATTAAGTAAGTGTTTTTAAATGAATATGTGTTTTTTTTTTTCTAAATAGTTAAAAAAAATGGTAAAAGAAAAAGGAAAAAAAAGAAGAAGAATTTTAAGTGATCGGTAGAGGATCCTCTATGTACGTAGCTGTGTCCAAATTTAAATGTAAAAAAAATTATATAATAAATCTCTTTTTATTTATATCCTATTGTGATGACGCGGTATTATTCCACAAATCCAAACCCATCTCTGTATTTGAATGCATTGGAGCCACATTCATTATTCATCTGGTTTAACTTAAACTATAAAAACAACGAAGTTCACCGTGAATGGAAAATAGTTGGTCAAGCGAGGCCACATACGCAGTTGCTTGTGGAAACTTGGTCGAGAATAAATGATTAAGAGCATTTTGAACAAACTTTGGCGTCTAAAATCAATGGTTACTTAATTAATTAATCCAAGCAGACATCCAACGACATGCATGAAAAGCTAATGTTGTATTTACACGTAGTCATTTCTTCGATCTGTTTTGGACCATAAGGAATAGATGAATAGAATTGGCAATAGCCCCATAAGTTATACTCTGCAAACGTAATGTTTCTTTTGCAGCCACCAACACAAGAAACTGACCTCAATTAGGAACAAAAACGTTAACATGCAGAGGGATTCATGGTACAACAACAGGGGTGTATTTTCAAGTAAAGATCATTGGGCCTTGGCAATATGCTGTGGTGAGGTACAAAATGAAACGGTACTGCATCGATCTGTGCATGATAGAAGAAAATAGAAAATTGGTGTGTAAGGGAAAGAGTGATTTTTCTGCATGCATGCTAGCTTTTTGAACTTGAGCAAACTAATTACTATACCTAGCAAACACAGAGACAATAGATGGGGCATGCAAGAAAGTTGGATATTGAAACCAAATTGATGAAAGCTGGGAAGCTAAATTTGATGGTGCATGGAATAATTAAGGCAAGCAAAATTGGTGGAGTGGGTTTTGCGTTCCGCAATGAAAATTGTGGGTTCTAAGCTAACATTGCAAGTCACTGTAAGGGATATTTAGAGTCTCGAACAAGAAAGCCCATGTATTAAAGGGTCCAAATCTAATATGCTAACCTACGAGCCCAAGGGTTGATCTTATTAATATATATTATTGATAATGAGAATAGATAACGCCTCGACTTATTAGGAATGCGATTACTTCAATTTACAATGAGAGTTTTTAAAATAAATTTTGAAAGTTGGTCATTATCACCATCATCACAACTATATAAATAACATTTAAAGGTATGACATTTATAACATCTATTCATATATTTATATTGAAATCACTTCTCTTTAACTTAAGCATCGGAGTTCTACTGGGCACCTCATGTCGTCCTCACATTTCGTTGCAGGTTATCCGTACTGTTGATGGCATGGAACACGTTCATAACAAGCAGTTTCAGGATGTGGTAAATGCCAAATTGGTTGAGATTTAACAAGGATAGGACAGCCCATTACAACAAACAAACAAAAACAAAGAGAGAGAGAGAAAAGAAATTAGGTAGGAAGGACAAGTTTTGAACCTCTCTCAACTAAATTCTTAATATGAGTTACATGTACCTATATTTAAAAGGTCCTAAACCCAACTTATTCTCCATCTAAAAAGATTCTTTATCTTAGATGAAATCCATTTTGAGCTTTTAGGTGTTAAGTACTAATTAAAATAATTTTTTAGCTTTTTTTTTTAATTATTATTTTCTTTTCCCATGTTTCCAATTTTGTGACTTTGATCCAGCTTGTATTTGTCAATTTCTTCGATCAGGATTCTCTGTATTAACTACTCTTAATAACGACAAATTTGTCATGTGGCTACAGGTTAAGGGAGTGGTCGCACCACAACTCATACTTAATCGGCTCGAGGCCAGTGTCGCAACCACCTCGATCCATTGCCACCGCCCTTGAGCCAAGGGCTGGTCTTACCACCATTCTTGGGTTAGTCCAGATATCCATCTTAAATAACATTTCCCACATACGAACTCTACATATTACATATTACAAAAGATTGCAAGGATGGGAAAATTAAAAAGGAATATTTTAGAAGTGCTTGACTGTTGACTTGGACTGAATCACATCCAAGTTCCAAAGAGGAACTAAGCCAGTAATCGCATTGCATCATTGTCTGTGCACACTAAAGTTTAAAACCCCCCCAATATTCAAATTTACACACCCACAAGACCACAAGACTTTAAAAGCAAAGTCCCCACGTCTCACGCAATCTATACTTATAATAAACATTTTTCTTCACGTTTCTTTATTAATTTGTACTTGGACGTTCCTTCTCGTTCACAAGCCGCCCAAAGTTTTTCTCAAGAAAGTTTGGACGTGTCGTTCACGAGTCCATGACGTGGTTTACCCAGAAAATGATATTGCCAAATGCCATTAAGTTTGACAAAGACTTGTTTATTATCTGTGTTCAATTTTGGGTTTCTACTTGGCGATGATCAATATGTCCATTCTGTCAAGAATTTCTTATATTATTTGTGAATAATAGTAATACAGTTTATGTTATAAATAATAATAAATTATTTGTTAATGGTATTAAATTATTTATAAATAATAATAAAATAATCTGAGAACAATTTAGTTTCTAAAAAGACCTTCAGGTTGCGTTTGGGTATTTAGATAATTTCAAATATTTTGTAAATAGTAAAGAAAATATAATGAAAAAAAAATAATAAAATATTAAATAGTAATTAATAGTAACATAAAACAGTAAAAAATAGGTGAGAAATTTGATAAAATAATGAATAGTAATATAATTCACTACCCAAACTAGCCCTCAGTCTCTCTCATTCAAATGGGGTGACAAAATAAATCATTACAAACGCTGAAAATTTGCTTGGAGTACATAAAAAGTCAGACATATGGTTTTATAACCAATATAGGGTCCCCATGTGAATGTAACTCGAGAGAAATATAATATTGGATGCAAATTGCAATGTCCAAAGTCAGTGACAGAGAGATCTAGCAGCTGTACAGTGTTGACCATGCATGGTTGGTATTATATATGCTGCATGAGGAACGATACTCACATAACACATTTCACAATATATGTTACAAAATAAGGATATTTTTATAAAATAATATTACTTTTATAAGGTATTTTACAATAATGGCCTTGTCTTGATGACGGATTAGTTTCTTCGAGTAGATAACATAGTTGGAATTTTCTAACTTGCTGCCAAAATACAAAAGGCAGCCTATTGACATTTTCATACCATACCAATTGCTAATATATATGTTATATGAATATTTGACAGTGACTCTAATCCAAATCAAAATTTGTGTGCCTATTAAAGTACTCATTTTCATGACTAATGTTCATCATGTGAATAGAATAAAATAGAATACAACTAGCTAGCCTTATAGTTTAGATCATAATTAGATCCAACTTGAACTTTATTATATATATATATAGATATATATATAATATATAAATTAAAAAAAAAAAAGAAAAAAGAAAAAGAAAAAGAGAGAATAGCAACTAAATTATGACCGAATTTGATCAAACTTGCAAATCATCAAGTGACCAGTTATCTCTCCAATCTTCAGTTATATTTCTATATAAAAATGAGAAATGTTTTAGATACAAAAGAATTTCATAAAAATAAACTCATAAACTAACGTTTAGGAAGAATAAAAATGATTGAATAGTCTCTATGTCCCATCTGAAAGAATGAAGATGAATCAATTCTCCATGCTTTGTGGTCTTATTCTGCTGCAAGTGATGTATGGGCTCGATAATGCAAGTCCAGTGCAGAAACAGACTAGTAGAGGTGTGAATTTTGTCCAGCTGTAGGAGAAGTCGTCTCAGTATTTACAGATTGGTAAACTAGAAGAAACTATAGTTATACTAAGAAGAATTTGGTTGAGAATGAACAAATTTATTTTTGGAAGCAAGTTTGATCGTCCAAGTTTCCCATGACTTTGATGAATTTAGAAGAATACCAAGAGGCTATAACTTCAAAAGGAGATCAGCTGGAAAGGGTAGGATCAAATAGAAACAATGATGTATGGAGACCTCCAAATGAGGGTATGATAAAGGAGAGAAATGCTGTATAGAAGATAGACCCATTGAAATTCAAAGTCATGTTATTAACAACATTGCTTGTATTCCTCGATTTGGATGAAATGCAATGAGGATGTATTTTGTTTTCAAAAAAAGAAATATATACAACATTTAGTTATTATAACATTCAACGTTATGTGTTTGGGATCTCTTCAATAATATTAAATATTGTAGGATCTATGTATTAATGTCTCTGTCGATTTCGATCAGTTATGGAAATTAAACACCGCTTGACGCTCATAGCAAATTAAATTAAAAAAACCCAACATTTAGGACTACCAATATACCTCTCTTTGTCTCTCATGTATTCTTCTTGGATCCAACATTTTACAACCGATCCATGTCTGCCTCTTAGGTTCCCCCAATTGGACCACAGCGATTAGCTACGACTCTTAAATGCCACGGCCAATTAAAAAGAAACAAACAAACTATATCGTACTGAAACGTGGCTTGATATGATATATTAGATTGTAAAGTCACATGAAGTCACATTAATTTATGAGTTTATTTTTATATAATCTCTTTATATTTATAACATTTATCTTAAAAAATTAGACAAAGTTAATACCGATATGAAAAAACCTATTTTTTAAAAATGAATCTTATTTTTTGCAATAAAAATATACTAAATTTGGTCACCTTAAAATTATGTCTAATTATCTACCGTTACAAATTGGCAGCCTCAAAAATCCAAAACAGTTGCGGTTGAAATGTCGGACCCAGACAAGAAAAAGAAAGGAAGGAAAGAAACGTTGGTCACAAGGCGGGGGCGGTAGGTGAGGCATGTGTGTAAACTCCCACACCCTCGTATCTAACTGATGACTTGCTTCCCGCTCACGATCTCAACCCAACTAACTCTTCCATTTTTTATGTTTCATATTAAAAAAAAAAAAAATTTCGGAAAAAAAGGGAAAGAAATAGTAACTATCATCTCTCTATAAATACATAGAGCAGCCAAGAAGTCTCTTGAGTTGTTGTTAGAGCCTGTCCTGCTGCCTTCTCCGTTCAACGTACGGTGCTCTGACTGATTCCGCCTATCTGCTTTGCTTCCTTCCCGCTTTATTCCACTCCATGCTGTTTGTTTGTTTGTTTGTTTTATTGCGAAAATTGGTCTTTTCTTTTGGAGATCTGATCTGTGTTCGTTTTGATCTACATCTTTCGTTGGATATTCGCAGGTTTAGATTTTGGTGGAAAAGAACAAGACCAAACAGGTTGAGAAATGGCACGCAAGAAGATCAGAGAGTACGACTCCAAGAGGTTGTTGAAGGAGCACTTCAAGAGGCTCTCCGGCAGAGACTTACCGATTAAATCGGCACAGGTGAGTCGCTGAGATTGCCGCAAGTTTTCGATTTCCCGCTGAGTTGTATGAAATTATAACCATATGATGTTTGAGAAAACTTTTATTTCAACTAGTCTTCCATAATTTCTTTTTTTATTTGTTTTAAATCAGGAATATACAATTTCCTTTCATTAATTGTTTCTCTACGATTATAGGTTATGCTATTGAAACCTAATTACCTGTTTGTTTTTTGCGTTTATGTTTATGCCTTAGGTCACCCAATCAACCGATTTTAATGAACTAGCGCAGAATGAACCTTGGCTTTTATCGACAAAACTTGTTGTGAAACCAGATATGTTGTTCGGAAAGCGTGGAAAGAGCGGTTTGGTTGCCTTGAATCTTGATTTGGCTCAAGTTTCTGCTTTTGTCAAGGAGCGCCTTGGCAAAGAGGTGTTTACTACTTATTTTATTCCGACTTTCTTCATTTGAGTAATTATGTTTTATCAACCGTTTACGCTGTTAACTACTATCGATTGTGGCTAAATCACTAGTGGCGTCTGCAGGGATTGTTTCATTCCTTTTAACGAATTCGAGTGTTTGCATATATTTATCTATTTTTAATTTACAGGTAGAGATGGGTGGATGCAGAGGACCTATTACGACATTCATCGTTGAACCTTTCATCCCGCATAACGATGAGTTTTACCTTAACATCGTCTCAGAGCGTCTAGGGAACAGCATTAGCTTTTCAGAATGTGGAGGAATCGAAATCGAAGAGAACTGGGATAAGGTACTTATTTAAATTCAGTACTTGGAAGCACTTTTTGAATTTTTGTAATTGTACTTTTTCTGTGGTTTCTTGAATTCTTTCACTCTTAAAAACTCCATAATTTACGAAGGAAAGTGTATACTTTATGCAGGTTAAGACAATATTTGTCCCAACAGGAGTATCTCTTACCTCAGAATTATGTGCTCCACTTGTGGCAACCCTTCCTTTGGAGGTAATTGCAGTAGATGATTTTGCTTAATGCGTGGCCAAACTTTTTGTATTGAATTTCACTCTTACTGCTTATAGATACTAGCATTAGCTCAGACTTGAAAATTTTAATGACAATTTTTTTTTTCTGTATCCAGATCAAAGTGGAGATTGAGGACTTTATCAAAAGCGTTTTTGCTCTATTTCAGGGTAAAAGAAAAATATTTTGCAAATCAATGATATGCTATATTTACGAATATGAATTTGCTCAACCTATGAACTATGGAGTTAACAGTTTTAGTTTTTGTGTGCCAGACCTGGACTTCACTTTCCTAGAGATGAATCCATTCGCATTGGTCGACGGAAAGCCTTATCCTTTAGATATGAGAGGCGAGTTGGATGATACGGCTACTTTCAAGAACTTCAAGAAGTGCGTTCCATTTTCTTTATTAATGGTTGAATTTGCTCTTAGTTTCGTCACAAACCAAAGAATTCCTGCAAATCAATACCTTTTAGCGCACAGCCTCCTGCCTTTAATCTCATTTTACATGACTTGATTTTTCAGGTGGGGAAATATTGAATTTCCATTGCCATTTGGAAGAGTTATGAGTCCTACAGAGACCTTTATTCATGGACTGGATGAAAAGGTAAGAGTGGTGCCATAGCTTGTATCTATAATCTGATTCCACCTACTAATCATCTCATGAGAGCAAAATTTAAAAAAGAATAATTTTTTCTTTCATCTCTCTCTCTCTCTCTCTCTCTAAGAATCTTGAGATTGTTGTCTGTTTCTGAAATATGTCTACCACTACTACATTTGGATTAAATGGTCATTATTTTCCCCCCATGATGTTGGATAATTATTTGAGTCTAAGGGCATGTTTGGATGCTTGGAGTATCTCATAATTTTGTGAATAGTAATGAAATAGTCTGTGAAAATGTTTTATTGGGTTTTGGGAAGGAAGAGAGAAAAAGTTGAATAAAAATATTATAAAGTTAAAAATTGTTTGAATATAATTTTTTAATATTATTTTTGTTTTGAAGTTTGTAAAAGTTGTATTGATTTTCTATTTGAATAATGATAAGGTAATGATTAGATGAAAAAGTTGAAAATTTGAAATTGAAAAGTGTTCTATATTTGAGTAATGTTTGGGTATGAAATTATGAGAAGTTTTAAGCATTTTGAGAATTCTCATAGTGTCCAAACATGCCCTTAGTTTTTCTTAATGTATATCTTTTGGTTTCCACAACTCGTGCCTTTTTAGTTTTGTAACCAATGGATTTATTGAGATTATGGAATTTTAGCTGAAACTTAAAAAGCTTATTAGTTATGACTACCGATGGGTAGAGTTGAGTTACTTTGGCACACTATAAAGGTCTCTTGGTCTACTTGAGCAAAGTTTGTGAGGTTTTCTATCACTAAATTACAAACATAAGGGTAAGGAAAGAAAAGGCTTAAGGTACTCAGCTAAATTTTGTAGATCAAGATGTTAACATTGACGCTCTATTTTAGGTTCTATTTTTTGCATAATGTTAAGAGACATGCTAATATTAAGTTCAAGGCATTTATAGCCATCTTGGCTTTGGGATTTTTCACTCTAAAAGTTATAGTGTCTTATATCTCATTATCTCTATCTATTGTTTGTATTCATATGTTCTCAGTGAATCACATTGCTACCCTTCTTTATGAATATCTTACTAAGTTCATTAATTAATGAGAACTTAATTTACTTTTTGCTTCTTGCAGACAAGTGCGTCATTGAAATTCACGGTTTTGAACCCAAAGGGACGAATTTGGACTATGGTAGCTGGAGGAGGTGCTAGTGTCATCTATGCAGATACGGTGTGGCTCTCTTTGTTTGGAACTAGAACTCTTCTTAACGGGAGTGTGACTATAATAATTTTCAACATTTTTTACCTTAGCATAAATTTTTTGGGTGCTGATCATTACTGCTTAATCCAGGTTGGAGATCTTGGCTATGCTTCTGAGCTTGGAAACTATGCAGAATATAGTGGAGCTCCCAAGGAAGAGGAAGTGTTACAGTATGCCAGAGTTGTAATTGATGTAAGGACATACCAGCTACTCTTTTCAGTGTTGTGTTACTACCATGTCAAATGAAAATATAAACTCTGGTACTTCACCGGCTTGATTTGCCCCCTTAAAATTACATAAATATATCACAGGGACTGCATTTGAATTTGTGTGCCTTCTGAATTTCATTATATCTTCCATGTGGCTCACAATTAATCTCATTGTTCCTCTACAGTGTGCAACTGCTGATCCTGATGGCCATAAGAGAGCCCTTGTAGTTGGAGGAGGAATAGCTAACTTCACCGATGTTGCAGCTACCTTTAATGGTATAATCCGTGCTTTGAAGGAGAAGGTGAGCTCAACCTTCAAAAAACTTACACTTAGTTTGTCTCTATTCCTTTTCCTGTAGTAAGACTAATTGATTGTTGAATGTTCATAAATCAGGAGTCTAAACTTAAAGCAGCAAGGATGCAGATATATGTGAGGAGAGGAGGTCCTAACTACCAGAGTGGCCTTGCAAAAATGCGGGCACTTGGACAGGAAATCGGAATCCCAATTGAGGTACTAATACCCCCCCCCCCCCCCCCCCCCCCCACCCCCCCCGCTCTCTCCCCCTCTCCCTCCAGAGCTTTGTGTTGATGTATGAACCCGCAAAAATTGACCTTGAACAAGCTTTATGGTAATATTAGAGTATATAAAAGAGCAACATCTAAACATCTTTGTTCCAATTTTCTCTCATAGGTTTATGGCCCCGAAGCAACAATGACCGGAATATGCAAACAGGCGATTGAGTGTATCACTGCAGCTGCATAAATAATTCTTGAAGATTTTATCTCTGTTGTGTTTTTATTTTTGTGGCAAGTTTCAGGTGTCTTGTTAAATCTTCCATCTTCGGTATACCAGAAACCTTGGGGAAATGTAATTTCTTATATTAATGTGCCAAAAATAATGGTGTCTGAGAATTATAGATGTAATCTGTGTAATGGGATTGTCATCCCGTAATAAAGAGCTTAGACTGATACACCTAATTTGTCTCTCTTGGGTTACATATAACTGATTTTTTTTCCCCAGTCACTGATCAGTTGTTGTAATGAATGTGCGAGACATCTTCCATGCAAAGTGTGAGTTAAGAATGGCAGTCTTCTTTTGTTCTCTTTTATTTTCTCTTTTTCCTAGAAAACAAGCACAATGATGTGGTTAAAATATAGAGTTCTACTCAGCAATACTACAACACACACATGCCTATTATAAAAAATAAAAAATAACAGTAGGTGTGTAGTGTTGGGATGTTGAATAGAAATTTTCTAAAGGAAAATGCTTGTGTGCCCCTTTTCCATGCCCCTCAAAGTGACCGCTGGTCACAAAAAAAAATTTTAATGTTTTTTTTACTTAGTGATTAAGGAAATGATTTTAAGTGTATTGGTATTTTTTTTTATTTTTTTAAATGTTTAAATATATTAAAAAATTTTGAAAAAAAGAAAAGAAAAGTGTGCATGCGGTCAAAATGCTCTTTTCTAAAATATATTGGTATGGACTTGATTGAATAATTTCAGCTCATCAAATTGTGGTGCAACATGTATTATTAATAGGAATCAATTAGTGTTTGAATAGGAGTCTAAGAGGTACTAATAGACAATGAGTTAGATAGAGCATAGCTATACGAGACTCATTATCAAGCCTAACTATGTTACATTAGGTTAATCTTCTGGTTGGTCTATATCTTGTACATCAGTTGTATTGCCGTGTTTGACAGGATCTTTAGGAGAGCCCTTTAACACTAAATAGTTTGAAACAAATGCTATAACCTATAACCGAGGTCTTGATTTGTCTCTCATCTCCATTCCATTGGTCCTACATTCAGCCCGTGCTGTACATGAACCTGTGCAAGCCGAATCCTCGAACAAATCAACAGTTCACATTGGGCCCTTTGATCTACTCCACCCATACAAGACTCGGACCCCCTCCCCAGCCTAGTTGAAGATTGTTCACTTTTACACTCGTCCTCTCCTCATCAAACTTCCGCCTCTCCCTAGGACACTGAAATCCCTAGCCCCTAGGGGTGTATGGTTATCTGTCCGAACTGAAAAATCCAACCGGACCGAACGGTTTTGATTGGTCCAGACCCGACCAATAACTTTACAAGTCGGTCTCGGTCTCCTAGCTTTGGATTTTCGGTTTTTGTTTCGCTTCCGTATGGTTTTCTCACTCCAAATCGGACCAGACTGACCAAACTACATATATAGCTTTTAATAATGTTTATTTATTTTTATAAAGTATTTTATGTAGTGGTAGTATAACTTGATTATGTTTTTATCTAACCTATGATCATTGATCATATAAAATGTTAAATATACTATTAAACTAAATATTGACTAAATAGTGTTTTCGGCTCATTCTTTAGTTGGGCTAAATAAATAGTGTTTATTTATTGGTAAGTTGGGCCTTTAACAAAAAAGGTGACCCATTTTGTACAAGCCCGAACCGAATAGATAGATTAGACTGACCGGACTGATAGATAACAATCCGGCCCGATCTAGAGGTTGCCCCTGCCAAACCTTTAACTCCCACCGTTACCACTGCACCAACTACCATCCCACATCTCATGATCATTCACTCTTGCAACAATATATCTCGACCCAAAGCCTATAATGATGCCTTTGTCCAATACCCATTTTCCAAAGCCCTCCTCGACATTGAACCTACAAATACCGAACCCACTTGCTAATCTACAGCAACTAAGAGCGCAAGTCCATAATTTAACTAGAATGTTAATTTTTAATTAGAACATGAATTTCTAGATAGATTAATCTACATTAGACTAGTTATCTTAAAGTCTAAATAATAATAAAATATTATATATTTTAATAATATTTAAATTTTTTTTTAATATTTAACAAATACACTTCGCATATTAGTTAATAACTTTATTAAATAAATTATTATTTAACTACAAAATTTTATTTTTCAACTATTTTTTTCCTAGATGTTATGTTGTAAAAAATAGTTGACATTTTTTTGTAAATATATATATGGCAACTGATGTCATGTTGACATTTTCATAATAAATATATTCCTACTATGTTAGAAAATTGTAAAAAAAAAAATTATAAAGATATCTCAAAAATATTACAAATAGTTATAAATCTCAAACCCATAGAAAACCCATTCCCATAACAGCTTGATGTAAAGACCAAGATAGCCTCTCCCCATATCAAAATCAGCTTAAACAAAGACATCTTTATTTAAAGAAAATATAAAATAAAACTAGAGACATCTTTAAAACTTGAAATGTGAGATGAAAGCAAACTAGAATATTAAAACACAAGCAGAATTCACAACATCCACCATGCAATGCAAAAGCTTCCTAAAGGAAAACAGTTCAAGAGATGTAATTTTAGAATAAAATAATGTTTTGATGTTAAATAGGACCTCGCCATATATGAAGGAAGTGATAGACTTACTGTAGCAGAAAGCTTCAACTATTCTATTTTAACTAGTCCAATGCAACAGGTTTAATGGCTAAAGAGTTTATATTTTGACTTTTAAGAAGTTTTAGCGAGACCGATACGGATGCTCTAAGTTTGAGTATCAAGAATACTTCAAGTATTTTCAGAATATTTGTAACAGTCCGCTAAAATTTAGTCTTATCTTCTCACCCTTCTCTTTTCTTTTCACGCTTAGTAGACGGCAAGGCAATCCGTTTTGGAATATTTCCCGACAGTAATCACATCTCTCTCGTCTTTACCCTCATCTGGAATCACGCGTATAGATTATCTTTTCCGTAAATCACGTATTTTGTTCTTCACCGACAGCTGTAAAATCATGAGTCTTCCAAGACCACGCCTAGCCTTTCTCAAGCCCAAACTACCACTTTATGTGGTGGACAGCCACCGTACGCCGCCACGTACGTTCCTCCGACGCATGTTCGTGACGAACAACGAGCGACGCACGGGTTATCCCGTCGATGGTATAACCTTCTATCTCTAGTTATTTTACGTTTAAAATAGTTGGTTGGTTTGTGGATTGTGTAGTTGTATTTGTGGAATTCGTTGCGTAGTTGTGAAGCGAAGTGTGGTTGTGAAGTGTTGCGTTTGATTGTGTATTTTGTGGACTGTGCTGTGAAGTATAGGCGTGAGATGGATGCCGTAGATGTGATACGGCGGGTTGTGTGAAGAGAATACGCGTGTAGCGTATTCTGTGTAATGCAGCGACGCGCCGCGCGACGTGCGCTGTAGTGATGTGTGTCGTAGAAGGAAGGGAGTACGCATGTAGTGTACTCCGTGTTGTATGGCGATGCATCGTGTGATGTGCATCGTGTTGATGAGAGTTGTAGCGAAGGAAGTACGCGTAGCGCGTACTCCGTGTCGCGTAGCGATGCACCGTGAGACGTGTATCGCAGTGATGGGTTTTGTAGTGTGAATGGAAGAGAGTTCACGTGAGTGTACTCTGTACTAGGTCGTGATACACCGGATGGCGTGTCACGAAGGGTTGGATGGCGTAGCAGAGAAGTGTGGAGCGTATGGTGTAGTGTTGGGAAACTGTATGACAGTGTCCCGAAACAGTGATGATATGGATTATAGTCCGGGGTGACTGATGTCATCTTGTGGTTGACTATGGCTAAGAGTATATGGATTGAGAAAGGAATTGTTTGTTTGGTTATTATTGATAATTTTAATGAACTTGTTTTAGTGCAAAGGCTTTCTGAAGTCAAATTATCTCTTCTGGGTATAGTGAAACCTCACGTTGCCGTGGTGTTGCAAGTGCTCATAATATGACAATTGAGTTCAGAAGTGAAAATCTTAAGGACTTGAGTGTTCCTCTTCCAGCTGTTGTGCAGTTCCTCGTGTTTCGCACTCTATTCTCATAGAACGCGACGATCGAGGTAAGTTAGCCTCTAACTTACTATCAGTTTATTGTGTATGTGTGATGGGTAAGGGAACTACAATTTATGTATGTATGTTATCGTATATGCCATGTCATGCTATGTCATTACATGTTTATCTGTTACGTATGATTTAATCTCTCATGAATAATTATCTGTTAAATAATCTTTTCTGCCATACAATGATGTATGTTATAAGTATGCCATGTTAAGTATGCCATATGATACATGTATGCCATGAAATGTTTATGATTAAATCATATTATGCCATTTACAAGTATACGCCATGTTAGAAAAGTATATGATATTAATTAATATCTCATACATTAAGAAAGATAAGACATGTTATGATACGTATAATACGTGGGGCCACAACAACTGTGGAGTACGTATTATATTTATGTTACTTATAATGCGTGGGGCCACAACAACTGTGGAGTACGTATTATATTTTATGTTACGTATAATGCGTGGGGCCACAACAACTGTGGAGTACGTATTATATTTATGTTACTTATAATGCGTGGGGCCACAACAACTGTGGAGTACGTATTATATTTATGTTACTTATAATGCGTGGGGCCACAACAACTGTGGAGTACGTATTATATTTTATGTTACTTATAATGCGTGGGGCCACAACAACTGTGGAGTACGTATTATATTTATGTTACTTATAATGCGTGGGGCCACAACAACTGTGGAGTACGTATTATATTTATGTTACTTATAATGCGTGGGGCCACAACAACTGTGGAGTACGTATTATATTTTATGTTACATGAAGTATGGGGCCACAACAACTGTGGAGCATACACTACATGAGACACAGCAATTGTGACATGTAGAATACGTGGGGCCACAACAACTGTGGAGTACGTATTATATTTTATGTTATGTGTATTCATGGGGCCACAACAACTGTGGAGCATGAAGTATGGGGCCACAACAACTGTGGAGCATACACTACATGAGACACACAATTGTGACATGTAGAATACGTGGGGCCACAACAACTGTGGAGTACGTATTATGTTTTATGTTACTTGAATACGTGGGGCCACAACAACTGTGGAGTACGTATTAACGCACGTTATTAATCAAGACAATTGAATAAGATTCCAAGTTTATGTTAAGTCCAGTTTCAGATCAAATACATGATAAGTCAAGTTTTAGATCAAGTCCATGTTATGTTATACTCACGTACATGTTATGTTCAAGTTTATGTTATTTTCAAGTTCTTATTTATGTTATGCAGGTTTACGTTCATGCTATATTTCAAGTCCATGTTATGTTTCACGTTCATGTTATGTTGTTTGTTCATGTTATGTTTTAAGTTTAAGTTCATGCCATGTTAAGTCAAGTTCAGTTCACGCTTAAGTTCTGGTTAAGTCATGCTATATGTCAAGTTATACTATGTTTATGTATGACTATAATTATGCATTTATGCTTTTACTGCCATGCATGCATTTTTAACCTGTGTGTGAGTTTTATGTTAACTTACTGAGATTTGTAATCAAATCTCACTGTGGTAGTCCCAACTACCATTCCCCCCGAATGGTAGATCTTGTTACAGGACCCAAAGGAGAATTGGAATCTGACCAACTGAATACGGTCGACTAGGCCACGGTGCGATGTTGATGATGGTATAGTATTTAACTTAGGTTAATACTTGTACTTTTGGAGTTGTATCTCAAGTATTCTTTTGATCACAACCATTTTGGACTAGTGTGATGATCACGGCTTTTTAGTATGCCTTTATGTATGAATTATGTTTCAAGTATTTGGATATATTTAGTTTGGTGCATAGTATTGCTAAAGAAAAAGATTATCCGCTGCGAATATTGCATAATGCTAGATGCATGTTAGAAACATTGCATCTTATATGTCATGAACGGGGGCAGGTAACCTTGTGTTGCATGTCCCGACGCTTCAAATGTCCGTTCAATCCCAAGCGGAATTTGGGGGCGTCACAGGTGGTATCAGAGCAATACGTCTCTGGGTTGTAAATCCACATGTCCTTAAGAAATGCACCAAATACTAGGCTTGAGATTTTAGTTTTCATTAGGCGTGAATTTCTTTGAGATCATGTGCTGAAAAGCGATATAGTGTTAGAGTTCACAAACACAGTTGATCAGTTAGCAGATATTTTCGCAAAACCTTTACCAGAAGATAGATTATATATGATTAGAAGAGAAATAGGTATGAAGCATGTTACGAATATCTCTTAAAGGATAAAACCAGAGTTCATAAATATAGAGAGATATTTTTTTTAATAAAATGCTTCTACATAAACTTGAGGTTCTTAGCCTCATGTTGGAGACGCTCACTCTCTTCATACAATATCATATCATCCCTATTCATGGGAGCTGGCAAGCGGAATGAAGAATCCAGTAGAGTTTTCAGCTGTTTATTCTGCTGCCGAAGGATTCCTTCCCTGGTGTGAGATTCTTGAACAATTCGTTGAAGTACAACAATTTGTTCCTTAAGCCTTTCAACCTCATGGTTTTTGGCTTGTACCCGCTGGGAAAAAGCAATTATAGAAGATGAGTAGCGAGTCCCAAGACTCACCAAGTCGTAGACAGCATCAGAGTCTGACTTATTAGCCATACTAGTATTTTCTTGCTGCAGCATGGCACCAATGGCAGCTGCAGAAAGGACAGGAGGTTGAGGTGCTGAATACCTCATGGATGGATCTAGGGAAATGTTAGAAGATTGAGCCATTGAGAAAAGAACTGAAAACTTAAGGCGAGAATGTTGAAGGAATGCAGAGGAGTTATAGAGATGAGAATAAGTTTTGATGCATATTGGATTGAGTTGAAGACTGACTTTATAGAGATAACATAAAGAAGAAGACAAACTAGTTTCTCTTCAAATTTTATTTTAGTCAAAAGAAATACAAGCTATGCTGGACACGCTTTGTCAAAAGTTTCTTACTAAGCCAGCTAGATTAACAGTAGTTTGTCCCTATTTCTCTAGAAAACGATGAACCTCTGCTGTTATCTGTCGATGTTGACCCTGTATCTGAATCCTTTCTCGTTCCAGCTCTTCTATTCGTGGTTGTAGATCATGAGCATACCAATCTGCAAATTTCTTCAACTCTTGGTTTTCTTGCTGTAGCCTTTTATTCTCCATATCCTTATTAGCAAGTTTCTGTTGTAACTCAGATATTCGGATGTTAAGATGATCAATCTCACTTACCCTCGCCAGTAACCTCCGAGACATGATCGTAACAGAGGCAGCATATTGACTACTGAGCTTCCATGATTCTGTAATAATCTCAGAATCAGTCCTACTAGAAGAACAGTTCGCTGCTCCTATCGTAGTATTGACGACCTCAGGAGAAAAGATTGATGGTTGATTCGTCAAGGGTTCCTGATTCAAGTCTGGAACATTAGTGGAAGAGTTTTGCCCAGCCATTATTTTGTTATGGAAAAACAAAACACAGATCAAGAAACGATGTTTTTTCTTTCCGATGGATGAAGATGATCCTGTTTCTTTATAGAAACTCAAAGCCTTCAATCACGGTTGTCATCAACATCAGGCGTCTGTTCAAATCACTAGCCGTATTAAATTCATAGAGTAGGCCCCGAGACTTTGCAGCACTTGTCGGGTCACGGACGGTTCTTTTTTTTCAAACTATCTACAGTGTTTTAAGCGTGTTTTACGTTTGTACTTGCGTCGATTTCGAGGACGAAATCTTCTTTTTAGGAGGGGAAGATGTAACAGCCCGCTAAAATTATCAGTTTTGGATTATTTCCCGACAGCAATCACATCTCTCTTGTCTTTACCCTCATCTGGAATCACGCGTATAGTTTATCTTTTCCGTAAATCACGTATTTTGTTCTTCACCGACAGCTGTAAAATCATGAGTCTTCCAAGACCACGCCTAGCCTTTCTCAAGCCCAAACTACCACTTTATGTGGTGGACAGCCACCGTACGCCGCCACGTACGTTCCTCCGACGCATGTTCGTGACGAACAACGAGCGACGCACGGGTTATCCCGTCGATGGTATAACCTTCTATCTCTAGTTATTTTACGTTTAAAATAGTTGGTTGGTTTGTGGATTGTGTAGTTGTATTTGTGGAATTCGTTGCGTAGTTGTGAAGCGAAGTGTGGTTGTGAAGTGTTGCGTTTGATTGTGTATTTTGTGGACTGTGCTGTGAAGTATAGGCGTGAGATGGATGCCGTAGATGTGATACGGCGGGTTGTGTGAAGAGAATACGCGTGTAGCGTATTCTGTGTAATGCAGCGACGCGCCGCGCGACGTGCACTGTAGTGATGTGTGTCGTAGAAGGAAGGGAGTACGCATGTAGTGTACTCCGTGTTGTATGGCGATGCATCGTGTGGATGTGCATCGTGTTGATGAGGTTGTAGCGAAGGAAGTACGCGTAGCGCGTACTCCGTGTCGCGTAGCGATGCACCGTGAGACGTGTATCGCAGTGATGGGTTTTGTAGTGTGAATGGAAGAGAGTTCACGTGAGTGTACTCTGTACTAGGTCGTGATACACCGGATGGCGTGTCACGAAGGGTTGGATGGCGTAGCAGAGAAGTGTGGAGCGTATGGTGTAGTGTTGGGAAACTGTATGACAGTGTCCCGAAACAGTGATGATATGGATTATAGTCCGGGGTGACTGATGTCATCTTGTGGTTGACTATGGCTAAGAGTATATGGATTGAGAAAGGAATTGTTTGTTTGGTTATTATTGATAATTTTAATGAACTTGTTTTAGTGCAAAGGCTTTCTGAAGTCAAATTATCTCTTCTGGGTATAGTGAAACCTCACGTTGCCGTGGTGTTGCAAGTGCTCATAATATGACAATTGAGTTCAGAAGTGAAAATCTTAAGGACTTGAGTGTTCCTCTTCCAGCTGTTGTGCAGTTCCTCGTGTTTCGCCTCTATTCTCATAGAACGCGACGATCGAGGTAAGTTAGCCTCTAACTTACTATCAGTTTATTGTGTATGTGTGATGGGTAAGGGAACTACAATTTATGTATGTATGTTATCGTATATGCCATGTCATGCTATGTCATTACATGTTTATCTGTTACGTATGATTTAATCTCTCATGAATAATTATCTGTTAAATAATCTTTTCTGCCATACAATGATGTATGTTATAAGTATGCCATGTTAAGTATGCCATATGATACATGTATGCCATGAAATGTTTATGATTAAATCATATTATGCCATTTACAAGTATACGCCATGTTAGAAAAGTATATGATATTAATTAATATCTCATACATTAAGAAAGATAAGACATGTTATGATACGTATAATACGTGGGGCCACAACAACTGTGGAGTACGTATTATATTTATGTTACTTATAATGCGTGGGGCCACAACAACTGTGGAGTACGTATTATATTTTATGTTACTATAATGCGTGGGGCCACAACAACTGTGGAGTACGTATTATATTTATGTTACTTATAATGCGTGGGGCCACAACAACTGTGGAGTACGTATTATATTTATGTTACTTATAATGCGTGGGGCCACAACAACTGTGGAGTACGTATTATATTTTATGTTACTTATAATGCGTGGGGCCACAACAACTGTGGAGTACGTATTATATTTATGTTACTTATAATGCGTGGGGCCACAACAACTGTGGAGTACGTATTATATTTATGTTACTTATAATGCGTGGGGCCACAACAACTGTGGAGTACGTATTATATTTTATGTTACATGAAGTATGGGGCCACAACAACTGTGGAGCATACACTACATGAGACACAGCAATTGTGACATGTAGAATACGTGGGGCCACAACAACTGTGGAGTACGTATTATATTTTATGTTATGTGTATTCATGGGGCCACAACAACTGTGGAGCATGAAGTATGGGGCCACAACAACTGTGGAGCATACACTACATGAGACACAGCAATTGTGACATGTAGAATACGTGGGGCCACAACAACTGTGGAGTACGTATTATGTTTTATGTTACTTGAATACGTGGGGCCACAACAACTGTGGAGTACGTATTAACGCACGTTATTAATCAAGACAATTGAATAAGATTCCAAGTTTATGTTAAGTCCAGTTTCAGATCAAATACATGATAAGTCAAGTTTTAGATCAAGTCCATGTTATGTTATACTCACGTACATGTTATGTTCAAGTTTATGTTATTTTCAAGTTCTTATTTATGTTATGCAGGTTTACGTTCATGCTATATTTCAAGTCCATGTTATGTTTCACGTTCATGTTATGTTGTTTGTTCATGTTATGTTTTAAGTTTAAGTTCATGCCATGTTAAGTCAAGTTCAGTTCACGCTTAAGTTCTGGTTAAGTCATGCTATATGTCAAGTTATACTATGTTTATGTATGACTATAATTATGCATTTATGCTTTTACTGCCATGCATGCATTTTTAACCTGTGTGTGAGTTTTATGTTAACTTACTGAGATTTGTAATCAAATCTCACTGTGGTAGTCCCAACTACCATTCCCCCCGAATGGTAGATCTTGTTACAGGACCCAAAGGAGAATTGGAATCTGACCAACTGAATACGGTCGACTAGGCCACGGTGCGATGTTGATGATGGTATAGTATTTAACTTAGGTTAATACTTGTACTTTTGGAGTTGTATCTCAAGTATTCTTTTGATCACAACCATTTTGGACTAGTGTGATGATCACGACTTTTTAGTATGCCTTTATGTATGAATTATATTTCAAGTATTTGGGATATATTTAGTTTGGTGCATAGTATTGCTAAAAAAAAAGATTATCCGCTGCGAATATTGCATAATGCTAGATGCATGTTAGGAACATTGCATCTTATATGTCATGAACGGGGGCAGGTAACCTTGTGTTACATGTCTCGACGCTTCAAATGTCCGTTCAATCCCAAGCGAAATTTGGGGGCGTCACAATATTTACTACTATTTATTATTTTATTATTACTTTTTAATTATTTTTTTATTACTATTAATTACTTTTTATAAATATTCAATATTTTATTATTACTTTTTCACTCCTTTTCACAACTCTTTTAAATGCTTTCCACTCCCCAAACGTACCTAAATAGCCACAATGTCGTGCCGCCATAAACAAGGAGTTTGATGCAATTTTAATATATAGCCGTGAAATCGTACAAGGTTTCTAGAACCGTGAAAGTTGAAACCATCCCATCCACTAACCCGAAGGAGTCCATTTGTGAATTTGTATTTAGAATTATATATATGGTTGTTCAAAGAATACAAGAAATATAAGGTCAATTGATTTTAGATAGATCCTCCAAAAATTATATCCTTTACGCAGTCTTTTTATTCAGGGTTTGACTTTGACTAGACTCAAAATATTAATTAGAAAAAAGAACAATAAAAATATTAACAGAAAAGAAGATCAGCACAACACAAAGGAATTGAAATGATTCATTCAACTCTAAATATTTAAAGAGAAACCTGTTTGGTTAATCAAAACAACAATTTTCATTTCAATTCATCATTATAATTTTTTCAAATTTTTATATAAAATATAATAAACAATTTAATTTTTTCAAATTTCAATACAAAATTAATATTAAAAACTTATATTATAATAATATTTTATTTATTATTATTCAAAACATCTCATCTCATTTTATCTGTATAACCAAAACGGAACGTAAATCCACCGAGAGATGTGTCCCCAATTAATGTGTTCTAATTCTCTCTTCTTTTTCTTTTTTTATCTAGTGATTAAGAAAGTATTTTTAGTGGTGTTGTGAATTTTTTTTATTTTAAAATAAAGAAATTTAAAATATAAAAAATAAAAAAAAGAATGAAAAAAATAAAAAATAAAAAAACTTGTAAAAAAAAATTATTCTTGTGAAGACCGCTTGCAATAATAATAATAATAATAATTGTTGTGGTTCTAAAATGTTGAAGTCTGTTTTGAACGTCATCGTCACGACCACGAAACATTCACCCGTCACGTTTTTCAGGACGGCAGATTTCCACAGTATAATAATATGTCAAGGCTTCTAGGTCTATTGAATTTTGTTCAGTCAAAATTAGCACCCTTCACCTATTCAGGAATCAGGCCTCCTGCTTTAATATTATTTTTCTGATTTTTGGGATGAAAAAGTTGGCCAACTCTTTCCAATTTCAGTCTCCTTCTGATCATTTTCAACACATATGTCACAAAACAAGCCTAAAGGCAAGAAAGAAAATTAAAGAAAACAGATAGCTCCTGACTTTTGTTAGCTGTGGCCAGGCCACGCTGAGTTCCTGTAAAAGAGAAGAATGTGATGGTAAGGTGTGTTGGTGATACCTCTGAGGTCAAAATCGGAATATATTTAGTATAAGAGAAGAGAAAAAAGCGTAGAGTTAATTCAAGTGATTAACCTCCTTTCATTATCGATTTTATATTATTTATATCATTCTTGTTGGGATTTTGTCTATTTAGATTGTCATATTGTCGTGTTTAATGCGGCAATCTCTTGTCGGCCGGCCATGCTCAGGGACGCTAGGACATAGGCCCCGTCCTACGAGAAGAGAAATATCCCTAGCTTCCACGACTTTTTGGGTTCTCTCTTATTAATGTCTATATCCTTCCACGCTAGGATATCCTTCCACGCTAGGATATAGATTGGCCGTTACATGAGGTTGGTTCAACTTCATTTGTTGCTATAGCTAAATTTATTTTCTACTTGGAAGTGTAGAGATCACGGCACTACACATCCAATTATATGTACTTATTACAATAATTTAGAGGCTTAAGGGGTTGTTTATTTGCTTTGTTAAACGAGGTTAATTTGTATTACTTCAAGCGGAGCGAAATTTTCATAAAATCAGATCTTTACCTGTCTTACAATTTATATTAAATTATTACGATTACATCTATACGTAACTTATGAGACTACTCGAGATTCTCGAATAATTCAACATTTCAATATCAAGTGACTAAGATAATTGTTCTAAAAAATTATAGAGATGACAACCTTTTCATTTGTAGGTTTACTTTACTTTTTTTAATAACGTAGACAAGACTTAAACCTCATTTGATTTCACAAATGATTTTAACGTATCTCATCTCAACATCTATACGCCATTTTAATAAAAATATGTTATAATTTTTTAAATTTTTCATCTAATCATTATAACTTTTTCAACATTCTAAATAAATTATAAAAAATAATTTAATTTTTTTAAATTTCAAAATAAAATTATATTATAATAATATTTTAACTTTATAATATTTTTTTAATTTTTTCTCTATTATTTTTTAAAACTATATAAAATATATTTAATTTAATTTTACTATTATTTACCATACTTATAATCGTACACAACCAGTGCCGTGATAAAGCAACTTTTATTGAAATTAATAAAGTAATTTAGCAAAGTCAATAATAACTTGTGGGAAGTTAATGAAATTAAAGGCACCTTCTCTAATTACGTGGACACTGCAAAACCGTTGCTATGTACTTACTGACAACTGACAGGCAATCTTTCTTCGTAATTTACTTCTTACTTTGAAGTCACAACCAATAATTTTATGAGTCCAGCTGGTAGGCTGCCTGTTTGTCCTTCAATAAATATATAATTAACTAAATCGCACGACTTTTTTCTCATTAAATAAATTTCTATTAAAAATTAAAGTTCAAACTCCAAACAGCAAATCAACAATGACTTTTCATGATGATCCACATTTTCTTTTCAGACCCACGTTAAGCCCCATTTTTTCTATTTCTTTTTAGAAATTAAAAAAAAATTGCATAAGAGCTTTAAGTCTCATTTAATTATACAGATGAGATGAAATTAAATATTTTAAATAATAATAAATAAATTATTATTATAATATAATTTTTTAATATTAATTTTGTATTAGAATTTAAAAAAATTATATTATTTATTATATTTTACATATGATTTGAGAAAGTTATAATGATAAATTGAAATAAGATTTTTAATTTTGTATAATCAATCGGAACCTAATCCACAAAAGCTTAAAATTTGAATTTATAATTTTATGGATATTGAGAAATAATATTTACAGTATTAAAATATATAAATCTCGTAAATTTTATTTAAAAAATATAGAAATTTAAAATTTACATAATATATCATACGTTTTTTAAATAAATATATATACTTAATTTAAATACAATCATATATTTTTAATTCGTTTAAGGTTTAAAAAAAGAAGGATTTCCTCAATTTTCGGGGGGCCAAAACTAATTATTGTAGAAAAACATATTAAACTAAAGGTCTCTTAAATTATAATGGTGGGTGGGTCCCATATAAGCATAGGTGGGAACAGAAAGTCTGATTCTGAGTTGGTTTTGTCAACAGCTGATCTAATAGCTACTCACTGCTCCGTCTGTGACTGCGGCCCCACAAAATCAAGAACTCTAGTTTTGTCCACCATGGCGTACTGACTACTTTCAAGTATTCACATTTCACTCTCTTTCTTTTTTAAAATAGCGTCTTCCACACTCCCCCCGCGGAGTTTATTAGGACATATACAATGGAAAATCGACGTCGTTTTCCAAACTTATAATGAAATGGCTTTGATAATCAACAAAAAACACGTTTTGGCTTACACTCCTTCCTTCCTGATCAAACTTATAATGAAATGGCTTTGATAATCATCTCAAGCAGGTTGGTTTTAATATTTATACTGGATGTATTGAAAAAGGAAATAACACAAGGATAGAAATTTGCCCAAACTATTTATAGTTTAATCAAGATTTCCGTTCGCCTTCTATCTATAACAAGATCTGCACTAATTGTTGCCACTAGCTTGATTAATCTCTTTCATAAAAGGTTGGACTTTTGGTACTGCATATATCTCAGTAGGTTGTGATTTTGGTGGCTCAACGGTTGGCATGACACTTGTCTTGACATCTTCCTGCAAGCTCATGGGTGTGAAGCAAATCCTGAGCTTGTCTCGAAGAAGAAGAAAATGGGTAGAGCTGAGACCTTTCGTAAAGATGTCTACAAGTTATTCAAGTGTGGGGAGATATATATTATGTGAGAATGTCCTTTGCAGCTAACTTTTCTCTTATGAAATAGTAATCGACCTCAACTTGTTTAGTATGAGTGTGTAACATGGGATTAGAAGGCAAGGCTAGCTAGAGCACTGAGGCTATCACACCAAAGTGTGCGAGGGACATCAATGGACATGCAGAGCTCTTTAAATAGCATGCAGAGCCAATATAGTTCTACAGTGGCCGTAGCTAAAGACTTGTACTCAGCTTCAATACTAGACTTAGAAACCACGGGTTACTTCTTAGCATTCAAACTGATCAAGAACTGAGGAAGATGGCATAGCCAATGGTAGAGCAGTAGTCATCAGGGTTCTCAGCCCAATCAAAATCACTATATGCTATGAGGCTGAGTGTGCCACGGCCAAAGAGTAGACTATGTGTTAAGGTATCCTTGAGATAGTGGAGAACCCTCTTGGCAGCAATCCAGTGAATAGTGGTGGGCTTGTGCATGAACAGTACTCAAGTGACGGAACAGTATTGTAGTGATCCAACCAACTGACGATATGTTGTGACATTGTCCAAGGGTTCACCATTAGAATGCTAGAGTTTGGCACTTGTAGGCAGAGGGGTCTTAGCTGGTTTGGCTCTAATCATCTTGCATTTATCGAGGATGTCTGCAATATACTTGGCTTGGGACAAATGAAGGTTTGCTTTAGTGCAAAGAACTTGAATGCCTAAAAGGTAATGGAGGGGCCCAAGATCTTTCAAGGAAAAAGTGAGTTATAATACTGAAATTGCTTCTTGTTATGATGATATCGTCGACATAGATAAGAAAAAATAGAGAAGCATTTGAATGATGCAAATTAAACATAGAGTAGTCGACTTTGGCCCCTGTAAAACCAAGACCAAGTAAGGTGGCAGTAAGTTTGTTTAACCAAGCTCAAGGGGCCTGCTTAAGGCCATAAATGGCCTTTTGAAGCTTACAAACATGGTTGGGATGGGCTGGATCGATTAAGCCATGTGGTTGCTCCATGAAGACTTCTTTCTCAAGAAAGCCATGAAGAAAGGCATTGAATACATCTAGCTGCTTTAGCATCCAATTGTAGTGAATTGCAAGAGTTAGAATGGTGCGTATTGTTGAGTTACTGTGGAGTCTGGTCCACATCGCTCGAGCGGAGACATTGGTCGCTTGATCGGAGGCAAGTCAGAGAGGTCTACTCAAAAACAGCTTAACAGTGAACTCAAACAGTTGCGAGAAGGAGGTTCGCTTGATGTGCGCTCGACATGTTGCTTGAGTGAATATTGCTTTTACACGGATTTAGGGTTTTTTCTATCATTTGACTATAAATATGTTATTTTATAACATATGGTAACAGTAATCGCCCCACCATTGTATTGTGATTTTTCAAGTAATAAAAATCCTCTATAGCTCCGTGGACATAGGCAATTTGCCGAACCACGTAAATCTTTGTGTCGTATGTGATTGATTTCTCTTTCGTATTTACTTTCACTTTATTGTAATCATTTTTCACAACAATTGGTATCAAGAGCCAAGGTTTGGGTTTGAAAGAAAACGATGGTTGGAGATGAAGTGAAGGTATCGGGGATTGAGAAGTTTGATGACACAGATTTTGGATACTGGAGGATGCAGATAGAGGATTACCTTTATGGGAAGAAACTTCATCTTCCACTATTGGGAAAGCGACCGGAAAAAATGGATGAGGCTGATTGGAACCTGTTGGATCGACAGGTTCTAGGGCTTATTTGATTAACCCTATTGAGATCCGTTGCACACAACGTCATTAAGGAGAAGACAACTGCAGATCTCATGGTGGCTTTGTCAGGTATGTATGAAAAGCCATCAGCGAATAACAAGGTACATTTGATGAAAAAGTTATTCAATTTGAATATGGCAGATAGTACGTCTATTGCACAACATCTTAATGATTTTAGTACTATCACAAATCAATTATCGTCTGTTGAAATTGAATTTGATGATTAGATACGTGCACTGATATTATTGGCCTCACTGCCAAATAGCTGGAAAGCCATGAGAATGACTGTCAGTAATTTTGCCAGTAAATCTAAGTTAAAATATGATGATATTTGTTATTTGATTTTGGCTGAGGAGGTGCGTAGGAAAGATTCAGGCGAGACCTCGAGTTTGAGTTCAGCACTAAATGTTCATTATTAAGGGAGATCACAAGACATGAACTTAAACAGAAGAAGATCAAAATCAAAGCACATGGGCAAAAGCAAGTCAAGGCCTGGTCGGCAGGCAACTTGCTGGAATTATGGCAACGCTAGCCACATAAAGAAGAACTGCAAAAATCCTAAGAAGACTGAGAATGATAGTGTTAATATGGTAACTGAAGAACTACATGATGCACTATTGCTTGCAGTTCATAGTCTAGTTGATGACTGGATACTGGATTCAGATGCTTCCTTCTATAGATCTTCCCATCAGGAGCTAATGCGGAACTATATTGTAGGTGATTTTGGGAATGTGTATATAGCTGATGGAGAGGCTTTGAACGTAGTGAGGATGAGAGACATTGACATTGCACTCCCTAACAAAAACAAATGAACCTTACAAAAGGTCAGACACATTCCTGAATTAAAGAAGAATCTCATTTCTATTGGGCAGCTTGATGAATGTGGTCATTCAGTAGTATTCTCATATAATACCTAGAAGGTCACAAAAGGAGCATTGGTACTAGATCAGGATAAGAAAATTGGTACACTGTATATGACTACTAGTTTGATTAACACTATTGCTACTACTGTTGCAGAGAGCACAACAAATTTGTGGTATTGCAGGCTTGGCCATATGAGTCAGAAGAGTATGAAAGAACTTCTATCTAGATGCAAGCTACCGGAACTGAAGTCAGTTGATCTCAGTATGTGTGAGAGTTGCATTATGGGGAAACAAAAGAATGTTAGTTTCTTGAAAAATGGCAAAACGCCTAAGACAGAAAAACTAGATCTAGTGCACACAGATGTGTGGGGACGTTCCCTAGTGGCATCTCTTGGAGGTTCTCGTTATTATGTCACGTTCATTGATGACCATAGTAGGAAGGTATGGGTTTATTTTTTGAAGCATAAATCTGATGTATTTAATGTGTTCAAAATTTAGAAGGCCATGGTTGAGACAGAGACAGGCTTGAAACTGAAATGTTTGAGATCTGACAATGGTGGTGAGTATATTGATGGTGGGTTCAAGGTGTATTGTGCAGCTCTGGGTATCAAAATGAAGAAAATCATTCCTGGGACACTAGAGCAAAATGGAGTTGTTGAACATATGAATAGAACCATAAATGAGCATGCTAGAAGCATGAAGCTGCATGCTGGATTACCATCTACTTTCTAGACAGATGCAATTAGCACTGCTGTCTACTTGATAAACAGAGGGCCATCAGTTCCATTAGATTGTGGATTGCCTGAAGAGGTTTGGAGCTGGAAAGATGTCAAATTTTCTCACCTTAAAACTTTTGGCTGTCTTTCTTATGTTCTTATTGATTCTGATGCTCGTAGTAAACTTGAGGCTAAGCTAAAGAAATGTTATTTCATTGGCTATGGAGACGAGGCATTTGGCTATCTTTTTTGGGATGATCAAGGTCAGAAGATTATAAGAAGCAGGAATGTGATTTTCAATGAGAAGATTGTGTACAAGGACAAGTCCAGTACAGCTTCTGAAGCAGCTCCTCAGGAGTCCGAGTTCTTAAGATTGGATGACCTACCAGAGGTCACAGTACAGTGCAGAGATGTGAGTGACGGGGAGAGTGGGTCCAGTGCACCCATTCCTATTATTCCGCAGTTAGTTTCAGAGTCGTCCACTCCTATAGCTACAGTTCACAGGTCAGTTAGGACTATACGTCCTCCATAGAGTTTTTCACCTACTTTGAATTATATTCTGTTGACAAATAGTGGAAAACTGTAGAGTTATGAATAAACCTTGTAAAATGAAAATTCTAACAAGTGGGAGCTGATAATGAAAGATGAGATGGATTCCCTGTTAGGGAATCAGACATGAGAGTTGACAGAAGTTCCATCGGCGAAGAAGGCATTACACAAGTGGGTGTACCGGGTAAAAATTGAGCATGATGGCAGTAAGAGGTACAAGGCCAAACTCGTTGTAAAAGGCTTTTAGCATAAACAGGGTATTGATTACTCTGAGATCTTTTCTCTTGTGGTGAAGATCACAACCATCAGGATGGTACTATCTATAGTTGCTACTGAAGATTTATTTCTTGAGTAGTTAGATGTGAAGACAACCTTTCTTCATGGAGACCTTGAAGAAGACATCAACATGCACCAGCCTGAAAGGTTTGTAGTACAGGGAAATTAAGGATTAGTTTGCAGATTGAAGAAGAGCTTGTATGGCCTGAAGCAAGCTCATAAACAGTGGTACAAGAAATTTGATAATTTCATGCATAGTGCAGGGTACATCAGATGTCAAGCAGATCACTGTTCCTATGTCAGGCATCTTGACAATTCTTACATTATTCTGTTATTGTATGTGAATGACATGCTTATTGCAAGGGCTAGTATTGATGAGATCAATAATCTGAAAAAGCAGATGTCAGAGCACTTTGCAATGAAGGATTTGGGAGTTGCAAAGCAAATCCTTGGCATGAGAATTGTTAAAGACAGAGTCAGAGATACGATGAGACTCTCGCAAGCTGAATATGTGAAAAAGGTACTCAGCAAATTCAATATGGGCAAGGCTAAACCAGTTGGCACACCCTTGGGCAGTCATTTCAGATTCAGCAAGAATCAGTCACCTAAGTCAAAAGAGAAACAAGATAACATGAGTAAGGTTTCTTATACCTCAGCTATTGGTTCACTTATGTATGCTATGATTTGCACAATACCAGATATTGCCCATGCAATAGAAGTTGTGAGTAGATACATGAGTAACATAGGAAAACTATATTGGGAAGCAGTGAAATGGATTTTGAGGTACCTAAAAGGTTCATTAGAAACGTGCTTGTATTTCTCAAGAGAGAGCTTAGAGGTACATGGCTATGTTGATGCTAATTTAGCTGGAGATATTGATAGCAGAAAGAATACCATAGGCTTTGTTTATACTCTTGAAGGTACTGCAGTGTCATGGAGTTCTAATCTACAGAAAATAATTTCTTTGTCTACTACAGAAACTGAGTATATTGCAGTGTCAGAGGCTGTAAAGGAGATGTTATGGTTACAAGGCTTCTTGGAGGAATTGGGTAAAAAGAATAAAAAAGGCACTCTCTACAGTAATAGTCAGAGTGCCATATTCCTTGCCAAGAATCCAGTATTTCATTCCAGGACTAAGCACATTCAGATCAGGTATCACTTCATATGATCATTGTTAGATGACGGATAATTGTTACTTGAAAAGATTTGTGGAAGTAAGAACCCTGCTGATATGTTAACAAAGGGCGTTACACTTGAGAAATTGAAGTTGTGCACAACTTCAGTTGGTTTTCTAGCATGAAGACAAGGGCTGTGAGTTGCAGAGGTAGAGGCTATCATGTTTGAGGAAGAGGGTGATACGGTGAGTGTACCAATCTCCAAGTGGGAGAATTGTTGAGTACTGTGGAGTTTGGTCCACATCGCTCGAGCGGAGGCATTGGCCGCTCGAGCGGAGGCAAGTCAAAGAGGTCATCTCGAAGACAGCTCGATAGTGAGCTCGAGCAGTTGCATGAAGGAGGTTCGCTCGACTTGCGCTTGACACACCGCTCAAGCGAACATTGTTTTTACACGGATTTAGGTTTTTTTCGCATTTGACTATAAATATGTTATTTTATAACATATGGCCGTACAATGAGAACAGTAATCGCCCCACCATTATATTGTGATTCATCAAGTAATAAAAATCATCTACAACTCCCGTGGACGTAAACAATTTGCCAAACCACGTAAATCTTTGTGTAGTGTGTGATTAATTTCTCTTTTGTATTTACATTCACTTTATTGTCATCGTTTTTCACAACACGTATGGTGGAGCATTTAACCATGGGACTGAAGGTTTCATTATAATCTATCCCATCTTGTTGTTCGAATTCCTTAGCAACAAGTCAAGCCTTGAATCGATCAAGGGAGCCATCTACCTTCTACTTAACTTTGAAGACCCATTTGTTGGTGATGATGTTCTTACAGGGGGCCATGTGCATAGGACCCATGTATTGTTGGACTGGAGGGCAGTGAGTTCTTCCTACATGGCCTAGCACCAATGAGGGTATTTGTTAGCTTAAGAAAAGGTAGTTGCTGGAACAGTGGAGTGAAATGCCATAGGATGATTGATGGAATGATAGGGATGATATCTAGAGAAGGCTTTGGTTTTTCTAATGCCATCTTGGGAACGGGTAGTCATGGGATGAGAGGAGGTGGGAACAAGAGTGGGGTCTGTAGGAGGTAAGTTATTAGAGGTGGATTCTAAGGATTCGACAATCTAATTGACAATAGATGAAAGAGAATGGGTGTTGGTAGCATCAACAGTAGGAGAAGACTTTGTGGACAGAGAGGTGAGACCAAGGATGTTAGTGGGAATAGGAGAAGAAGTATCTAATGGTTGGAAGGACTTTCTTCAAAAGTATTGTCAGTGAGAGTGATTCACAGACAATAGTCAAGGACACTAATAGTAAGGAGGAGATCTAGGTAGACTATGAGATAGTGGCTGAAGATATTAGGAGATTACCTTCTAGCAACTTACATTGGTCTGTAAATTTTATTTATAGAGAGGCAAACAATACAACTCATTGACCTACTAAATTAGCACTTCACTGTAATGGTGAAAATGTGTGGACAGAGGAGGGTCCCTTGCAGATCATGAATTCTATGTTGAGGGAGAAATACTGTAATGATTAGTTCTGTTAAAAATTAATGAAAGATACCATATATACTTCAAAAAAATAATAATAATAAGTGGCTGGTTCATGGTTATGTCAAGCAGCTGGAGCTCAATAGATTTAGTCAGTGAAATTGATGAAAGTTAAAATTACTGTAATTTTGTTGAGTCCACTATAGTCCCTTTTTATGCTTCTTAGTCAAATATTGGCCAAATTTTAATTTTATTGAACCCACTACTAGTGCCCTTAGATAAGTGTGAGTGTGCATATACTTCCTAAAAATGGGATTTAATGACCATTATCTAATAAGTGGGTTCATGCCATTATTACCATTTAGTGGGTTGTACGAGTGAGAACCAACATCTACCCTAGTCTCCAATTGGAGTCATAGAACTTTTCAAGAAACTACAAGATGATCTAAGGTTCACTAGGTCCATACTTATAAAAAACTAGATAATATAATAATTTACCACATTCGAATCATTATAAAGCATTCAAACATCTCCCACTTGAATTAACATATATAGGAACCATTCATCATCTTCCTATACACAATTTCATATTATGCAAATTAATACTTCGATCTCCACCTATAGCATATAGGTGATACAACTCAAGTCTCATATTTCTATTGCATTTGGTTTGATGATATTTATAACGATCTAAAACAATCTCGAGTTGTATTTAAACTCGTACTCTTTTAAAAAAAATAGTCAATATCATAATCAGAATCCTTTAAAGTAAGTATAAAATGTTGAACTAATTGTATGACCTTATTTGCTAATTTCTTATACATAATTTGGTGCAACTACAGCTTGCATATAGCCTTAATTTTCCTCCTTTATTCAGGTGTTGATCATGCTGAAGTGGCCGTGTGGCTAGTCGAGTAGAGTTCAATGAACCTTTCCATCTGGTCACCATCTCGCCCATCATCATCAGTAACGTGTTGGCCCTGTATTTGGGATTGTGCTTGTATTTTCGCAGGCCTCATTTATCTTCTTCAATCGACTCCTACTAATACCTCATTGGTACGACTTATTGTTATCTTCACCAACCCAAGCGCGTGTTCGATCTGCCTTGTTGCTAAAATTTCGCATTACTATGCGCCTCATCACATGTAAAGATTCACCTCCCTCATAGGATTTTTTTTTTATTTTTTAAATCGAAGCAATTAATTAACGTTTTAGTCTTCTTTGGCTAACTAGGAGTCAAAATACAAACTTATTGGTATAAAAAATAAGTAAAGTCTTCTTATTATTAAAAGTTTAATATTTATATAAGTAGTATTATGTCACCTTTGGTCCGAAATTAAACACCTAAAATCATTTTTGTTAGAACAAGAGGACGGTCCATTTTGGCTACCACTCGTATCACTCCAATTCGTCTCTCTATCTATTTAAGTAGCAACAGACAATCATTTCTTCCTCACACAACCCACGACTTTTTTTCGTCTGAGAACATCATAATCCTCTACCTATGGAGGAGAAGAAGAAGTGGGAATTAGAAGAAGCTCCAATCCATGGAGATGTCTTAGAGGCTGTCCTATCGCGCGTGCCTCTCATCGATCTCGTGCCTGCATCCCAAGTGTCCAAGCCATGGGAATCTGCCGTTGTCTCCTCTCTTCGACACCTCAACCCAATCAAGCCGTGGCTCATTGTCCACACTCAGACCACCCGGCACCCCTACGCTACCACCACCCACGCGTACGACCCGCGCTCCGACCTGTGGGTGGAAATCGAGCAGCCGCCTATCAAGCATGTCTCGGTTCTCCGGTCTTCTCACTCGACCCTCCTCTACATGCAGTCCCCATTCAAATTCGCCTTCTCTTTCGACCCCCTCCACCTGATGTGGCACCTCGCCGACGCTCCGATAGCGTGGCGAACCGATCCGATCGTCGCTCTAGTGGGCCAACATGTCGTCGTCGCTGGCGGCGTGTGTGACTTCGGAGACGACCCGCTCCCGATGGAGACCTACGACCTCCGGACCGGTAGGTGGGAAACGTTCGAGTCGATTCCCTCCATCCTCAAGGACTCCGCTGCTTCGACGTCGCTCTCTATAGCCGTGGACGAGCAGAGAATGTACGTGACGGAGAAAACCTCCGGCGTGACTCACTCTTTCGATCCCAGCACCAAGACCTGGCATGGAGCGTACAATCTGCGACCTGGTAGGAACGTTTTTTCCTCCGTGATCGGATTCCTCAACGACCGTATGGTGGTGTTGGGCCTGATCGGAGACGCAGAGAATGTCGAAGGCGTAAAATTGTGGGAAGTCAGGAAGGGAACAGAAACGGTGGAGTTGAAGCAGATGGGTGAGATGCCAAAGGAGCTGGTGGAAAAGATAAAGGGCAAGAGCCCTCGTCTACCGAATATTGCTATGACGTCGATGGGTAATTTGGCGTACTTGCACAATCCATCAGAGCCAGGGGAGTTGATCTTGTGCGAGGTAACCGACGGCGCAAAATGCAAGTGGGGGAGTGTACGGAACGTGGTCGTGAGCGAGGTCAATCGGATGCAGACTTTGGCGTTCTCGTGTTCGAACGTAGGACTCGGAGATTTGCAGGCGGCGTTGAGTTCTGGGGATCGGAGATTCATTCACTGTTGAATGACCGGGTCCGTGGAGTTACCCTTCCAGAGCCGTTTCCTAATAAATTATTATATTGCATTTGGAATTAAACGTTAAAAAAGAATGATTCTCCGATTCTGTAGACTGAACGGTGATTCTGGATTACGTGGCTCCATTTGGGAGTGGAGGCTTCATTTAGTTACCGACGGCTTTTCTTTCGTTTGGTAATTTGGCCTTTTTAGTGTTTTCTTTTCATTTATTTATTTATTTATTTTTCTTTCCATGTACAATAGATGGCTATTTCTGCTTCTTCTTTATTTATTTATTTTTTAATTTCTATTCAAATAAGACTAACGCTACTATAACTCTATTCTATACCATTCATTTTATCCCTTTGATGTGACACCATAATATCACATGACTTAATAAAAAAAAATTCAAAATATATTTTCAAAACAAATCGGCACTTAAAATATAAAAAGATGAAGGCCCAATTTAGATACAAAAAGACATTCTAATTCATTTCAACTAATTTCACATAATTATTATAACTTTTTTTTATTAACATTAGGTATCGTTTATTCCGACTAATCCTAAAGGTACACATATCCTCCTACAAGAGTTTTGAATAAGTGCACTCCAATGTTTCGTTTGGTTCAAAAATGAATATGGATGTTTAAATGCAAGACGTACACGGCTCTCCCTACATCGCCATATCACCCATTAGGGGTGCTACCTGCCCCCCCCCGGGGCGGGCCACCCCCATCCCGCCCCCGCCCATGCCGGGGGGGGGGGGGGATTTTTTCCCGGCCCCCGCATGGACGGGGCGGGGTACCCCGTCTGGTAGCGGGGGTGCGGGGGAGCCCCTCCCCCCGTCCGGTCCCCGGCTTTGGTGATGGGCCCTTGGCCGGCCGAGAGGTAGCTGCAGACCTGCAGGCTGCGGTGGCGACGAGGGGCCGGCCAGAATCGTCCGACGGGGAGGAGGGAGGAGGGCCGGAGGCTGCGCCGCAACGAGTTGGGAGAGAGGGAGGGGGCTGTTCTGGGGTCTGGGCGGTAGAGTGGTGTATCGGGGGGGGTCTCTTTTAGTGATTTTAGGGCAAACCCAAAACGGTGCCGCTTTGGGTTTGCCATTTTAAAGAAAATTAAACCCTCAGGACGCCGTTTTGGCACCTGAGGGGTTTTTTTTTATATATAATATATATTAATTATATATATATGCGGGGCGGGGCGGGGGACCACCCCATTCCGCCCCCGGCCCCGCCCAGGGCCCTATATACGGGCGGGGTAAACCCCGCCCCCGTGTGGCCGGGCGGGGTAATCCGCCCCGGTACACGGGGGCGGGGCGGGGCCCCCGCTGCCCATCCCTACCACCCATTGGGTTTCATTATTGGTTGGTCAAATGTACCTTTAAAATTTAATGAATACTACATGAATTTGTATTTACTTATTACATTTAAATTCTATTTTCACATTGAATTATTTATTTACTTTCTATATAATAAAATATTATTAATTTAATATTTTTTTATTTAATTATTTTTATCACATTTTGTAATTTTACCAATTAAATGTTAATAATAATTATATTTATTGAAGTGAGAAAATATTATTTTATCGTTTGTTAAAGTATTATTTTTATTACATTTTAGAGTGAGAAAATATTATTTTAATATTTATTGAAGTTATTATAGTCTTCCATATTTGGTGAATGATGTAGCTAACATCCAAATTTTTTTACCAATGCCCAACCTAGTGTGGGAATTTTTTGGCTCATATTAACTAAATTTTAGCCATCCTTAAACTTTGGCTAAGCCAATGAGGATGAATGTATTAAAGCTAAAAGAAATACTAAAGTTTAAGGGGGTTTGAACAGTCTAAACAAAACTATTAGTTACATTCAATGCAACGTATATAACTACAAGAGGAAAAAAGCCAATGGATAAAAAATAATGGTTCAGACCCATGTTCTCGAATAACTAAGGAAATTGTTGAGGCAATTCTCAACAACTCCTGCAACGTCCACAATGGACTCATGTGAAATATAAAAACAATCTCGGGTGATCTTAGTGAAGGTGTCTTCAATAGTTAAGTTAGTGAGAGAGATAGGAGTCTCTAAATGAATATAAATCGAAGCAATGTGTACACGAAAGTATATTTATATGGTCTGAGGGTACAACATGGAGGAACCATTCTTCTTGAGCATAACACTGAAGACAATGGTGTCCTACTGACGGAGGTATGCTTGCAAAACCTGTCACTACAATAGATTGGATTTTTTGAGACAAAAAATTTTGTCTCAAAAAATGAAAATTTCGTCCCTAAAAATTTTTAGTATTTTGTCTCAAAAATGCTGTCTCAGAAAGTATTCGGAGATGAAAATTGATTTTCGTCTTCAAAAAGTATTTTTAGGGATGAAATTGGGCAGAACCGGTCGAAACCGTTCGAATGGGAAATTTTTTCTGAGACAAAAAAATGTCGTCTCAGAATCAAGTTCGAACAAAACATTTTTTGTTCGAACAAAAAGTTGGTAATTGACGTTAGTTCGAAGAAAAATATTAACTATTCGAACAAACAATCTATTAACAGAAAATCTTCTGTTCGAACGAATTTTTAGAAATGAATTTATTGAACGAATTTTTAGAAATGAATTTATTCGAATGAGTATTTAATTGTTCGAACGAACGAGAGGATTATATTTCCATGTAAGTTCGAATGGTTATATTTTTGTTCGAATGGGTATATTTTTGTTTGAATGGATATGTTTTTGTTCGAATGTATGCATAAATGGTAATTTAGCATTCGAACAGCATTGATCAAACAAAATGAAATTGATACTAATACAAATTGTAATCTGTATACATCAAATTGTAATCTATATACATCAATTGTTCAAATGTTTACAAACATCATAAATATTAAAGGCAATTTAAAAAGTCAAATGAATTATGATGGTGGTGGTTGTGGTGGCATAGAGTTTTGGGACATCATTAATTGAAATTGTTCAAACATTTTTTGGTTATTTAATTGTAGCCTCTCTTCTAATCTTGCTTCTAATTCTGCTGCTTGATCTAATCGGGTCAGCAACTCTTTTTCCTTCGATCTCAATCGTTCTATCTCAAGTGCAGCTTCCTCTAATTTTTTAGTATTGTCGTCATTCGATCTGGCTTTAGAAGAGGATGAAGATGTTGAGGATGGCTTCACGCAACGTCCTAAGCCCCTCAAATATCCAGAACGTGATCCAAGAACTTGAGAAAAGATTTGAGCATCGTTGACAGATGATTCATCAGATGGATCCGCAGCAGTGTCTCTAAGAGATATCATCTTGTCCTGGAAAAAGAAAACATTAAAATTAGTATATGTAGCAAAAATATATTTAGACAATGAAATTAAATAAACTTAAACTTACATAATTTGCCTTTGCCTCAGGATTGCTCCAATCACCATCACGATTTTTATGTGCTTTAGCATACAATTGGGTCAGATCATAATCAGCAGGATTTTCTTCTTGCTGCAAAATGAAAATTAATATCATAATTTATACGAAAAAAGTGTATATATTAAATATTTAATGGAGACAATAAGAACTAACCATTTTTTTTGACAAGCGATGAAAAGATCGAGAACCCGCGTGATGGTGTATCGTTAAATTTGATCTATTTGCTTTATTCACTGTACTTCGTTTCTAAAAAAAAGTATTATAATTTTTACATTTTATACATCTATAATTATAAATTATTAAAAAAAAAAGATAGTAGCGAAATTACCTGATAAGCAGAATCTTCAAATAGATCACATACTTTCTCCCATTCGTTTGGTGGCATTGCTTGGAATGGATTTTGACGCGCCTCTATCGGAGTACTGAATTTCTGATAGTGTGCATGGCATCGACCTTTGTACCTCCGGAATGCATTCGACATCAGTTCCTCAATCGTTTGTCGATCCTCTCGCCGACCAAAATTTAGTTCAAACTCGTCCTTCAAATAATTATAAACAATTAGTATAATTTCAAACAATCTCATTTAAATAAAAATGTTATACAAAGTAACTTATTACCAGACAACGATTTTTGATGTGGTCTTTCACATCTTGGGGAACTTTAGCCCAGGAGGATGTAGCCATCGGTGCATACGTGCGAGTAAGTGTACCAACATAAGAAGCAAGCCAAGCTGCCGAATCCCCAGAGCCACCGGTGTGATCATCAGATATATCAACTTTAATTTTACCCACTTTCCTTACTTTTTCTATGCAGACACCCCTCGTAATGCCTCTAACTCGGCGCTGGTTTACAACAACTATATATACAAAATTAAAGCATATATTTTAATTAAATTAATTTTATTTGAAAGATATACAGTGATTAAATACCTTGTTCTGGTTCTGGTGACAGTGGCCCACCATTGTTGGTAGGTGAAGCACACGGAGATTCAGTAAGTGGTGGGGATGGCTCACGTGTTCTTTTGCGTTTAGGAGGCATATCTGTTTGAAATTATAATAAATTATTATTCGAAGAAGATACATTTCATATTTTTATAAGAATTATACCTACACAAATATCTGTTTGAAAATCATTCGGTATCAGTATTGCTGGACCAATCGCTCTCATCCTCAGTTGACACTTCAGTTGATTCATGTTCTTCCGACATGTCACCTTCAACTACTTCGGGTTGAACATCTTCTCTGCGCAATGGGACCATGTCATAATGGCTTAGATCAACAAATAGATTGATGCCTGATTCATTTTCTTGATATGCTTCTTCATGGTCTGGACTATCAACTTCTTCATGTGGTTTGTCTGCCTCTGGAATATAATCATATACATTTCTGGGCGCAAACTTCTCGACTATTCTCCATGGATTTCCGAACTCCGGATCATCTAAATAAAAAACTTGATTTGCTTGGCATGCGAGAACGAATGGATCGTCCTCATACCATTTGCGAGATGTATTGACACTTACAAAATATTCATCCTTACGCACTCCCAACCTAGGATTTGAGACATCCCACCAAGTACATTTAAATAACCAGACCATATATCCCCCCACATACTTTAATGCTATGATATCTTCCACAATTCCGTAAAAATCGATATTATCATCCCCATGACTTCCTTCGACAACAACCCCACAATTTTGGGTTTTCCTATATCGTTCTCTGTCTGCTATGTGAAATCTATATCCACGCACCAAACATCCTGAATATTGGATAGCCCGCTTAGACGGACCACATGCCAAAGCATATACTTCTGGTGAGATATCACATGAATGGTCATTATATTTCGATGCAACCTACATAAATAAAATACGGATGAAATTTAAAATTATAATCATATTTAAAATAAGGCTGCATAATTTCTTCCCGAATAATACCGTATGTTCAAACCATGAGGCAAATTCTTCTTCGTGCGCCTTTTCTACATCAGTCACACCATTCGTGCGAAGTAGTTGTATATGTTCGCTGCGTATGTTAATGTAAGTTATTAATTTGTATCCATACATACTAAAGTATTAGAAATGCACATAATACTACTGCCAAATTAGATGATCATCACTAACCTCAAATATTGTTCAATCTCTTCACAATTATTTAAAACATACCATCGAGCTCTTTCAAACTCTCGCCCACATAGGTCATAGCCCCCTTGTGCACCTATAGGACGTACTTTCTGGGAGAACACGGTAAATGTTGAGGAAACTCCCATTTGTCCACCTTCATAATTTCGATCTGGTCTCGTAAATCTAGTATCAACCCCACGAAAATACATTGAACAAAATGTATGCCACTCATTATGAATATATGACTCTGCGATCGATCCTTCCGGACGAGCCTTATTTCCCACAGATCGCTTAAGTTTTCCCAAAAACCGTTCAATAGGATACATCCATCTATACTGAACGGGGCCAGCAACTAAAGCCTCACGAGGCAAATGCACAGCCAAATGAACCATTACATCAAAGAATGAAGGCGGGTACAAACTCTCCAATTTACACAATATCAATGCAATGTCAGCTTCCATTTTTAATAAGGCATCAACTTTCAACGTTCTACTGCAAATATTTCTGAAAAATCGCCCTAATTCTGTAATAGCTGTACGAACATCTGGAGTAAGCTTTCCGCGCACACCAACTGGCAACAATCGCTGTAAAAATATATGGCAGTCGTGACTTTTTAGACCAGTTATCTTCCAATCATGAGGTCGGACACATCTTGACATGTTCGAAGCATAACCATCGGGTAATTTGATTGTCATGAACCAATCACAGAATTTCTTTCTCTCATCACTTGAAAGTGTATACCATCCAAGGGGCATATAAGCTGATAACCCAGTATCTTGCAAATGCAACTCCGATCTGATTCCCAACTCTTTCAAATCTTTACGAGAGTTGACTGTATCTTTTGTTTTCCCTTGTATTGACATTAGGGTACCCAAAATATTCTCACATATATTTTTTTCAATGTGCATTACGTCTAGATTGTGACGCAGTGTTAATGTAGACCAGTATGGCAAATCAAAGAAAATACTTTTTTTGGTCCAATTCAATTCCACTGCTTGTCTTTTCCTCTTTCGGCATCTTGCATTCTTTCCAAATCTGTTTTCTGGAACATCTGTCAATTGAGTGAGAATATCACTACCAGAATACTCTGGCGGTGATGACCTATGCTCAACCCTTCCATCAAACATTACTCTATTTGAACGCCATCTATGATCATGAGGTAGATATCGACGATGTCCCATGAAACATAATTTCCGGCCATTCGTTAACCACTGAGACTGTGTATCTTTGTTACAAACAGGACAAGCCATTTTTCCCTTTGTGCTCCACCCAGACAAGTTCCCGTATGCTGGAAAATCATTTATTGTCCAAAGTACTGCAGCATGCATCTTGAATTCACGCTCAGCGGCCACATCATATGTAGTGACACCCTGTTCCCACAACTCTTTCAACTCTGCCATCATTGGTTGCAAATATACGTCTATTTCATTTCCTGGTGACCTTGGCCCTGGGATCAATAGAGTCATCATAAAATAAGGATCCTTCATACACTTCCATGGTGGCAAATTATAAGGCATTACTATGACAGGCCAGGTGCTATGAGAAGTGCTCATGTTGCCAAATGGATTAAATCCATCAGTTGCTAAACCAAGACGTACATTGCGAGGTTCTTCGGCAAACCATGGATACTGGTCATCAAATTTCTTCCATTGTAAGGAATCAGCAGGATGAGTGAGGAATTGATCATTTTGAACTCTTTGTGTGTGATGCCAAGTCATATCTTTCGCAGTCATCCGGGAAGTAAATAATCTTTGAAGTCGAGGAATAAGCGGAAAATGTCTTAGCACTTTATGGGGTACATTACGCTTATCTGATGTCCATCTTGACTCATGACACACCGGACATGATTCACATTCTGCATATTGCTTCCAGAAGAGAACACAATCATTCTTACATGCATGGATGATATTATAATCAAATCCTAACCCTCGCTTCAATTTCTTCGCTTCATAAAAATTTCGAGGTACTACGTTATCCTCTGGCAGAGCCTCTTTAAATAATTCAAGCAGCATATCGATAGCCTTTGCAGAAATACGACAAATAGATTTAATATGTAGCAACCTGACAGTGAAGGACAACTTGCTATGACGGGTGCACCCTTCGTACAATGGATGTTGTGCATCCTCCCACAATGCCTTAAAGTCTTCATTTCCCTCAAATGACTGGGTAGATGTTCCCTCTCCAACCCTAGCACCAAATATGCCTGCGCCAAGATCCCCTAACATTTCAGTCATATCTTCTCCATTATCATAACTATCATCAGAAACATCAACATTTATGTCATCCGTGTCGATCTCGTTACATTCATCCATCTGGTTGAGATGACTGCCAAATCTAACTCCTTGGGGAAATGGTTCTCCATGTAAAACCCAATGTGAATATTTAGAATCAATTCCATTTACGAATAAATGATCTTCCACAGCCATCATATTATATGAACTAAGGTTTTTGCACTTCTTGCATGGGCATCTTATAAATCCTCGACTATCAACACTCCCACAAGCAAATTCTAAGAAAGACTTCACCCCTTGTGCATATTGCTTATAGTCTCGACCAAGTCTATCTCCCAACAACATCCAACTCTTATCCATCTATAAAAGAAACCGAACAAAATTCAATAAACACTAATTCTATAATATGTTGAGATATCACGTGTTTGTTTTCCCTGTACTTTTAAGGTAGTTGGTCCTATCCCATTCGAGAGACTATCATCTATATCGCATATGTACTCAGTCTAAAACTCGTATGTTAGTAAAAATTTCGGCAGCATTTCCCTACAATTCTCCAAGTATGCTAGTCACGATAAGTCGTCGACCCTATTCATGGGCCGAGAAACTTATGAACTACATACTCGAAGAATGTAGGAAAATGCTAAACCAAAATTTAAATTGACTAACACATGAGTTTTAACTAAATATATATGCCATATAGATGATAGAATCCCAAACTGTCCACTTTGGACAATTCAAGAGTTATACCCAAACATTCTTTAAGAGAATATTTGGCCACAACTCTCGAACGGGTCTAAGGTTTAATTGCATGTAAAATAACTACAAAATTCAAGCGCTCAGTAGTAAACATAAGAAGCATACATCACAAATACATGAGAAGATTACATTACAAGTATACATGATGGGCCCTTAAAGATTTTGAAATATCTTAATACTTGAGTACTTAAATATTTTCAAATATTTAATTATAATAATTTAATTAAATATCTTATTATTATATTTTAAGTATTAAGCTATTTAATTAGAGTACTTAGATATAATTAATTAAATATTATGTATTAATCATCTTAATACTTGAGTTCTTAAATATTTTTAAATATTTAATTACAATTTTTTAAATAAATATCTTATTATTATATTTTAAGTATTAAGCTATTTAATTAGAGTACTTAGATATAATTAATTAAATATTATGTATTAATCATCTTAATACTTGAGTTCTTAAATATTTTTAAATATTTAATTACAATTTTTTAAATAAATATCTTATTATTATATTTTAAGTATTAAGCTATTTAATTAGAGTACTTAGATATAATTAATTAAATATTATGTATTAATCATCTTAATACTTGAGTTCTTAAATATTTTTAAATATTTAATTACAATTTTTTAAATAAATATCTTATTATTATATTTTAAGTATTAAGCTATTTAATTAGAGTACTTAGATATAATTAATTAAATATTATGTATTAATCATCTTAATACTTGAGTTCTTAAATATTTTTAAATATTTATTTATAATTTTTTAAATAAATATCTTATTATTATATCCTAAGTATTAAGCTATTTAATTAGAGTACTTAGATATAATTAATTAAATATTATGTATTAATCATCTTAATACTTGAGTTCTTAAATATTTTTAAATATTTAATTACAATTTTTTAAATAAATATCTTATTATTATATCCTAAGTATTAAGCTATTTAATTAGAGTACTTAGATATAATTAATTATATATTATGTATTAATCATCTTAATACTTGAGTTCTTAAATATTTTTAAATATTTAATTACAATTTTTTAAATAAATATCTTATTATTATATCCTAAGTATTAAGCTATTTAATTAGAGTACTTAGATATAATTAATTAAATATTATGTATTAATCATCTTAATACTTGAGTTCTTAAATATTTTTAAATATTTAATTACAATTTTTTAAATAAATATCTTATTATTATATTTTAAGTATTAAGCTATTTAATTAGAGTACTTAGATATAATTAATTAAATATTATGTATTAATCATCTTAATACTTGAGTTCTTAAATATTTTTAAATATTTAATTACAATTTTTTAAATAAATATCTTATTATTATATTTTAAGTATTAAGCTATTTAATTAGAGTACTTAGATATAATTAATTAAATATTATGTATTAATCATCTTAATACTTGAGTTCTTAAATATTTTTAAATATTTAATTACAATTTTTTAAATAAATATCTTATTATTATATTTTAAGTATTAAGCTATTTAATTAGAGTACTTAGATATAATTAATTAAATATTATGTATTAATCATCTTAATACTTGAGTACTTAAATATTTTGAAATATTTATTTATAATTTTTTAAATAAATATCTTATTATTATATCCTAAGTATTAAGCTATTTAATTAGAGTACTTAGATATAATTAATTAAATATTATGTATTAATCATCTTAATACTTGAGTTCTTAAATATTTTTAAATATTTAATTACAATTTTTTAAATAAATATCTTATTATTATATTTTAAGTATTAAGCTATTTAATTAGAGTACTTAGATATAATTAATTAAATATTATGTATTAATCATCTTAATACTTGAGTACTTAAATATTTTGAAATATTTATTTATAATTTTTTAAATAAATATCTTATTATTATATCCTAAGTATTAAGCTATTTAATTAGAGTACTTAGATATAATTAATTAAATAGTATGTATTAATCATCTTAATACTTGAGTTCTTAAATATTTTTAAATATTTAATTACAATTTTTTAAATAAATATCTTATTATTATATCCTAAGTATTAAGCTATTTAATTAGAGTACTTAGATATAATTAATTATACATTATGTATTAATCATCTTAAGACTTGAGTTCTTAAATATTTTCAAATATTTAATTACAATTTTTTAAATAAATATCTTATTATTATATTTTAAGTATTATACATTACTCTAATTAAATATCTTATTATTATATTTTAAGTATTACCCTAAATTACTACATGCCAAGTATTTAATTATTTATATTAATACTTGAATACTTGAGTTGCTAATCTATTTAAATACATGACTTCAATATTTACAATTATACATTATAATTACATTATCATAACTATCATGAACAATATTTAATATATATTGTTCGAACAAACACTCCATAAATTCGAACAAAAATCTGAACGCGTTATATTATGTTCGAACTAAGAAAAGTCAATTCGAACGGTGTTCAGAGCGTTCGAATGAAACCAAGCCAGAAACCAGTCACGAAACAGAGCAACAAACTGAACCACTTCACATTCATGATGCCATATTTCAATACAACACATTGAAAACTATATGATTATCCCTAAATATGATTATTAAACAACTTAGAAAACTAAGAAAACACACATCTTCTCCTTCTTCTTTCTCTCTCAAGAAAACAACAATCCACAATACCTATATATGCATAAAACACATTCAGTCATGCTGTTCTATCCCAACAAAAAACTTGTAAACGAAAATCGGAATGAAAAATAACAAAAATAACATATTACCTCTTCTCCTTCTTCTTTCTCTCTCAAGAATCTCTTCCCTCTCAATGCTTTCAAGCTCTCTCTCTCCACAACACTCTCTCAGAGCCTCTGCCACGCTCTCTCTCCCTTTCTCACAATACAATCCGAGTGAAAATGAAGTGAAAGGATCGGATTAATAATATGTGCATTTTAGTTCGAACTAATTTTTATAAGTTCGAACGCGAAAATCCGAAAACAGCGAATTTTTCCCACAATAATTTTCCCGTTCGAATTAATATTTTTCGCGTTCGAACAAAAAAAAAGGAATATTCTCCAGTATATACTGAAATTTTGGCGCGAATTTCCCCTCCAAACAAAAAAATTCGTTCGAACATGAAATATATTTATTCGAACTATTTTATATTAGTTCGAACAGATAATTATAGAAATATATAAGTATAATATTATATATTATTATGTGTATATGTAAAAATTATATACACTATATAATACTAAGTGTCACTAAACGCATAATACTAAGTTTCTTATCAATCTATAATATTAAGTATTTAACATAGTATATTATTTTATTTACAATCACTAATAATGTTATACTTATAGTTAGTATCACTATAAGTATTATACTAAGTAATATAATAGTATAATACTAAGTGATATTAAATTATAGATAGTATAAAAATATGAAAACTAATAATACTGTAATACTTTATAATATAGTCTAAGTACTTTGTTTATTACTAATATATAAACTAAATATATTAGAAATATGTATTTTATACTTATATTTAATGCAATGTTTTACTATATACATTGTATATTTACTTTATAATGCAATGCTTTACACAATACTATTTTATACTAATATAATGCATAATATATATACTATTACATATATATATACTAGTTAGTCACAATATATATAAGTAACTAGTATAAAACTCAATACTATATATATATAGTTATCTAATATATATTATATATATACTAGTTCGAAATTTTTTATTAGTATATATATTAGTATTATATACTAGTATTACTAATATAAAACGTATTGTTTTACCTCTTGTACTTATATATATATATATATATATATTTTTTGAAGTATTATATATTTCATTCGAACTTATACCCTTTCAATTTGAACTTATACCCTTTTAGTTCGAATTAATTATTATTCCGTTCGAACGAATTTACGTTATTTAACCCGTGAGACAGCTTCTTTTCCGATCATTTCGTGCCTCCTCTCATTCGAACTTACGCTCACACCTCCGCCGTTAGCAGCCTCAACGCCACCACCAACTCCGCCGTTGTCCTCAGATCTCCTAGAACAAGAGGTATGCCTTAAATGAGTGTTATTTTTATGACTTTTTTGGTTAGTTTTGGGGGGGTTGGATTTTAAATGAATCTGGCCCCATTTTGTTGTTTTGGGGCCAAATGACTCAGTATTAATCGGTAGAAATGATAAGGATTTACTCTTAAATCATTACTACCGATTAAAATGTAGGATTCTTTGTGAAAAATGATAGTGTCGATTCGGGACTGAGTCGACTCAGCCATGTCTGTTTGGCTCAGTTTCGTTTGAATGAGCCAAACTTCCATTTGAATGGAAGTCAACGCATTCGAATTAAATTTAGGTTTATTCGAATGGAAAATAATTTTATTCGAATGGAAGTTAGGCTCATTCGAATTAATTTAAATTTTATTCGAATGAATATAATTTAATTCGAATGGAATTAAAGGCCATTCGAATAAGCAGTTGTCAAACATGACAGCACAACATCATGCATCCTCTAATTCACTTTAATTACATCACATATATATTTTATACATCAACAGGTATCTAATGGCAAGCAGCAGCGGAAGAAAACGTTCCCGATCCGAGACAGTCGAAAGTAGCTCCGCAGCTACCGCTCCTTCTCAGCCGGCCGTGAGGCCTATACTAGTTGAGCGGGAGATCATTCTGGGCAATTTCCGTGACCTCACTTGGGAGGGGCGGAGCATACATGACATCATCACCGATCGTGGATGGACCCCGATCTGTCAACAGAGAGGCACAGCATATCTTGAGATGGTCGGTGAGTTTTACCGTGCCATGGGTGAGCAGTCTGGTGATGCTCTGTGCTATAACTTAGTAGTCCCGGGAGTGAGTATTATATTCTCTCCCCGCGTTATTGCTGAGTTTCTAGATTTGCGGCGAGAGCCGGGTGCATATCCTGCAGCAGCAGCAGCGACTGCACCATCTGGAGAGGACACAACAGTCGCATCCTCATCGCCAGCGCCGGATGTACAGACCGCAGAGCTGGATACTGGCTCAGATGATAGTGAGAGCGGCGATGAGGTACCTGATGATGGTCTCACAGACAATCAAGTTCGTGACCTAGTGCGAGACCCTGAGGCTCCTCCATATGATGGCAGTAAAGTGATCCGACAGGCCGACTGTACAGCATTTTTTAGAATGCTTAATTTGATTGTCGGGTATAACATTGATCCGAAGAAACACAAGACTGATTTCGGGATCGAGCAGGCCAGATTTTTGTTACGGTTAGCACAGGGGGAGTCGATTGATCTGGCATTATATTTCTTCCTCTGCATTCGCACAGAGTCACGCTATTCGGGTGGAGGTAGTCTACCATTTGCATTGTTGATATCTAACCTCCTACTCCGTTCAGGGGTTACAGTGACTCTAACTGAGCGGAGGTCGCCACAGATGGAGCCTGTTAACAAGATCACATTCAGTAAGAGTAAGGGTCACTTGCCGAAGACTCGTGCAGTGCAACAGGATCAGCCTCCGCCTATTGATCCAGCTTCTACTGCTGCTGCCCCTATTGAGAGACATCCTGCTGGGGCTACTCCAGATGAGGTACGGGCTATATTGGCGGAGCACCACGATATTTTATTGAGGGACTTCATTCATCCCATGATGGAGAAGCTTAAGGACCTAGAAGGACGCATGCAAACTTTACAGGAGGATTTTGATTTATTTAATAAATAAATATTGTTAGTTATTATTTTACTTTTTTTATGTTGTATATAACGTCTAACTCATTTTGGGATGTAATTAATGCAGTATGATTTTTATTTTTAGTGTTTGCTAGCCTCTTTATTGTTAATTATATTTTCTTCTCATTATACTTAATGTTTACGATAATTGAAAAAATGACACTATCTTTATTTTTAATATTTAGTTAAATAAAATACTTTTAAATTAATTACATAAAAATAATTTATGAATTTGTAAATATTTTAATTCATTGTAAATCATAATATATAATATATAGAACTTTTTATTCACTTTGGAAATGATAAATAATTAATAGAAAAAATATGTATTCCTACAATTTTAACAATATATCTTTTCAATTAAACAATACCGTTCGAACACGTTAATACTAATTCGAACAAATAATATTTCATTCGAATTAATTAATTTTTTGTTCGAATTAAATTTTTTTAGTTCGAACGGTATAAATTTTTGGAGACGACCTAATTCGTCTCAGAATCTCCAATTCGAACTACTATTTTTTAGTTCGAACGGATTTATAAGGTTTTCCATTTTTTTAGATGAAATTAATTTCGTTTCAGAAAAGTACTTTTAGGGACGAAATTAATTTCGTCCCTAAGAAATTTCGTCCCTAAAAATAAAATTTCTTGTAGTGTGTTTCGTTGGCATGAATCTCACATAAGATATGTATTATCAAGTAGGACTTGTTGTCAACCACGAAAACTCTTATTGTCATCGTAGGTTCTCGACAAACAATGGATATTACTAAGCTTCGACCCTTCGTTGCCTTCTTAGACGTGAACTTCTTCCATGCATCTCTTTGGTTGCCTATTGACCCTTCCTCACTCTCGCCACACACTTTTGGTTAGGGGTGCTACCCGCCCTATATGAGTGGGTAGGGGTAGCCACCCATATCTCATCTCATCCCTGCCCATATCTCTAACCGTTTACATTCGCTTACCAGGCCATCAAACTGATGCCACCATTGTACCACCACTATTCAAAAACACATCTTTCACGAGAAATCACATAAAATCGAAATTATATCATAAAAGTGCACAAAACAACCAACAAGTCTCAGATACATGAATAGATCAATGGTCATGATCGTGGCTCATAAACCCCACCAGTTATAAAACTCACAGACCCACGATCACGATCGTGAGTCATAAAAAATGGGAAGAGCAAAAAGTTTCACCATTCACATCTAATGGAATTAAGAGTAGCGTGCAGGAATGGAAAATATTCTGATGATTTCTCATGTGTTTGATTCAGTGTGGTGGTATTTATACACTAGAAAAGGAATATTCTTGCATAACATAAATTATAAGATGTAAGGAGAGAGTGATACGTATGATAACAATAAAATGTTCTAGACTATTCTGCATTGTTGTAATCTTATTTCTTTACTTTTGATAGAGTTGAAGTATCCTTGGAGTTTGGAGATGCTACATGGCTGATATTGTTAACATGCCCATGCGAGCCAAGCAGCCCTAGAAGGACTATGAGACTCTATCGTAGAGTGCACAATCTAGAAATTGATAATGGCTTTGTGAAGATGTCTGCAAGTTGGTCCTTTCTAGAAAGAAAAGAAACCTAAAGTGCTTTTGCATGGATCTGATCTCGTACAAAGTGATAATCAATATCTATATTTTTGGTGCGGGAGTGCATCATAGTAACGGATCAATACGTGGCGCCTAAATTGTCACAATAGAGGATAGAAGGCTAGGACAAAAAGATTCCTAACTCAGATAAAAGAGCTTGCAGCCATAATAATTAACATGTAACATGGGCCAAAGCTTTGTATTCAGCCTCAATACTCGATCTTGCAATGGTAAATTGCTACTTGGAACTCCTACAAACTAGATTTTTCCCATAAAAACACAGTATCATCTAGTTGATTTTCTTTCATACAGGCATTCGGCCCAATTGGCATAAAAAAATGCAGCCAAAACAGTAGAAGGAGACAGAGTAATAGACAAACCATGATCCATAGCGTGCTTGAGATAGTGTAAAATACGCTTAATAGCTTGCCAATGAGATAAACAATGGGCAAGCATAAATTGGCATACTTGATTCACATAAAAGGCCAAATCAGGTCTAGTAAACGGCAAATATTGTAAATTTTCAACTACACTTCTATAGAGAGACGGATCTACCAAAAAGTAAAGTCAAAAGCTGACAATTTAGTAGAGGGTGACTTAGGGCTACTCACATGCCTGCAATTGCTCATATTAATTTTCTTGAGCAAGTCAAGAATGTATTTGCACTATGATAAAGTAATACCAACAAAGCACGATGATTTTCAATGGCAAAAAAATAGTGTAAATCCCCCAAATTTTTGAAAGGAAAGTCAGCATATAAAAGATCAAGAAGCTGAACTAGAGCATTCGGGTGAGAGCTCGTGGGGACAACATCATCCACATATACTAATAAATAAATTGTCACACAATGGTGACGATAAATGAACAATGATGTGTCTGATTTTGAGACAATAAAACCAAATTCCAAAAGACGTGAGCTGAGATGCTCATACTAGGTGCGAGGAGCCTATTTAAGGGCATATAATGCTCGGTTAAGCTTGCAAACATAGTGTGGAAATTGTGTGTGAACAAATCTTGGTGGCTATGACATGTATACTTGTTCATCTAAGGTGTCGTGCAAAAAAACATTTTGCACATCCAATTGATGAATCGGCCATCCAGAAGAAATAGTAATGGAGAGGACTAACATGATGGATGTGGGCTTTGTGACGAGACTAAAGGTCTCTGAATAATCAAGGCCCTCAAGCTTTTTGGCTACAAGTCGAACGTTTCGTCGTTCAATCGAGCAATCCAAGAGATGCTTGGTCTTGAAAATCCATCGAAAACCTACAAGATTTTGGTTAGAAGCAAATGGAACTAAAGTTCAAGTGTTATTAGACAAGAGAGCATCAAACTCAAGTTGCATAGCATTACACCATTCCTGAAATTTTGAAGCTTCGTTCACTGAGGTGGGCTATTTAGGTGTCTCAGCAAAGGTAGTATGAGCTTGAAGAGGAGGCCATGCAATGGTGTCGTCGATATGAAACTTGCAAAAGTGGAGATTCGACTTGGCTTGAGTTTGTATAAAATGAACAGAGATTGGGGGCAACGGGTTGGAAGGGGATGGGGAAGGAGAGGAGGACGATGCCCTAGATGATGAGGAAAGTTGGCAAGTGTTCTTTGTAGGTATGAATGGACATGGTATAGAAGCAGCTGATGTATGAGTGTGGCCAGATGTGGAAGAGGGTGTTAGTGGAGTTGTTGGTGGGCCAGGATCAATTGGTTGGTTTGAAGAAGAAGTGAGCTGCGATGGGAGCTGGGTTGGCCCGTTTGGCCTGTCAGGTTGTATGAAAGGTTGTGAAGGTCTTGGAAGCATAATGATGGTTGGGGTTGGGAATTAATGGATGAACTGGAAGTATGTTTGGAGAAGTAAAAGTTTGACTCGTCAAACAATACAACTCTAGAGATATACATGCGTGCAGCAGGTAGATGAAAACAAAGATACAGATGATAATCCGAGCTATAACCGAGAAAGATACATGGAAAAGAACAATATTCCATCTTATGATGATTGTAAGGCCTAAGATTAGGCCAACAAATGCAACCACAAGACTTTAAGAAATTATAACCGAAAGCCTTATGAAATAAAATTTCAAAAGGAGATTTAAAATGTAAAATAGAGGTGGGGAGCCGATTGATTAAAAAGATTGCAGTAGTGAATGCATCAGACCAATACAAATAGAGAGTGGACGAGTGTGCAAGTAGGGCCAACCCAATCTGAACAATGTGTCGATGTTTACGTTTAACCGATCCATTTTGAGAATGGGCATATAGGCAAGAGAGACGATGGAAAATACCAAAACAGTGTAGCACAGTATTTAGAGATCTATATTCACCACCCCAGTTTGATTGTAATGTACGAATTTTAGTTTTAAGAAGGGTCTCTACATGACGCTTAAAAGATTAAAAAAAAAATAGATGTTACATCAGATTTACATTTCAAGGGAAATAACCACATAAATCTGTTATAATCATCTACAAATGACTGATAATAAAGAAAACCACCACGAGAAAGAACTGATGCAGGATCCCAGACATCAAAAAATAAAAGTTGAAGTGGAGTTGTAGATCGAGAGGTGGACCGACTATATGGAAGCTAATGAAGCTAGGCTAAACAGCAAGATGAGCATAAGCCAGATGTGGAAGATAACTTTACGGGAAGAGAAACTTTGAAAATTATTCTATGAACAAGCAGCATGGAAGGATGTCCAAGTTGTATTTGTCATTGATAGGGAGAAACTCTTGCACCAATGTATGCTTGAGGAGTGGACGGGACGGATGGAAACACATACATGCCATTCTTAGTGTTGCCTTGGAGTAGAGTTTGGTGACTAAGAGAGTCCTTCACACAAAAAAAGTTGGAATGAAAGTCAAAGAAAATAGTATCATCTTCAAAAAAATTTCTAACCGAAATTAAGTTCTTAGAAATGGAAGAAATTTGCCAGAATTGGAAGGCACAATGGAGTTGTCAACATGATGAATGCGAAGAGACATACCATCACCGATACACACTTGGTTATCGCATTTGTATTATGTTGGACTGATAAATAAGTAAGAAAAATCATGTGTAAAGTGATGTGTTGGTACTAGTGATTGTCAATCGAAGAGATCGAAACTGGATAAAGTGGTGGGACAGCAATGAAATGTGTGAAAAGAGAGGGAGAGGGAAGATATTGATAACTTTGGTTAAATCGATAATAACATTTGAGAGTAGTGTGACCGTGTTTAAGGCATACTTTGCAAGTGGGACGGTTGGGAAAAAAGAAAGTAAAGGGATAACAACCTTCATTATGACCCCAACCTCGACCTCAGTAGCTACATCTGCCTAGAGAGAACCCACAACCTTGGTTGGTATTATTAGGGTGAGCTTTAGATGTGGTATTCGCAGAGAACTCTAACGCAGCAGTTAGACCAGCATGTTGTAAGATAGGCGTGCTTCTTGGGTAGGCAGATGACTGTAAACCTGAGAAGGACTAAGAGGATCCTCTCGGGTAGTGATAAATGTGACTACAAAATCAAAATTAGAGCCCAAACCAGCCAAGAGGAACGTGATAAATTCAGAAGATGATAAAGTTTTACTAGCAGTTGCAAGGATATCTCGAAGGAGTTTGGCCTTTTGGTAGAAATTAGCTATGGAATCCAACCCCTTTGAGAGTAGTCAGTTGAAATTGAACATACATGATACGTGCTTGTGATTTTGTAGCAAAGAGGTCTTCGAGAATAACCTAAATCGAACAAGAAGTAGCTACATCCAAAATATGAGCAATTAAATTTTCAGATAAAGACGATATGAGAACACTCATAGTCGCTTGATCTTGCTATTGCCAAGTCAAGTAATCAGGATTGGGTTTTGTAAAACTTTCAATAAACGGTTGGGGAGCATCTATGGTGCCATCAACAAATCCAAATAAAATTTTCCATCTGAGGTAAAGCATGATCTAAGCCTTCCACAAAAGATAATTTTCATGGTTGAGTTTGACAGTAACTAACTGGGATGGGGATGGAAGGGGAAGAATGAAAAGTTGGGATGGAGGTGGTTGTAAGCTTTTGGCCAAAGGAGCACTTTAGACATGAGTCTTACTTGGTTGTGAATACCATAATGGAATTAAGAGTAATGCGCAAAAATGGAAAGCATTCTAATGATTTTCTTGTGTTTGATTCAGTACGCTGTGGTGGTATTTATACACTAGAAAAGGAATATTCTTGCATAACAGAAATTACAAGATGTAAGGAGAGAGTGGCATGTATGATAACAATAAAATGTTCTAAACTATTCTGCATTGCTATAGGCTTATTTCTTTGCTTTTGGTGGAGCTAATGTATCCTCTGAGTCTGGAGATGCTGTAGGGTTGATATTATTAACAACGTCATGCATATTCTTAATTTTTAAATTTGGGGTTTGAAGGAAAATCTTTCTTTTTTCAGTTGATGCTTTCATGGTTCACCATTGTAGTCGAACTACCCGTTATTACGTACCTCATTTATTATATGGTTCACCTTTGAAACAACTTAATGTTAGTGACGCCTTCATGCATGGAGACCTTCAAGAAAGAGTGTATCTCACTCAACCCTTGGTTTTGAAGATCCTGCTTGCCCCAACCACATTTATCTCCTCTATATAGTTTTGTATGGCTTTAAACAAGCCCCTCGGGCCTGGTATTTGAAATTCAGCACATATTTCAGCAAATGGGTTTCAGCAGGTGTTTGTATGACACTTCTCTTTCTATCGAACTCAAGGGTCCAACTTTCTTCTATTGCTCATCTATGCGGATGATATAATCCTCACTGGCAACTCCACTTATGCCATTCAAAGATTGATTTCTCATTTATCTCCTGTCTTCCACACGAAAAACCTTGGGGACTTACACTATTTTTTTAGAGTTCAAGTTATCCATGATGCTAAGACCCTTACCCTCAGTCTCGTTATTTGTTATCTCTTCTTCAGAAGTTTGGTATAGGTGGTGCAAAATTTGTCTCAACGTTGTTAGCCTCAAGAGTACAAATATCTACTATGGAGGGTTCTCCTCTCCTTGACCCCATGATGTATAGGCAGATGGTTGGCTCTCTTCATTATCTCACCAGACTAGACATAGCATAGGTTGTCCACTTTTTTTGTTATGCAAGCTCCTCGTGAACCCCATCTCATTGTTGTGAAAGTAATATTTTGGAACCTCAAGGGCACTCTCAACCTTGGTCTGCATTTTGTTCAGAGTTCTCTTTCTGCTCTATCTAGCTACTGCAATGCTTTCTGGGCTGGTTCCTAATATGATCATCATTCTACCACGGGGTTTGACATTTATATGGGACAAAATTAACTGTCATGGGGTGCCAAGAAGTAAGCCACTATCTCCCTCTTTACAACTGAAGCTGAGTACCATGCACTTGCAGCCACCACAATTGAACTTATGTGATTTATGCATATACTTACTAATCTTGGTTATAAATTGCCTACTCCTACATTGCATTGTGATAATATAAGTGCTCTAAACATGGCTAAAAATCATGTGTTCCCCCACTGAACCAACTATATCGAAATTGATGTTCATTTTGCCCATGAACAAGTTACACGAGATATTATCTCTTTAGCTCATATTCCTGGCATTGAGCAAGTTGCAGATATATTTACCAAATCTCTATATCATCTGAAATTTTCTCCCAACTATAGCAAGCTACGTGTCGGTCCTATCTCACCTTGAGATTGAGGGGGGAAGTCTACGTGATCACTACAGAAACTTCTTCCATGATCTCATTGGTGCATGATTCTTACTCAGTCTTAAAAAGTGTTTAAATGATTTTAAAAGCTTTTTAATAGAAAAATTAAATTGTTTATGTGTTACATATCAAAGTACTTTTTAATCTAAAATAAACTAAAAAGTACGTTTGAGAAAAAACATCACTTTAGTGCTTTTCCTCAAACATGATTTTCTGGATAATACGGAATGTAATTCAAATTTTAAAAAAATTGTTGATGTGAAAATACTTGTAAGTGAACAAAATTGCAACAAGCAATAAAGTTTTAAAGAAAAGAGTGGCGAACCCACAAGGACTAATTATGCTATTGAGTATTAATATTTACTAAATTATTTACTATTTGGAAATAAAACCGGAATTTTAAAGATTTTACTACCTAAATTAAACTAAAGTACTTGACAAAAATAAATTAAAAGAAAAGAGAATAAAACTTAAGGTTGTAGAGATAATAAAAATAAATCTAGAGCTCTTGATTTCACCTAACTAATCCCACACAATTTATTATTCCTTGTTATAAAATTCTAATTTTTCAAGTTGGTGAAAAATAAATTCCTTAATTATTCAATGTTTTCTCTCAAATAACATCAGAAATGTCTCCATCTAATAATTTATCATATCTCTATTTAAATTAAATTATTTGAAGATTCATTAAATTTTTTAGATTTTTCTTAATCTAAAATTACATTAATTGCGGTAAAGTATCTTTATCTTTCGCTTAGCTAATGGTATTTAATCCTAAAAGCTTCTAATCATAAATTACTTCTCAGTTTCATTATGATTTAATAGATCAAACAATAATTAGTCAGAAAATTGCAAGTAATAAGATCAAGGATTAACACTCAACATAAAAAATTAGAAATAAAATAACTTAGAATTTAAATTGTGTGTTTAAAGCTAGCTAATGGTAATTTATTTAAATTGTGTGTTTAAATAAAATTAGTTCATAACAAATCTAAAATCAACCATGTTCTTATAGGAATGCATCAAAAGAAAATTAAAGCGAAAAGAATATTGAAATAGGTTGATGAAGCATTTAGGGTAACCCACCACCTCAATTCCAAACATACGTTTAGTGTAAAGCACATTATTTCAGAATTCCTTGCTTATTATAAAATTCACGAACATCGGTGAAACAGTTGTGAGCCCTTAAATAAAATAAATTTATACTTGTAAAAAAGCGAATGCATAAACTAACTCCAAGGTCAAGAATTGGGAAAGCCTGCCCCAAGCTTAGTCCATGAATACTGCACCACAGTGTTAACTAAAATCAATACCCAATCAGGAGAATTGAACAACTGGGTCTTTTCTTTTCAGGAAAACTCTACGTACTAAAGTAACGAATAATGTAAACTATATTCTCATCTCTTTTTTTTTTTATTAAATAAAATGTGGTACAATTTTTTATTAATAAATAATATAAAATTATATAATAAAAAATTATGATTATATCTTATTTAATAAAATTTTTTTAAAATTAATATATATTTATTATAATAATATTATTTATTAACTCTTTAATTTTTTTTTTTAAAAGTAAATTAAAATATGTAAAAGTTGAAATGATTGGGCTTGAGTGTCTTGGGTTTGGCAACACAAATGCGCATGCCTACGACCCTACATACACGCGATGCTCAAATAAAGATGGACCCCATTTCCAACAATAACTGTAAAGATAATTTTTCCAATCTTTAAAGCAGGTTTGACTTACAGTGCCATTGTTTTAGGTCTAAAATGCAGAGACCCGTGAATAATTATTAATTTATTACATGATATTCTGATTTTTTCTCAAATATCATATAATCCAAAATAAATATTTTTTCTAAATAATTTTAATAACATAACATTTCATAATTAAATGAAGGAAAAATTTAATTATAAATATAATTACGTATTAATATGTACAATAATCTAATATGATTAGTTAAAAAGTAAATTTTATTAAAAATAATATTAATTTAAATTTTAAATATGAATGAATCAATATTTATATATAAATTAATACACAATTTTATTTATAGATAACAAAACTTTTAGATGAAAATATTACATCATTGGCACTCGAAACTTCCCTATGTTTGGTGTCTTCTAAAATGGTTTTAAACTCTTAAAAGTAATAGTAGCACATTCATTTGATAATCATCCTAACATTATCTTTATTTAATTAGTGGGAAGAACCAACTAATGAAGGAAGAAAAGAAAGATATAAAAAAAGGAATGTACAATTTATTCAGTAGGATTTTGGTTAGTATAAATATAGTAAGTTATAACCACTACCACCAATACCAAGAGAAAGAAAGAGATAAATCCAAGTTGGTGGATATTGGTTTAGCAGTACAGATCCATGACTGCGAAATGGACCCACCTGTTCGACATATTGCTCGAGTTGCCTACTCATGGGCCCCCATTAAATCATCTCTGTTTTTTCCCCCCCAAAATTCATATCTACCGCTACATCTATCAGAGAATTGCGTCAACGTGTTTACACCGAGCTATTCCACATGTGTATGTATGTATATATTATGTGTCATATATTAAGGGTTATGTTGTCCACTTTCCAGTATGCTTTTTGGGAGTCGGTCTTCATGATTCAAAGCTTTGCTTTTTATTATTATTATTTTTTTCTTCACTGCTGTCTCTTTTCGCTAGAAAAAAGTTAAGAAAAAGTTAGGCGGAATCATGGAGAGCAACAACTGAACTGACGTTGGATTGGACTGGGTTTCCAAATCAAACAGGGGAAAGGAGAAGAAAACACCACTATAAAAGTAGGTGTATTTTTACATCAACCTCGATCTTTCAGTAGACTCTTTTGTTTTAGTTTGGGTCCCTCCATGGACCCCTCTGTATTTCTTATATATAATTATTAAAATATAAAAATACATAAAAAATATTGTACTGCAGAACTTATTTTAACATGACTACTGTTTGTGATATTGGGGGACTTGCTTAGTTGTATAAGGAGACCAAAATACACCTTGGATATGGGGTTCAGGGTCTGGATTTGGGTTGCTGAAATTCTGTGAAATCTTATAAATATTTTTGTTTAAAATCTATAAGAATGCATTGAGCAGTGTGTATTACTCCGATGAATGACAGCTTAATAATGGACCGGAGAATATTCAGTTCTCCCAAAACGACAAACATACCTTTGGCGTGGGGTTTGATGCATGTATCCCATTGCCTGGCTCGCATCTACTCCACCCATCATCCTTTTGTTTTATTTATTTATTTATTTATTTTAAAGTAATATTAGTTGTCCATTAATCCCATGATGTTGGTATTTTTTAATAAAAAGATTCTATACAACGTATTATCTTCTTATTTATATTTTATTAAATAAGATGTATTATATTTATTATTATAAAATAATTATTTATTACATATTTTTTATTATAAATAATAATAAATACACTACATCTTATATAGTAGAATATAAGTGAGATTGTGGTATAATGTATAGCAATACAGACTTATTCCAAGAAGAGTAAATATAAATTTTTATTTTTTGTTATTTTTTATTCAATTTTTTTATATTTTTAAAATAATTTTTTTTTTTAAAAAAAATTTAACTCCATCACTAAAAGATATTTCCTTAATCACAAAATAAAAATAAATAAATAAATAAATTTGGGACGTATGTCCCTGTGCGCCTAAGATTTTTGTTTTTAAAATTTATTTAGCCATTCAAAATTTGATTAATTGTTCACACCACTTAGTGCTTTTTAAGGTTAATCTGATTTTTATTTTAAAAAGAATTTATGGTTGATAACGATGATCAAAGAGTAACCATGCTCTTAATTTGATTAAACTCCACTCGACTTGATTAAAATATATCCATATCTTATTAAATTTGTGCTTGTATATATATATCATTTAATAATATAAGCATAGCGATTTTATAATTAAATAAAATAGTATGAAATCTAATTATTTATGTTTATAATATTAAATATACTCCATAGTATATTATTTATTTAGATACTTAAATTTAGGCCTGTGCAAAATACCCGCTGGGCCGCACTACCCGCACAAACCGATTGGATCGAACCCGCCAACTTCGGGTTGAGTACATGTCGGTTTCGACAACCACCAAACCGACCAATTTCGGATGACACCCGACTCAAAACCATTACAATGAAACATGATTATTCTGAGTTGAATCAGATCGTGAAACTGTGGGGAAGACGAGGTTTGCTATGCGAAACCGGTTACCCAAGGCACACGAACGGACGACGAGTATAACTTCTACATTTCTACAAAACTCACGAACGGAAAAGTTTGGGGCAGCGGCATAAACTTACCCAAGGCAGCAGAGGTCACTGTGGGGAAGACGAGGCACGCGACTGTTCCAGGCAGTCAAACTAAGGTCGGCGACGGCGACAAAAATTCTAGAGGGAAGACGTGTTATGCCGAGAGGGGAACAAGCCGGTGGTTGGCAGACATGAAGGAGGCACGGCTGACCTGGGTGGTGCGGCGAAACTGCCGTTGATCTGCGGGCCAAGTAACAGAGACACAGAGAGAGAGGTCGGCGACGGCGACAAATATTATAGACAAAAGACATAGAGAGAGTGAGAGTGAACAGAGAGAGAGATCGGAATGGTTTAATTTGGGGGAAATGTCGGGTCATACGGGTTCGACCCAACTTCGTTTTATTCGGGTCGGGTCAATCCGCAATGCTGACTTCTATACTCTTTTATGGGTCGGGTCGGACCCAAACCCTGTTTAGGCTGATCGGGTTGCAGGCCTACTTAAATCATTAAATTATAGTAATTATTTTATAATTTGCAAAATAGATAGTCAGTATGACTTGATAATTTTACATATAAGTAAGTATAAATCATATATAAAATATTGATGTATACTACTATATTATGTGTATGTATTAGTAGTTTTTGTAGACATATGGTATGTGGTTATAATGGATAAATATAAACTTTAAGTATGAATTATTTATAACTCTTGACAATCTTCTTATTAGGTAATTCTATACATAGTTTTGAAGGGTACAATTTCTTCATAATCATTTTAAAAAAATAATTTTTTTCTGTAAATTTTAAATTTACTTACTTTTTTTAAATGAATACGCAAATACAGAATCCTCCAAGATTAAAAATTTACAAATATCATTTCTTATAAAAATTATAATAAATTTAAAATTCTTTTGCTATTTTTGTAATTATTAAATTTAATTTCAAAAAATAAAGAATTTAGTCGGCTCAAATTCGAATTGGGAGCTGAGCTCACCAAGCTTAAACAAAAAGAAGATAAAAATCTGAAAGTCAGCTCAAGATTTTCGAGCGAGCCGAAGTCGAAGAGAAAGACCGACTCAGCTGGGTTACAACCCTTTAATAATAATAAAAGTAACAGTAGGAGGTGCAGCAAGGCATGCGGCATATGTTGCGGTGGGCGCGTACCTGTTTGAGATTCTCTCACGCTGTCCAACAAAGAATAACGATGGGTACAATACAAATACCCTCGCACAGTTGCACGCACTTCCACCACTCCATTTCCTCCTCTCTCTTTTTTTTTTTTTTTCAAAACAAACTCCTTTTAAAGTATTGAAATTCTTCGAAAAAAATATAAAAATGGAAGAAGAGTGTTCATAAAAATGGATAGATCGAAGTCTTTTAAAACCAATTAGAATTGATTTTATTGGTTAACTCATTTTTCTTATAGTAATATTATATATAATATTATATTTTTAGAATATACAAGTCTTGTGTATTTCTTTTTTTAAATAATCTGAAATCTAAATAAAAATACTCAATTTTAAATTGTGATTTTTTTTTTCTCAAAATAAGTATGCGCGATTTGCACAGTCTAAAAGTATACAAATAATTTTCATTGAGTAATAGTAGATACAGTCGTAAGTACCACACAATCTTTTTTAAAAAGAGTTAAGTTTACTATTAAAAAATTATTTTTTTATCATATGAGTTTTATATTTATTCATTTTTTTCAAAAAAATTATGCTGACTCTTATAAATTCTATGATTCTAAATATCATTTTTCTCTTTATAATGATAGGATTAGTTTAACTTTTTATTTTAAGATTTAGCTCGCTAATACCAAATCAAATAGATATTTATTATAAATATAAAATATGTTTTTAATAAATAAATAAAAATAACTCATCTCATGTGCCATTTATGGGATTCGCCTTGTCTCTTTCTGTCCACCCTTACCTGCCCTTCTTCATTTCTATGTCACAATCTCTATTATTTTCTTTCTTTTTCAAAACTTCTATTGCCTTTTCTTTGCCTTCTAATACCTTTTCCTTTAAATTAAACAAATGTTTAATAGAGCACTTTACATTAAACTTATTATTTCAATTGGTATTTTTTGCTTTTATAAACATATATTTACAAATAAGGGACTGCTACCTTGCCGCCTAGCGGTCACGGCTGAACGTGCCCCTAAGTCAAAATGACTTGAAATATCGAGAGGGAAATTTTAGAATTTTTTAGAGCCTCGATTTTTAATATTTTGATTTTAGAATTATTAAATTTTTAGTATAAACACTTAAACAGCATACCAAATATAATAAATATAGATAGTTTATTGGTATAAAGAGTTTTAAATAAAATTAATTTTATTTTTGGATATTATGCTTAAAGAAAAGAAAAGATTAAAATGAGGGAGGTGGGCCATGTCCTGTAAATCTTTAACATAATGTGATTATTAAAATCTTCAAAAAAGCAAACTGAGGCCAAAAAGCCAACAGTGGCCAAGACAATACAACCACGTGACCTGCAAATTTCTGATCTTTGCCATGGAAGACATCCCCTTGCTCTCGCTGTTCAGTCCCGCCCCCACGTCCTTTCGCTCTTTACTTTATGCAATATTTTTTCTCTCTCCCTTCCCTTTCTCTTTTCAACAAGCAATCCGAACACATTTTCAGTTTTTCACTGTCTCTGTGTTTTTTAAAAGTAAAAAAAAAAAACAAAAACACAGATAAATTTTCTTTATTAGAGGTCTGCTGCATCTGTATCTATGTCTGTGTCCGCTTTGGCCTTTTGTTGTGGCCTTTGCGTGTTTGGTTCCATTCGCGTGAGTTATTTTCATTGATCTTTAAATTGTGCTTGTCAAAAAAAAAAAAAATAATAATAATAATAATAAAAACAAGAAGATAATGGTATAGTAGTCGCAGAGACGGGCAGAGCAGTGCTGGTAGAGAACAACTGCATACTCACATGGAATTCGTGGGGATTGTCCAAAACATGTAGAAATCGCATCCGGTATTCCCAGATCTCTAGGATCTCAGAATTTCAGGCTTAGATGTTAGCTGCTTGAGTTCTCGAGAAAATTCTCTTCCATTTTGCTGTTTGTCTCGGCTCATATGGTGCTCGTTTCACTCAGTTTGATTCAAAATTCAGTGTTCTCGAGCTGGGTATTTTGTGGCCAAGTTATGTTAGCATCTGGGTCTTTGGTATCTTCAAGCTTTAACTGATAGCAACTGAGTTTTGCTTGTGAGCAAAAAAGCTAAAAGAAACAGGCACTGACTTCCTGTTCTGGTAATTGTGGGTCTTCTTTTCTGATTCTGAGATTTTTATTTGGATAAGGAAAGTATTAAGAAGTAAGTTCATTTGGGAATGGCTTGTGTTGTTGTTGGTTATGGTGGTTTTCATCAGTGGGTACTAGTTGGTAGGAGAAAGTAAAGTTTTTAGCCGAAACTGAGAAGACAGAATGGAAAGAAGTAGTCTCAAGCTCTGGAAAGTAGGTCTGCTGGTTTTAGCATTGATCGAAAGTTCTTCTGCGACGCTTTCTCCAACTGGTATAAACTATGAAGGTCGGCTCTCCGCAGATTTTCTGATGATCTTCAATTGAACTTCTCTCTCTTCTTTTCTTTTTGCAGATTATTGAATTTATTTCTCTCTCTTTTTTTTTCCCGATATATTTCATTTTCGAAATAATTACTATTCCTTATAATTGAATTTAAGAGTTAGGTCAGCAATTTATTTCCTTTTATTTATTTTTATTTTTATTTTTTTGTATTTCTGGCTAAGAATGGGAAGAGCAAAGAGTTTCACTGTTCACGTTATGCATATCCTTAATTTTTAAATTTGGGGTTGGAGGAAAATCTTGCTTTTTTTAAGTTCATGCTTTCATGGTTCACCATTGTAGCCGAACTACCCGTTATTTCGTACCTCATTTATTACATTTCATCTATATCTTACGTGATACTGCTGAGGTTGCAGGGCACCTGTTTTGATTTTGATTTTTGTAATTTCCTTTTTCATTCACCGAATAACTCTACGTTATCATTTGCCCCTGAACTTTCAACAGTTGTAGCTTTGATGGCCATAAAAACTGATCTGGTTGATCCGCATAATGTTCTGGAGAATTGGGACATTAATTCTGTAGATCCCTGTAGCTGGAGGATGGTTACCTGTTCTGCCGATGGCGATGGCCATGTTTCTGCTTTGTAAGTTGTTTTGTCCCTTCGTAAGTTGCCTGCATCTTCCTATAAACGTTGGTCAAAGAAAAGCAGGACAATAATTTTAATTAGCTCATTTCAGTTTGAACTCAATTCAGTCAAGGTTTATAATCATTATTATTTTTTAAACAGGGGATTGCCAAGCCAGAGCTTGTCTGGTACCTTATCACCAAAGATTGGAGACCTCACTAACTTGCAATATCTGTAAGTTATTACATCATTTTCACTGATTTTAGGTTTGACTTTGTTTGTTCTTGGCAGCTGGTTATGACTTCTGTTGTGTTGATTGCTTTTGTTCTTAATTTTACTCCATCTTGTTTCAAGTATTAACACCAAGGTTTCTTCAACATAATAGTTTTGTTTGGGTAATGTTAAAACATTCAAGTTGAATATTAAACTATGGTTCTATAAATGTGTAGGTTGCTGCAGAACAATGCCATTTCAGGTCCAATTCCAACTACCATTGGAAAGTTGGAGAAGCTTCAGAAACTAGATCTCTCCAACAATACATTCAGTGGTGAAATACCTAGTTCGTTGGGGGGCCTGAAGAACCTGAATTATCTGTAAGTTTCAGAAACTTCTTACTTTTTTTTTTTTTGGTTTCTTGCAAAATAAATTCCTGAATTGAATGTTGTCCAGTTTGCCACATGCTCAAGTGCTAGCTTTCTGAACTCTTATAGCTTTAACTTTGTTTTTTGAGCAAGTCAGGAGGTTAAACAACAACAGCCTTACTGGACCCTGTCCCGAGTCTCTATCCAATATTGAAGGTCTCACTCTCGTGTATGTACAGTGTACTTGTCCTTTGCTCAGTAATTTACTCTGCCATCCATGTATTTTATAAAAAATATGTATTCACTTCTATAGTTTGAACATCTAGGGATCTCTCTTTTAACAATCTCAGTGGCAAGTTGCCAAAAATATCAGCAAGAACATTCAAGTGAGCCACTTGTTCCACCTTCTTTCAATGCTTAATTACCTTCAAGAAGTTTGTTATTGTCAATGGTTGACACTCTCTTTCTATTTTCTTTTTCAGAATTATCGGTAACCCTTTGATTTGTCCAAAGGCCAACAACAGTTGTTCTGCTGTCCTTCCAGAGCCACTGTCCTTCCCACCAGACGCCCTGAAAGGTGTTTATGACTGTTATATATTCTTCCTTTCTCTCAGCTAGCGTCTACATTACATTTTAATGACATGTCTTGGATGGGATTTATGGTTTCTTAGGTCAATCAGATTCTGAAAAAAAAAGCCATCATGTGGCGATTGCTTTTGGTGCAAGTTTTGGTTCTGTTTTTTTCATCATTCTTGTTGTTGGGTTAGTTGTTTGGTGGCGCTACAGACACAACCAGCAAATTTTCTTCGATGCAAACGGTTAGTAGCTTTATATATTTCATTTGCCATTTCTTAGTATATCAATTTCACTAACGCAGATGGCCTTATAGCTCTCTCATTCTTCAAACTATATGCAATGTTAATTTTGACACTGCACTGGACATGGGGTTCATCAACATGGAAATGTCACGTCATAATTTGTTGTAACCCCAGTGAGCCATTTATTACTTTGGAAAAGTCTATTAGTTATATTGTGTATTTTAAAGGGTGCACACATGGATGCACATTTGCTGAAAAATCTCAACTTTTTTGAAGTTTTGTGTGTAAAGTTGTGATTTCTAGCTGTTACAACTAGACAAATGGAATATATTTAACACCCTTTTCAGTATTTGTGTGGAATTTCATCAGTAAATGTCTTTTTGCTATCGTGCTTTCGAAGAGTTTTCATTTTTCAGTTTCCTAAAATGCTACCTGGCTGAATATTATTTTTCTCCATAATTATTCCATATGCGGCTGAAAGTATTTCAAGCTTTTGTCATATCTTGTTCTAAAACCTTTGGATTCAGAGTGAGTTGATATTAGCCAATTTGTGGACAGAATTTGAGAATCTGAGTCACTGCTTCAGCGATCAATAAACTATTCTGTTGCTACAATCAAGAAAGAGAGAATTCAAATGTGTAGTTAGGAAGAGATGGAGAAATTTGATTGTCAAAAAACAATTTTCACTACCATTTTTACACCTTAAGATAAAGTAATAGTTGAGGCTGTCAATCCTGTATTTGGTGTCTTGCTCAATGTGTGTATCAACACAGTTGATTGTAAGATTATATTGTTTTTCTGAACTCTATAGGAATCTGATGTGCTGCATCTAAGGTTGTTCTTTTCACGGCTGTGTGATTATCCTTGCATTCTCACTTATAATGTGTCATTTAACAGATCAATATGACCCTGAGGTATGCCTGGGCCATTTGAGAAGGTATACATTCAAGGAGCTTCGTACTGCAACGGACCACTTCAGCTCAAAGAATATTCTAGGGAGAGGTGGTTTTGGGATTGTATACAAGGGATGCTTGAATGATGGAACTCTGGTGGCAGTTAAAAGGCTAAAGGATTTTAATGCAGCTGCTGGTGAAATTCAATTTCAGACAGAAGTTGAGATGATTAGTTTAGCTGTCCATCGGAATCTTCTTAGGCTTTGTGGGTTCTGCTCGACTGAGAATGAGCGGCTCCTTGTTTACCCTTATATGCCCAATGGAAGTGTAGCCTCTCGACTAAGAGGTTAGCTAACAGAGAACTAGTTGTTGGTTATTTTCTTATCCCCACTTGTATTTTTTTCATACCTAAGAATTGTGAAACCTTTGGCTACCTCTAATAAGGAACAAAAGCTGTTGCCACCACCATTGCCTTCTTTACCTCACTGCTACATACACTAGCTCCAACCCAACTCTACTTCCTTGTCCAGTACTAGTTCTTAGGAATTTTGCTCCATGCTGCATACACTAGCCCCTTAGAAATTTTGCTTCCTTTGCTCTAACCCAGCATGCACACATCATCTCAGCAATCAAATCTTTGCACGCCCTCAAATGCCATAATGATCGGCTCCATTGCCTGAGATTACCTTGTTACCACCCTACCTTCTCACATTATGGTGCTGCTTACCGTTATCTTTTTTACCTATCTAGCTACCAACGCTGCACTTCACTTCAGGTACCAGATTGGTCCAAACCCCGATTCTGCACCAGCAAAATCATATGCAATATTACATTACCATCAAAATTGTCGAAATTCTGAACTTTTTCTTGCATTTAAATTAAACTTTTGTATTTACTTCTCAAATTCTTGTCCATGCATCCAATTATAGCCTTCTAACATGTCCAACATAAAAGCTTGACATTTTCCCCCATTTTCAGAAGTTTGATTAGAAGTCTCAGTTCAATGAACCACTTCCCTCGACACGTTAATCTGATTGCTAATCACACATTTCATTTTTTTTTAAAAAATTTCTGAGCCAAGGTACCTATTGTAGCCAATTTGGGAATTAATTTGTAAGCTGTTCAGCCGTCCATTGCTAAGCAGCCGGTATTTGCACCAGCAGCTCAAACTAATGACATAATTTTGGTTTTTCTTTCAGATCATGTTCGTGGGCGGCCAGCTTTAGACTGGACAATGCGGAAGAGAATAGCTTTAGGTACAGCAAGGGGGCTAGTGTACTTGCATGAGCAATGTGAGCCCAAAATTATCCACCGTGATGTCAAAGCAGCAAATATTTTGCTGGATGAAGACTTTGAGGCAGTTGTTGGAGATTTTGGGTTGGCGAAGCTTTTGGATCACAGAGAATCTCACGTGACCACAGCTGTGCGTGGCACTGTTGGCCACATAGCTCCAGAATACTTGTCAACAGGCCAATCATCAGAAAAGACTGATGTCTTTGGCTTTGGGATTTTGCTCCTTGAGCTAATCACTGGTCAGAAGGCGTTAGATTTCGGACGCTCGGCGAATCAGAAAGGTGTAATGCTTGATTGGGTAATCTCTCTGGCTCTGTCTCTGTCTCTCTCCTCTCCCTGTGTGTGTCTCCGTCTTTCTGTCCAGGGTATCTTGGTAATTTTCGATAATCTTGCAAATGTAAAATTGGCTGATAGTTTTTCGGAGGTCTAAAGCGATTTGTTTGTGGAAATGAAAATCAGGGCCCTGCTGTGATATATTATGTGTTAATTCAAACTAAATATTTATAGGACTGACTTTGCATTTTTCTTATTTCTCCAAAGGTAGCTCGTTGAAACAAATGATGGAACAGTTAAAAAGTAACTTGCATTGTACTTTACTCTTGAAATTAAATCCCCATCAATGCAAGCATGATAAGAATTTCTCTCATGACTTGGGGAGAGTAGGGAATTAGTTTTAGTGGGCTTAGTTTGCTCACCTTGCTGTAGATGCATCTTACATTGCAGGAAAACTCTTTTTGCAGGTTAAGAAGCTCCACCAGGATGGAAAACTAAATCAAATGGTAGACAAGGATCTAAAGGGCAATTTTGACAGGGTTGAGTTGGAAGAAATTGTTCAGGTTGCCCTCATATGTACTCAATTCAATCCTTCTTGCCGCCCAAAAATGTCGGAAGTACTAAAAATGTTGGAAGGGGATGGCTTAGCTGAGAAATGGGAAGCCTCACAGAAGGTCGAGACGCCAGGGTTTAGATCTTGTGAAAACCCTCCTCAAAGATATTCAAATTTTATAGAAGAATCTTCACTTGTGGTGGAAGCAATGGAGCTTTCTGGCCCTAGGTAATTTTTGTCCTTTTCTCTCTCCCCCCCCCCAAAAAAAAAGCATCATTAAGTGCAGTGGTTTGAATGAGAATATCTGATTGTTGTTGAGAGCTGCTGAATGCATGTATTCATCTGTGTAAAGAAAAAGGAAAGTCATGTATAAGTTTATCTTCTTTCTTTGACATAAAATTAAATTAAGTTTATTGAGCTTCTGTCAGAACAAGTCTTGAATGTTTGGTTATAGATTTGCTTGTAGTTCCTTTAACTTGTTCTTGCAGTAGGCCTTTCAGGCGGACAAATGCCTTTTACTGATTCTACATTGTTGCCCAGAAAAGCATATTAGTGTTGTAGGGTTTGTATCCATCTGGAAAATGATTTATTACTTATTTTGGATTCTTTTTTAGCTCAAGCTGTGATGGAAAAACATTGTCTCGGATGGTGGAAAATTTAAATATTGCTTTGTCCTCACTGACTCTCGGGTTTGATTGGAAAAATTTTCCGTTTCAAAATTCTCATGAATTGGTTCATCTGATTTTCAAAAATCACTCGAACACAAATACTTTTAACTAACTATAATAATTTTTTCAAACTAAGTATTACAACTTTCTCAAACAAAAAATAAAAAATAATTTAACTTTTTCAAATAATTGAACAAAAACTAATTATTATAACTTTTATTCTAATTCATCTCATCTTAACTCACTTTTCAACAGTACCTAACTCAAACTATCTTATTATTATTCATAAATTATCTTATTATATTCATAAAAGGATGATGTTACGATGTCCCTATGATAATTCAATTGATAAGTGCATTTCAGAATTTTATTTTTCAACTTTTCTTTTACTCAGTTTTTTAACATCTTTAAATATATATTTTTTTATTTTTTAAAAATACATAAACTCAATAATATTCACTTACTTAATACTTAAGAATAAAAATTTAAAAAAAGTTAAAAACAAAAGTAGGTCAACCATTGATTCAAATAATATTTTCCCTCACAAAATTCTTATCTCTCCCCCCCATATACACGAAGGGTTCTGTTACATTTACCGAAAGATGTAATCTGAAAACTTATCGAATAAGTCATTTTTTTAATATTCATAATTTTTTTAAAAAATAAAAAATTCACAACAATATTAAAAAATATGTACGGCCTTGTTTTTTTACATAAAATTAAAAAATTTATCTCATATCAATTTATCATTATAACTTTTTTAAATCTCTGTATAAAATATAATAAATAATTTTATTTTTTTAAATTTTAATATAAAATTAATATTACAAAATTATATTATAATAATATTTTATTTATTACTATTTAAAACATCTTATTTCATTTTATTTGTATAACCAAACAGAGCCTTAATCCTAAAATAAAAGAAAAGAAAAATCATCATTCGGACACACCAAAGCATTTCCCATATATGCGAAGAGACGAAGAGAAATGTTTGCATGACCTCTCCATTTTGTCCCATCAAAGTGACCGGTCATAATTTTATTTTATTTTATTTTTATTTAATGATTAAAGAAATGATTTCAAATATATTGGTAGAATTTTTTTTTTAGAACATATTAAAAAATGTGAAAAAAAAATAGGGATAACGTACGGTCAAACTGAGCGGTGCATCGCTAATCCGCGAAACCCTACAAATTAAGTAGAAAACAAAAACCTGAAAGTAAAGTAAAGATCAGTGTTGCAGAATCAGCGTGCTCCTGTCACGGTCACAGAAATTATCATTTTCTCAGGGATGGACTGTTCTGCTCAATTTTTCCACGTGTCTAATTATTGCTGGCTGAGATATACGGTGCAAACGTTACTTAAGCTTTCAAGACAGACGGTAGCACGTGCCACTTCACCCTGACAATCGAAACAAACACAGAGCTTTTACAAGTCTCGGATACGCCACGTGTCCAGACTTTCGACGGCGGGAACCGAGTCTTTGTCGGTCCGTGTGGTTCACAATCACAACAACAGGCTTAGGAGAACTCGAACTTTTAGCCGTCTGGCTGACGAAAGTACCCCTCCAGCGGTTATACTAATTACGTACGTATATTAGATTATTCCATGCTTGTAGTGTTTCACAGATAAGAGAAATGCTACTTGGGATAGTTTTGTAATTTGTCTTATATTACTTTAAATTATGTTATTTTATAAATAATTAAATATTTCTTTAATTTAGAATCAATGTGAAATGTGAATACTTTATTAATTACATTTAAAACTTTAAATATTAATATATTTTGCATTTCATACCAAACATTCTTTTTTGTTTTAAAGAAATATCAAATACCCTTGAGAGAAAAGATATTTCCAGTTATAAAGTTGACAAATGCCATGCATTTATTTTTTTAATAAATAAATAAATATAAAAAATACATGAAAAAAATTAATTTCTTTTAATAATAGACTTCACTCTTTATAAAAAAAAGTGCGCAGCATATACATAATTCACAACTATATGATATACAGTCTGTATTTAATATTACTCATAAAAATTTTAAGAATTTATTATTTTTGAATTTAAAATTACAAAATGATATACAAGATACACTTCATATTATTAAAACGATAAGATTTTAAGTTCATAAAGTTTAATTAAAAATTTAAAACCTGTTTGATAAATAAAATCTTATAATATGAATAATCCAAAAATTTGAGAATATTATTGGGCCAATAATGATTAATTTTCTGAATATTCTTTATTTTCAACTGTATTTTTTATTGCTTTTAAAATCGAAAATTTTGAGAAAGGAAAACAGAAAAAGGAGGGGGCATTAGAGTAAATTCATGAGTTGAAGCTCTCCCACAGTCCCACTCCAACACCACGTAGAAGAGAACGGTACAGAACAGAAGAGGACAGGCGTAGAGTATCGAGAGCAGTAGAAACCTTTTCCTACACAAGTTACACTTTCCTCAACGCATTTACTCTCTCTTCTTTTACATAACAGTTCTTCTACAGACAGTCGGGTAACGTAGTCGGCGTGCAGTCGGGCATGCCACGTCAGCTGGTTTAAAAAAAAAATTCACAGTAAAAGTCCACTGTCTTGACGCCATGGCTGGGATCGCCAGCTGCTTTCCATCCAAGCCCCTCTTGACACGGACACTCACAGCGACGCCTTCTCGTCTCGATTCCCAGCTCTTCGGAGTTCGCCTCTTCAACATAGGTACCATCAAGTCGAGCTCCATATTTCTCTCCTCAACTCTCGGTGGCTCCTGCATCACCGCCCGGTACGGAGGCGGGTTTCGCCCCTCTGGCCCCAGAAATTCAGGGCAGTACCGGAAGAGCGATTTAGATGACGACCAAGCACTTGACATCTCCACCATTAGGTACTTATGGCTGAGTGTGTGCGCTTGCGTTCGAAGTTGGATTCGATTAAGAATGAAACTGAACTTTTTGGTTTTGAAATAGGTCAGCCACTGTGAGGCTAATTGATGAGAAACAGAATATGGTGAGTGGCTTTCATTTTGTTTGGTTTACGCTCGTTTGGTAGCTGGGAAAACGCAGGAAAGTGGAGAGAATTGCAAAATATCTTATCTTTTTGTCTAGCTTTAAACGTCAGCTTGTGTGCTTACTTGAGCTGCGTTCTTAATTTCTGAGATAATGTTATAGTTTGGAGATTGATGCTGTTATATTCGTAGGTGGGAGTGCTATCCAAAAATGAGGCTATTCAAATGGCTGAGGATGCCGAGCTTGATCTGATAATCCATCTTTTAGTGTGCTTTCTTTGCTCTCTGGAGATGGGAGAATCGAAGGCTCCAGAAAGAAGAAGGGGGGGAAATCGAAGAGGGGAGAAAGGTGGGGAAGAAGAAGGGTGGAAATCGAAGAGGGTGCGAGGGGAGCACGGGAAAACTAAAAAGTTTTTAATGAAACGCATCTTTTCATTAATGCCACGTCGGCACCGACTGCACGCCGTCTCCCAAGGCGCTTGCAGATAGCATTTCTCTTTACATAAACACCAGGTGGGGCGAGGGGACTTACGCTTCAATCTTGTGATCTCCGGAACCCACATCTTGTTCCTTTGCCAAACTCCCAAATCTTGTTCTCCTCCACATAAGTTCCTCCTCCATCCTTTTCCCTCACACCTCTCTCTCTCTCTCTCTCTCTCTCTCTCTGTGCTTTTGTTTGTGGCGTTGCCGCTAAAGAGGACATGCGTTTTTTCTCGGACATGGATATGAAGAAACTGCCGTTTTCAGAGCCATTTCAGTTTCCAAGAAAAAAGATTGCTTCTGGGTTTGGTTTGGGAGTTGGAATTTCTCTCCTTGTTCTTGTTGCACTTTTCCTGAACAATTCGTTGAAGAATCCCACACGGACACCTTTGCTGCAGGGTTTTGAAGGGCCATTGCCGTTGGCAAGTGCTGCTGACTTTTCTTATTCTTCTCCTTCTAATTCTTCTATTAATGCTACTTCAGAGTTGCCTAACTCTATGGACTTAATGCAGTGGAGTGAAGAAGGAAAGGGGCCCCACGAGACCCACGGAGAGAATGTTTCAGGTATATCTAAGAAGGAAGGTCTTAAGGAGGCGAATGTGGGAGGGATTGGTTCAATCCATTCGGCGAATTTCACCGAGACTCTTAATAATGGAAGCTTTTCTCTTCAAGAAACAAATGGTTCAATGGCTGCTAGGAGCGGGGATTCTCTGGGTTCTGAAGGAGTAGTTTTAGAGAATTCTTCTGCAAATTCCTCCGAGAGCCTAAAAAATGAAAGTGTGCTTGGTCAAGAGGGAAGTGTTATTGTAAATCCCGGCCTTTCTGATAAAGATGCGGATTCAGAGAAAAAGAAACTTATGAGGAATTCAAGTAATTGGAATAGTGTAACAGACGAAAATAATGTGAACAATTTTTCACATAATGGAGTACTTGCTAAAGCCCCTTCTAGAGAAGAACCGGTTTCCGAGGTAAATCGTGCAGATAATTCGGACGAGTATGGTTCTTCAGTAAAGAGAACGGGTAGTGGTTCTTATGAGACATGTGATATCTTTGATGGTAGATGGGTGAGAGATGATACCAAGCCTTACTATCCTGCTGGCTCTTGCCCTCACATTGATAAGGATTTCGATTGTCACCTTAATGGGAGGCCAGATGAAGGATATGTGAAATGGAGATGGCAGCCAAATGGGTGTAACATCCCAAGGTAAGGCCTATGTTGATAGTTTTGCCGATTTGCATGCGAGGAAAAATGAAATGAAAAATGAACTATTGATTGCCTAGTGGTTTAGGAATTATATATTAAATCGTTATGTTGTAGGGAGGTTTTATGATCAGCATGATGCGTTCCGTACCTTTCTTACATGTTTTGTTATAAAAGAAAAGGATTTTACTTTCCGTGTTCGTGTAAAAATAATGACTTGGCATATTCTAGTAACAAAATTTAGTCCAATTGAGTTGCAAATATATAGTAGAGTCTACGTTGAAATGGAACGAACTTATGCAAGTTCGTGAGACCTTCCCTAAGCTCTCACTAGACAGGCGTGAGACACTGGATAAATAAGCATGAGGCGACTGTAGAAAATCTGTTGTCACTTTAGGAGTATTACCTATTGTTTGATTGTGAAAGTATCACATGGTCTTTCCAACATATTGCCAGATTTGTTGAACTTCCTTTAATTATCACTATTTATGGATAATTGATCCAATCGGTATAATCCTTACTAGACCAAATCTTTATAATGTTATGGTTTTCATTTTGATCTGTAGTCTGGAATGCTCGATGTGTGATTATGTTAGAAGTGCAGTGTTTATTAATACCCCAGAATTGAAGATACAAATCCTTTTTCTTATTCCTCTGTTAATTTCTGATGTTATCCTCAGTCTGAATGCTACTGATTTTCTAGAAAGATTGAGGGGAAAGAGGCTAGTTTTTGTGGGAGATTCACTGAATAGGAACATGTGGGAATCTATGGTGTGCATACTCCGCCAAAGTGTCAGAAACAAAGCTAGAGTTTATGAGATCTCAGGAAAGAGGGAATTCAAGAAGAAGGGAATTTATGCTTTCAGATTTGAGGTAAGTATATGGAGTTTTTCTGGTATTATTCTAAAAAACAAATTTAAGATGTGACCCTTTTAATTCCCTGTGTATTTGCTTTATTTTAGGACTATAATTGTTCGGTGGATTTTGTTAGTTCTCCATTCCTTGTTAGAGAATCGTCTTTCAATGGTAGAAATGGATCATTTGAGACGTTAAGATTGGATTTGATGGATAAGACAACTTCAATGTATCATGATGCCGATGTTATAGTCTTCAATACAGGCCATTGGTGGACGCATGAGAAAACATCTAGAGGGTAAGTGTTGTCATTGCTTGTTTAATGTTTGTTGCTATATTGTGTATGCCTGGCACTGTGGTATTGGAAACGTCGAATGCCATGGGTTGCCATATTTTGCTGCTTGGGAAAAAGAAAAAAGATTTTGCATCTGATTTTTAAATTGAACTTTCCCAAATACCATGTTACAATCGCCAGTTCTTATTGTATGATTGTTCTGCCCATCATCAAAATTATCTCTTGTTATATCTTGGCATTGGTGGTTCTACAGAGAAAACTATTACCAAGAAGGCAACTATGTGCACCCGACGTTTAAGGTTTTGAAAGCGTACACTAGGGCTCTCACAACTTGGGCCAGATGGATTGAAAAGAACATCGATGCCAATCGAACTCAGGTTTTCTTCAGAGGATATTCAGTTACCCATTTCAGGTTTAGGACTATTTCTTTACTCTACTTTACCTCCACGTGTTAATGGCATACATTTTGCTTGTTGCTCCATTCTTACAATACCATAATCTTTTAGCTTTTCCAAATTATTAGGCTAAGAAAGTAAATTTATAATGTTCGATCTCATGCATAGTAGACCATTCAAAATCTCGAGGTGAAAACTTACAGAGATAGATTTGACCATTCTTAAGCGGCCTTGAGTTAGATTGCTTTCTTCACATATACCAGACCTAATATATGTCTATTAATTTGTTGTTTCTAGCATGTGATCATTCTTTGAAGCTGTATATTTGTAAAATAACTGAGTGTTGGGAAAGCCTGTGTTTTTTAATAGATCTATGGAATATTACAAGTATTTATAGTAATTTTTGAATAATTACACTCTGCAGCCCTGAGCCAAGTATTTTGTAATATGCACCCCAAACTACCAACTTTAAAATATTGCATCATCGAACTGCTAAGAAGAAGATGCATTGTACATCCTTGGTTAGAATCTAATAGTTACGACAAATGGAAAATAGGCCACTTGACATAATCTTATTGTTCATATCTTAGTGAATGGTGCAGATTGCAACCATTCGTTAGTTTGATGATGCAATTTGTCAAAGTTGTATCTGGAATGACAGCAAAAACTACTTCTAAGATGTATATTGGCTCAACGAGGAATGACATTGTTACCTAGCCAAAAAACAAGGAATGACATTGTCATAATACCCCCGGTTAAATATAGTAAGGTAGTGATGGAGCCACATTGTTTGGGAGGGAAAAGTTGTTGTCCTTTATAATAGTTTCAAGAGATTACGATTGTAACTTTGACTAGTGCTTACGATTGTAACTTTGACTAGTGCTTTTGGAGTACAGGTCTAGATATGATTTATTAAGAGTCCATACAACGTATACTAAACATATACAACATATAGATAGCTTAACTCAATATCCACTCCTAGTCCCAAATTTTAGCCACCTAGGCATCTATACATAGCATCGGTTGCTGCATTGACACTATGTCAATAGTGCCTTATTGAAAAGTTTTCACAGCTTGCAGTATTGCTTGGCTTTTTCAACAAAATAAATTGTTTACAGGGGGAGTTATTTCCTCATATTATCTCTAAAATATTTTGATTTATCTAATCCTGCTTTCCATATGACACCTTATAAGGGAACCTGGCAAAATTTATGTTTTATCCTTCAATTTTTTTTTCACCGTAAGTAGAAGCTAGATGAGTTTCTTCGTCTGTCTCTACTTATTTGTTTGTGCCATTAGATTATAAGTTTCTGAACTGTTTGATGTGGTTGCAGAGGAGGCCAGTGGAACTCAGGAGGACGATGCCATAAAGAAACAGAGCCAATTTTTAACCAAACTTTCTTAGCAAAGTACCCTTCAAAAATGAGAGCTTTAGAGCATGTTCTCTTGGAAACAAGAACTCCGGTGGTTTATTTAAACATAAGCAGGCTTACAGATTACAGAAAAGATGGACATCCTTCTATTCATAGAATGGAATACAAGACGGTAGAAGAACAGATTGCCGCCGAGAGATCTCAAGATTGCAGCCATTGGTGCTTGCCCGGAGTACCAGATACGTGGAATGAACTATTATATGCTTCTCTCTTAAAGGCTGGAAAGGGGCCTTGGAAAAACTGAATAGAATCCGTACACATTGCATATTAATTTATTATTCTTCATATAAATCCTGTCTTTTACTTCTTTTAAACATCAATTGTATCATGTCATATATGCCGCGCGTCTTGATTTAGGCTCAGCATAGATGGCAGAATGAGTATTTTGCATTTCACTGCCATTATAAATGCAATGAATATTTTCATCCACTTGCACCTTGGATTTTAGGGATGGGGTTCATATTATAATAGTTAACATGTCCCAGGAAACTTACACACACACACACACAAAGCAGGGAGAGAGAGAGAGAGAGAGAGAGAGAGAGAGAGAGAGAGAGTTAAGCCGTATATAATTAAGGATTTTTCAGTTTCTTTGCTTGTTCCAGCCGCAATGGCAAACTGTTATATGCGTTCTCCGGATAAGCTGAACATGTAAAAAAGCATTGTGTTTCCGTTTAATTGAAACATATGAACTACAACTTCTACGCCTTTCAGCTGAGAATTGAAAAATAAGAAGTTAAAAAAGAAAGTAGCAACTGGACTCCAACATAAGATAATCGTACATGAAACAACTGAATTACACAATACGAATAAGCATTCGTACACAACACAGACAGATCTACTCTCCAATTTGCAGTAACAGAGCAATAAACAATTGCTAGTCTACTGCAAAACTTATAATTTCGAAAGCTCACCCGTAGGGCTGGAAGAGTTTCTCAAAACCCAAGTTTTATTTTTTACTTTTTATAAGCAAAACCCAACTTTTATTTCTCGCATTCAACAACTATCTTAACATCACAAAGATTAAGAAGAAAAGATAAAAAGCCTGAAAGACTCATGAGCGAGCCCTTGCCGTTCTGTGACTTGCCGGTTTGCAGTGCTTCAGCCAAAACCAATACTCATGGAGAATTCTTCTTCATGCTGCTGCTGCAATTAGAGGTCCGATGGCTAAGCACCGGCAAACTGTTGACTCTAGAGCTGTGTGAGGGCGAGGAATCCCTCAGTGCAGCCCCATGCTTTTTAGAACCCATGGATTATTACTATCAATAATATGCTTCCATTATTACTGAAGCTGATAGGTATGTTTACATGATATCCCAATGGGCTCTATAAAAAGCTAGTGGAGAAGTTCTCTCTGGCCATAGGGGCTTTAAATAGGTCCTGAGCGAGAAGGTGATATTGAATTTACGAATTACCTTCTGATATTTGTTCTGTTCATTATCCAAAACATAATGCTTGCTTTTCTCTTTAAACCTTCACCATCCAATGTTGCCATGTTACGAAAAGCTCCACATAATTTGTATTTGTTCCCTTCACATGACAATCTTACCCTTATCTAAATAAATAACTTCTTTTTCTGCATTTGAGCCTGTTAACTAAACTGGGAACTCTCTGGTTTTGGAACTTGGGCTACCTATGATCATTGTCCTTACTTGTGAAGTTCTCACACTCACAACAATGATTAACCAGTTCTACCATATTAGTTGGTAATTTCTCTGATTAAAAAAAAAAAAAAACTAGTTTATTACTTGCTATTGAGAAGTAAGACGGTTTTTTTTTTGTTTTTTCATGCATGAATATTGTAACAAAGGATATTGATGTCAATATAACGGAAGATGGGCATCTAGACTACTTTTTCCTTTGGTGGATTATCTTTTTTATAATTAGAGTCTTCTTTTGTATTTCAGTCAGTGGATCCACTAACCGATGCTCATCTACTACTTTTTCCAGCTCAAAATCCTCCGTAATTCTCCACTAATCCCATTTTCTGTGGCAGCCAACCAAGCTTACTTTCGTGGAACATTGACGTCTCGTTGACTTAGTAAAGAGTATTTTAACAAGTCCCCACTGTCCTCTCATACTTGAACCAATGTTATTCTGCTGTGATATGTCACAAATCAAACTGACTGTCTATTCCAAGCCAAATCAATTCCAGCAAGCAACAAATTTCTCTCTCAGCTTCCTCATAATCTTATATTAAAGGATCTCTAAACTAGATATTGATCAGCAACAAAATATGTGGATATCTTGCAGTTGCAGTGAAAGAATTGCAATTGATGCGTTGATCTTACAAAAGATTATCATTTCTCCTTTTTTTCTGGCACTCAACTTTACTTAAATGGATTTATGCAAAAAGGAAGTGATCTCCTCCTCCGAAATGCACCCAAAAACAACAGTTGCAGTACCCACTAATGCTTTCTTTTGCTTTTTCTCTAATACAACCAAATAAATAAGTTAATAACAACTATTTTTATTCTACTTTATAGAATCTCACTTTGCTTATCAGTGATTTATTACTCTTGTTAGCTGTAAGAGTTGATCATGACATCATCAAATATGCCTCATATAGTGAATGATATTCTGCAGCAATTATTGCAGAAGACCCCACTTTGGGCAAGTCCAGGTGAATATGAGAAATTATGTCCAATCAAATGACTAATTTTAATATGGGAAATTATCATCAAGAATTGTAGGATTATTGGTTTTGTGTCTAATCTTAGAAAGTCGGGTATATATATTTTTAAGAGAACTCGTCATATATAAAGAGATTACGTAAAAGTAAATTCATAAATTGACGTGGCTTTTTATGATTTATTAGATTTATATTAAAAGTAACTTTATAATTTAGCGTATTATATCAAATTAAGTTAGTTTATGAATCTACTTTTATATAATATCTTTGTGACTAAAATATTTCTCTATTTGTAATGTGGGTTCAATTCTGTATAATTATTTGGCAATATCGCTATCAACACTATCAGCCACTCATCTGTTGGTCATAGGCTAATAATTGAAAGCCTCCATGAAATTTCTTCAATGGTAAATCAAGTTCTGGACCCGCTTTCACTGCAGTTCTGTCATGTCTGGAAGATTGTGATTCTCAAAACCAACCAGAAAAATGACGTCGAAATAGCCATAGCCATTGTTAAGGGTGACACCTACGTCTCATGTACGTAGTGGCAACAAATTCATTTACTGTATATTCCCACTGAACTCTGAAGTTTCCTTTATCACCATAACTCTAGTGGCCCTTCCCCACTGTTAACAAAATCTTGCACCATTGTTACTTCGTGACACAAGATTTGAAGATGATGATGGACTTTTTGAACTTGAAGATGCACGTACGTTGAAAGTATTCTTGTTGACCAACAGAACTTCGACTCTCTCATGCTCTTCAAAATATCCAACATGCGCCCACACAACACAAGCATATAAACATATACTCCACTCTTATGTTAAGTGTATATAAATTTTAAAGATCTCTAAAGCAATAAAACCCATTAGTTCACAAAAATATTTTTTTAATATAAGATTCGTGAATATATTATAAGAAAATAACTGTATTTATCTTTATGCTTGATCCCTATTTCAAACTTGTCTTTAGGATATAAAAAAGTTTCATAATGACCTCTTGTTTGTCTCATTTTCAAAATAGTCCATCCATCCATTTTCAATCGAGAAATGATAATTATAGGCGTGAGTGTGCAAGCGCCGTGTAATTAATTTGAAAAAAGTGAATAAATACGGAATCTGTATGAAAATAAATTAATTTTTTAATAGTGAACCTTACTTTTTTTCAATTTTTCAAAACGACTGCATGGCGCTTGCGCACTCTACAACTGCATGTAGCATTACTCAAATGAGTGTATAGAATTTGCACACCTAACACATTCTAGAACTATATCTACTATTATTCTATGAAATATATGTTGGTGTGACACGTAGGCCTAGAAGAGAGGGTAATATTGTAATATGCAATGTCTTCTACATAAAATAAACAATGGCCCATAAGCAAAGCCCAACCCAGTTTCTTTCCAAGATTTCTTTTAACTGATTGCCTATGTACGACCCATGAGAGTATGGTGGGCTTACAAGCTTCTCTAGACATACAAAGTGACATGAAAAAATAATATATAAATCAAAGGAATAAATAAAGAAGTTTCATCTTAATAGCTATAATTTTTAGTAATTTTGGTGACAATGTCTTGTCTTTTTTTAGTTTGAGCATCATATTATAAGAAGATTAAAAAAATTTTACTTTCTTCATATATTTTTAACTACATTAACTTTAATATTTGGGTTCATTTAATTGATTGGATGCAAAACTTTTCTCTATTTCCAAACAAAGTATTAAGATATCTTTAAGAGAACCAGAAGAAGGTGATCGAGAATTCAACAAATTATTCAAATGATCAATATTAAATTATTAAGTAGCGTGCGGTAGGAGTATACAAAAATGACTGTAGATAATATTTTTGTTTTAAAAAAAAAAAAAGCAACGATGCAATGACAATCAAACTACAACTATTTTTCTACTACGTAATAAAATAATTTTTTTAAATTCAAACGCATTAAAATTAAAGAAAAGTGTAAGAAAATCTTTAAAAAATTAAAGACTTTATTAATAAGTTGTAGAGAAGTTGTTAAGAACTAATATAAGTGTATCATTTCTTGTTCTAAAATGGAACCCACTCAAAACTGCCCTACTTTCTCCCAAAATGGGCAAAGGAATCCTGACTGGCTCTCTTTTGACCAGAAAGAGACATTACCTTTTTCTAGGCTAAACCAGGCTTCTTTGTGTGTACATATGTGTAGCATTGCACACTTTAAAATAAATAAATAAAATAAAATAAGATTTATTATTAAATTTTTTTAAAAATTTTCTATAAATTCATATTTATTTAATTTTTTTTTTTAAAAAATGCGTGACATTTACGCTCTAACTATTGTCCACTCTAACATGTACAAAATAAGATAATAGATATACAGTGGGGTGGACAACATCTCCTTGGGGGTCCAGTGTCTACTATTGCCCACTCATGATTTTCATTTTTGAAGATACGGTGGGTCATTGCATTCCTCTTCCTTATTCGATTTCAGCTAAAGTAAATGAGTGCAATGATTATAGAAATATCAACACCCTAGAGGAGTGTCCACCATCATATTTTATATTTATTATTATATGTAATATAAAGACCCTTTTAGATCCATACGGAATAGGGAAAAGCCACCGAAGAGGCGAAATCTTTTTTTACAATTTTTTAAAATATTTTTAAATACAATATTTTTTAAAAATATTTTCTTGATCATTAAATAAAAATAAAAAAATAGAATCGATAGCCAATAGTTTTTCTACGTGGGATAAGTATTTTCCATAATATAATTATTACCACAAGTGTTATTATTTTCTTTCCTTTTTAGAAATAAAAAACAGTGGTTGTAACGAGTTCAAACACCTGTTTATTAAAAAGTAAATGAAAAAAAAAAATCGTGTTTCGAAAAGAAAAATATCAACTAATAACTTTTTATATAATTTTATACAAAATTAAATATGGTATTATAAAATTAAAATTTATTTTTACTGAAATGATACTATTGCATTAGTTGATTATAAAATAAGTTATAAAATAATTAGAAAATTTATAAGTGTATTATCCTCTGATCTATATATTATCATAAGTTGAAAAAGATGAACTCCTTTCAAAGCAATTAAGTTTAGACGCAATAACTCGATTTTCTCCTTTATCAAATTAAATGCGATAAATACTTTAGTCACAAAAAAATTCTAAAAATTAAATTTATAAAGTAACATAGCTTAATATGGTACGTATACGTTAGATTGTAAAGTAGACTTAACGGATTATATGAAAACCATATTATTCTGTTAATTTACTTTTATATAATCTTTTAGCATTTATAACACTTCTCATCAAAGGTAAGGGAGGTGTGACTGTGTGAGGACATTCACCAACTTTTGTTAATTCAATAGGCTTTGAACTTTAGCCTCAATTGAGTGATATTTTAAGAAAAGAGTGATGCTACATACAGTCGTAGAGTGCATAAGTGTCGTACAATCGCCTTAAAAAAGAGTGAGGTCAACTATTAAAATATTAATTTTTTTAATGTATGTCACATATTTATTCTCTTTTTTAAAATAATTGCGCGGCACTGACACATTTACTACTGCAACTATCATTTCTCTTTTCAAAGCCCTAATCTCCATCTAGATAAGCATTCATTTTCTAATCCTTTTCTTCTACTTTGTTCTTTGTTCTCTATTTTTAGCTCGATTGTTCCTTTTCTTTTACGGAAACCATTAACTCACTTAACCTAAATTTGATTGAGCCCCAAAAAATCGAAGAGAAGGACACACCTCCATCGAAATCTTACACTGCCATTTTTGGGAATTTGAGCAAGATAGAGCTATCCTCAATCCCAATATTTGACATTGAGCTTCCTTTGAAACAAGCCCAAATCAAATATGGTAAGCCGGCAATTTTCTTCACTCCTCTAGAAATCCAATATTCAGAGGCACCTTTACAGTATGCACTGGTTGCAAAATTCTCTTAAGGGAAGCCCCAAATGGACTCAATATGAAATCACATCATAAACAAATGGGGCCTCTCGCATCCTCCGTTTGTTGGCTTGATTGACTCTTGGTTCATTTTGATAAAAATACAAACTGTCGATGATATAATAAAAGCCTCGACTAGAGACACACACTCAATGGAGTGGACAATGTTTAGATTATTTAAAAGGTCCAGGAACTTCAATCCCACAGAAGAATTGACTATAGTTCCTGTTTGGGTAAGATCACCTCTGCTTCCTTTGAACTTTTGTGCCAAATCTTACTTGAAAGCCATTGTTAATCTTTTCGGTAAATTTTTAGTTGTGGATTTACCCACACTCACTCACACATGTCCCTCATTTGCTAGGGTTTGTATTGAAATAGGTCTCTCAGTTCCAAAGGCAGATGCCATATTGATAGGAGTTGGAGATAATTTTGTTTGGCAAAAAACTGAATACGAGAGACATCTTAGTTATTATAGTAATTACAGACTACAAGGATATTGTGACGCCCCCCAAATTCCGCTTGGGATTGAACGGACATTTGAAGCGTCGAGACATGCAACACAAGGTTACCTGCCCCCGTTCATGACATATAAGATGCAATGTTCCTAACATGCATCTCATTATGCAATATTCGCAGCGGATAATCTTTTTCCTTAGCAATACTATGCACCAAACTAAATATATCCCAAATACTTGAAACATAATTCATATATAAAGGCATACTAAAAAGCCGTGATCACCACACTAGTCTAAAATGGTTGTGATCAAAAGAATACTTGAGATACAACTCCAAAAGTACAAGTATTAACCTAAGTTAAATACTATACCATCATCAACATCGCACCGTGGCCTAGTCGACCGTATTCAGTTGGTCAGATTCCAATTCTCCTTTGGGTCCTGTAACAAGATCTACCATTCGGGGGAATGGTAGTTGGGACTACCACAGTGAGATTTGATTACAAATCTCAGTAAGTTAACATAAAACTCACACACAGGTTAAAAATGCATGCATGGCAGTAAAAGCATAAATGCATAATTATAGTCATATATAAACATAGTATAACTTGACATATAGCATGACTTAACCAGAATTTAAACATGAACTGAAACTTGACTTAACATGGCATAAACTTAAGCTTAAAACATAACATGAACAAACAACATAACATGAACGTGAAACATAACATGGACATGAACATAACATAACATGAACGTGATCTTGAACATATCATAAAAGTGAACATAACATGATGTGAACATGAACTTGGAACATAACATAAACATGAACATAACATGTACGTGAGCATAATATAACATGAACTTGATCTGAAACTTGACTTATCATGCACTTGATCTGAAACTTGACTTAACATAAACTTGGAATCTTATTTAATTGTCTTGATTAATAACATGCGTTAATACGTACTCCACAGTTGTTGTGGCCCCACGTATTCAAGTAACATAAAACATAATACGTACTCCACAGTTGTTGTGGCCCCACGTATTCTACATGTCACAATTGCTGTGTCTCATGTAGTGTATGCTCCACAGTTGTTGTGGCCCCATACTTCATGCTCCACAGTTGTTGTGGCCCCATGAATACACATAACATAAAATATAATACGTACTCCACAGTTGTTGTGGCCCCACGTATTCTACATGTCACAATTGCTGTGTCTCATGTAGTGTATGCTCCACAGTTGTTGTGGCCCCATACTTCTTGTAACATAAAATATAATACGTACTCCACAGTTGTTGTGGCCCCACGCATTATAAGTAACATAAATATAATACGTACTCCACAGTTGTTGTGGCCCCACGCATTATAAGTAACATAAATATAATACGTACTCCACAGTTGTTGTGGCCCCACGCATTATAATAACATAAATATAATACGTACTCCACAGTTGTTGTGGCCCCACGCATTATAAGTAACATAAAATATAATACGTACTCCACAGTTGTTGTGGCCCCACGCATTATAAGTAACATAAAATATAATACGTACTCCACAGTTGTTGTGGCCCCACGCATTATAAGTAACATAACATAAGATATAATACGTACTCCACAGTTGTTGTGGCCCCACGCATTATAAGTAACATAAATATAATACGTACTCCACAGTTGTTGTGGCCCCACGCATTATAAGTAACATAAATATAATACGTACTCCACAGTTGTTGTGGCCCCACGCATTATAAGTAACATAAAATATAATACGTACTCCACAGTTGTTGTGGCCCCACGCATTATAAGTAACATAAAATATAATACGTACTCCACAGTTGTTGTGGCCCCACGCATTATAAGTAACATAAAATATAATACGTACTCCACAGTTGTTGTGGCCCCACGCATTATAAGTAACATAAATATAATACGTACTCCACAGTTGTTGTGGCCCCACGCATTATAAGTAACATAAAATATAATACGTACTCCACAGTTGTTGTGGCCCCACGCATTATAAGTAACATAAAATATAATACGTACTCCACAGTTGTTGTGGCCCCACGCATTATAAGTAACATAAATATAATACGTACTCCACAGTTGTTGTGGCCCCACGCATTATAAGTAACATAAAATATAATACGTACTCCACAGTTGTTGTGGCCCCACGCATTATAAGTAACATAAAATATAATACGTACTCCACAGTTGTTGTGGCCCCACGCATTATAAGTAACATAAAATATAATACGTACTCCACAGTTGTTGTGGCCCCACGCATTATAAGTAACATAAATATAATACGTACTCCACAGTTGTTGTGGCCCCACGCATTATAAGTAACATAAATATATAATACGTACTCCACAGTTGTTGTGGCCCCACGCATTATAAGTAACATAAATATAATACGTACTCCACAGTTGTTGTGGCCCCACGCATTATAAGTAACATAAAATATAATACGTACTCCACAGTTGTTGTGGCCCCACGCATTATAAGTAACATAAATATAATACGTACTCCACAGTTGTTGTGGCCCCACGCATTATAAGTAACATAAATATAATACGTACTCCACAGTTGTTGTGGCCCCACGCATTATAAGTAACATAAATATAATACGTACTCCACAGTTGTTGTGGCCCCACGCATTATAGTAACATAAAATATAATACGTACTCCACAGTTGTTGTGGCCCCACGCATTATAAGTAACATAAAATATAATACGTACTCCACAGTTGTTGTGGCCCCACGATTATAAGTAACATAAAATATAATACGTACTCCACAGTTGTTGTGGCCCCACGCATTATAAGTAACATAAAATATAATACGTACTCCACAGTTGTTGTGGCCCCACGCATTATAAGTAACATAACATGTCTTATCTTTCTTAATGCATGAGATATTATTTAATATCATATACTTTTCTAACATTACCATTATCGGTAATGTTATACTACTTCCATTACCATTATCGGTAAGATTAACAAGTGGCTTCGGGAGCTAAATCCCTTATAAAACTTAAAGATATTATATCTAACACCAATACAAATGTTCTCAATTATTTGCATATCTCTCGGATCACTATTAGGACTAAAAGACATATCTTGGTCAAATGGATTATGCCTCATTTGGGCATTCTCAAGCTAAATATTAACGGTGCTACAAAAAGTAATCTTTGTCCTACTGGTTGTGGTAGTATTTTACGTTCCTATAATTGCACTAACAGTACTGGTTTCTCTTGTTTTCTGGGTGTTGGTACTAACACTTTTGCAGAATTTTCAGCCTTAAGATTTGGGTTAACTTTGTATTATGAACTGAGTATCACTAATTTGGTTGTTGAGACTTTTCCCTCATTGTGGTTGATTAGCTTAATAAAGGCTCTTCTCCTCCTAGATTTACTCTGACATTTGAGATAATATTTTAAAGAATGATTTTTTTTAAGTATTAATCATGTTTACTTGGAAGGAAATGTGCTAGCCAACAATCTAGCAAATTATGATGTTATAGGACATATGGTAAGTTTTTAATCTCTCTTTCAACTCCCTAAACATATGTATGTTATGTTCTCTTTGGATTATGCAAGTCATCTTTTTATTAGAAACTAAATTTTCTAAGTTTTTCTTAATCTTCTTCTAACCTTTATACTTCTTTTAGGAACATGGTTTTAGGCTTTTATCCTTGTAACCCCCAAGTATTATTGTATGTAAAAGGTATTCCTCCGCCATAAATGAAAATAATCAATAAAATTAGGATCTTATCCTATTCTTAAAAAAAGATTAAAAAAAAACTTTAGTCTCAACCATTATTGTTTAGCTCACCTTGAGAATACTGAACCCATACTAAAAACAAAGCATATAATTGCTTAAAAATACTAACCACGTTTGGTTCCAAGACTCAGCTGAGATCAACTCAGATCAGTCTAATTTTAAGTTGAGTCTAATATCCAAATATCTAACTCTCAAACTATTAAACTCATCTCAACTCAAAATCTCATTACACATGGGACCCACAACTTTTTTCAACTCAACACATCTTTATACATGGGACCCACAACCTTTTTCAATTTTCTATAAATAGTATTAAACTCATCTTAATATCCAAATACATCTAAACTCATTTTAGATGGACCCACATAACTTAACTCTCTACTATTTATAAAGAAGTCAACTCAGCTCAACATCCAAACGCAACCTAAATTTGATAACTTTTGAGTTCATTTTCTACCAAGAAGCAAAATAGAAAAAAATATTTAAATTGAAGAAAATACGTGAATAGTTGGTAAATAATTTTGCAAAAAGGAAGTATTATTATCCGAAAGATAAAAATGTAAATAATTAAATCTATATCTTCTATCGACTTAAGTCTTTTAAAAAAATGGTACTATCACACCGTATCAAAGTTGATGTCTTATGTAAGGGGATTTTTCCCCTAGGGCCAAAAGCCTAGAAGATAAGCCCAAACATGGAGAGCCTGGCTCGACAGGGAAATAGCTCAGCCCATTAGAGTTCCCTGGCCTTGAAGCAAATGACAACCCATAGTATAATCACGCGAGAAATCCTAAAAACACAAGGAACGAGGGGACATATCACCCCAACATTTCTCTATGGCACCTAGCCTCAGATAGCACTATATAGGCAAGTGGGTGGGAAACACAGAGAATCCTTGATCCTGTGACAGGTATGGGAGGAGGAGCCTGATAGCGTATATCCACATGAAAGAAAGGATAAGGAGTCATGCCGCATTAATTGTGCCACCCCAGAATCTCGCCGAATTAAAGAAATCTGACTAAATGAGCTATTGAAGGGACATATCCCCATGACACAAAGTATGTGCAGTTGATCCCCATAAAACTAGTATAAAAGCCAATATCCAGGTACAAAGAACTCTCTCTGATCCCTTTACTTTCTCGCATGAATTACTAAGATAATACTAACTTAAGCATCGGAGACTTTCCGGCCTCCACTAAGGCCTTTGATTCTCTATATTTTCTCTTGAGTGTGCAGGCCCAAGATCGAAAACTCAAGTCACTGGAGACTAGCCCAAACGTATACAAAACATGACGTTAACAATGGCGTCATCTGTAGGATTTCCATAGACTTCACGTGTCTTTCATATGCCTACGACAATCCGTTCTCAGAAGAGTTGGGGACAAGAAGAATTCACGTCCAAAAACATGGAAGTAAGACTCGTGGAGGCCTTCTAAAAGGGAACCACTAACGAGCTAGAGAATGATGCGGAATCGAACAATAGTGAGCACGTTGGGTCTAGGAACACTGGAGGGGAAGGTGATATGGGGGAAGAAATGAAGAGCATGCAGAGCAAGTTGCATGACCTCAAAGGAAAATACGAGGAAATGGCGAGGAAGATAAGCACATTGTAATCAATAGACCAACTGCTCACCAGCACATGTCTACCCTACAGAGAGGAAGTGATGGTCGTGCTCTTACCACCAAAGTTCCGGGTCCCCCTCATGGAGATGTGTAATGGGACTAAGAACCCCCTCAAGCACTTGCAAAACATTTAGGGCTCACATGACCTTGCAGAGGTGGCTTGCAAAACGTTCTCATTGACCTTGAAGGCGATGGCGAGAGTGTGGTTTGGGTCTAGGACCCAAGTCTATAGATAGCTTCGGGGAACTAGCCCACCTATTCCTCACGCAGTTTATGGAAAGTAGGAGAAGAAGGTACCCTAAGGCGTGCCTCTTTACCATTAAACAAGGAGAATATGAGAGTATGAAAGCATACTTTTCCAGGTTCAACAAGGAGCGCATGACCATGGATGGCTAGGATGAAAACATAACTCTAGTAGCGCTCTTAGAAGGAGTATGGCCCCAGTCCTAGTTTATGACAAAGCTGGCAAGGAGGACTCCCACCACATTGCGGGAGTTCATGAATCAAGCCAACATATTCATCAATACTAGGGACATGCTCCATGCCTTAACCGAGCCGAGAAGGAAAGAGCAAGAGCATGCTGACAAGAAAAGGAAGGCTTTAGCCAAAGGCAAGGCTCGGGAGAAGGCAGAGAGAGGACCGCGTGATTGTAGGAGGGAAGAAGTCTCCAAAAAGGGCCTAGGACTTTGATTTGACCTGTAGGTGCTCGTCATCCAAAAGCATGATCACTAGCCAGCCCAAGATGACGGCCATGAGAGTGCCAACCACCACTATTGCACCTACCACCAGTTCACCACCCACAACACCGAAGATTGCCTCTTGTGATAACTTAGACTTAGCCAAGTCTTCGTTTATTTTTTATTGCCAGTTTATGTTTGATTGTTGGGCCATGCAAGAAGTGTAGGGTATGTAGAAACCTTGGACCTTATTTAGTTCTAATACTTTGGGCATCTAAGCTTACAAGGAAGGCCCAATAAGGCCAACAGAATTTGGCCATTACTTTGGATTAGGGTTTAGAACTCTAGTGGACCTTAGGGCACACATCCAACTCACCACATAGTGCCACATGTCACAACTACTTGTGTCATACATTAGATACAATGAACCTACACTTGATAATGGGTATAGAGGGTGAGAGACTTTAGGGTTTCGGTAACCAGAAAGCTCCACACGCCTCCCAAAAGATTTTGGCAATTCCTAAGGTCCTGTGCTATGAATGATAAAGGAAATGTTTTCTAGAGACACTACAAATAAGAGGTACAAAACCCCAAGAATCCCTTAGGGATTCGGCCATGAGGGTTGCACGCCTATCAAGAGTTGCTCACTTACCTCTTTGCCACTTGTCACTCATGTAGAAGGCTTTGTTTGGGAAAAACCACTTGACCTAACACTTGTCACCCACATAGAAGGCTTCTACAAAGAGGAAAATGATGAGATGCCTAGGGAAGGCCAAGGATCACTCGGCCAATACACCTCTCACCAACCACTCAAGTTTCATGCTACTTATCAAGACCGTGTAAGTTTCAAGTTGATCTCATGCGGAAGTGGCACCTAGGGGAACTCAAAGGACTAAGGCACGACCCACTAAGGAGGTTACAGTTTCAATTTCAAAAAGAGTGTCATGCCTACCTAGGAGTTCCAAGTGTTTTACCAAGTGTCACTTATGCATGAATCTTCTAGAAGATTGAAATAATTGGAAAGTGTAAGAGACGCATAGGATGGAGCAAAATCCTAGTCCCTAAGTTTCAGCTACCACACATTCTCCCTCGCACATGTCACTTTTCACTCACTTAGAAATCCTAGAAGGAGAGTCATGGGGAAAAGGAAGGGTTGCTTAGGGAAGATTCACCCCACGCCACCCAAGTGTCTAGATAAAAGGAAGAGTCTCCTAGGGAAGTCACACACACGCTCACCAAGGTTCTAAAAGGAAGATCTTTTTGGGATTTGAGGAAAAAAGAGAGAAAATGAGCAGATAGGGCTAAGAGCCTCACACACACCACTTGCCACTTGAAAAGCATGCATACGCCCACTCTCCAAGAAGGATTTATGGTTTGGTAAAAAGACCCACATGTGAGTCATGTCCAATGTGTAGGAAATGATAGATAAGAGGGAAGGTTATTTTAGTTCAAGCAAGAGAATGTGACACATGGAAATTACACAAGCCAACCCTTGAGTTTCTCTATGTCATAGGGAGATGAGACTTGGAAGACTATAAAAAGGAAAGAGGACAACCCCCAAGGGTCTTTTTCTTTTCGTGCTATTTCGGTTTTCATGTGCTTTCTCTCCATTCTCTCTTTCTCTAACCCAACCACCCAAGGAAAAGCTTGCCTCTTCACTTTCTCTTATATTTTCTCTTTCCCTACAAACAAAACCATTCCTACCATTCTTCTCTCTAATTCACAAGCAAGGAAGGAAGATAGGAGCCAAGTTATCATGGGAAAAGCCACAAGGTACAATCCTAACTCCCACTATACACACAAACACGCACATGTTCAAAACACAAGGGCGTTAACCTCAAAGGATCGAATTCAAGAGAAATCCACACCACCTCACACACCGACATTTGATCTTTTATTCATAAATAATTTCTTGAAAGGGAACTAAGGTTTTTCTAAAGGGGGAGGCTGGAAACAAGAAAAACTAGTCTTAATCTCATTTCTAAAGAATCTCGGCAATGATGCACACCTTGCACATATTCACACGCTCAAGATCTAACCAAGGTAAAGGGAAAACATGACCATGGGCCTCTAGGCCGAACACTTAGAGTGCCACCATGAGCAAGAAACCCTAGTAACCCTACACACACCGAATTAGGGTTATGCTTTCATGATTCTAATTGGTTAAATGAATCTTTTTACAATATGCTTGATCATTTTACGTTGCTTTGGATTTTTGTAAGTGGACTCTCAAGCTACCTTAGATAATATGTGTATGTTTGTTGTGTGAACTTTGCACTTTTGTTGATTATTATGTATGCTTGTTGTTAAGGATAATCTTCTTGATTGTAATTGGATTTATATGATGAACTTGTCATGCATATTGATGATGAGTTTTCGGATTCTCTTGGTTTAAGTTTTTGAATATAACATGTTGGTACAAGTACAAATGATTTAGTCATGACTATATGAATATGCTTGGATTTAAATAATGTTTCTTTAATTGGTATGCGATGAGTGTTTCTGGTACATATTGTGAACTGTGTATTCAAATGATCTAATATTCTCAAGCTGTAACATGAGATGTACAACATTGGATTTCCTGGTTGCATGATTCATGACATTCATATGTTCATAAGGTTTATGGAAAGAAAATTTGTTACAAGCTCATATCATAGGCATTTAGGTTACAAGTGTTTTCAAATAAAAGAGTTCGCACATATTTTATCACGACCCCAAATGCTAGGACAAGAGAATGCCCTAGTAGAACTCATTTGTTCGCTCTGGAGTGTTTAAAAATGGAATAATAGCCCTTGGATAGAAGAAGTATAGTTGGTAGGCCTCAAATGGATCCTTGTGAAAAGGATACCAAAGCAGGGTAGCATCTAAAACTATTGGGTGCAATACGGTGAAAGTGAACTATGCGAATTGTCATATCATATTATATATGTGGTGCTTTATATGAAAATACATGTCTATGTTGTGTGTTTACTCACTGATATTTCTTAAAATCTCACTGTGGTAGTTTCTACTGCCATTGTCTACGGAATATTCGAAGTTGTGGTAGGTACTTAGGACCCTTTAGAACCATGAATGAAATTAATGAGCTATAAGAAGACAAATTTACAGTAGAGGCTCGTTATAAGTTTGTCACTGCTATTTTGGAGACCACGACACAGCACCTTAAAGACATTGTAGAGGTCCTTAGTAAGGATGACAATGGGACTAAGCTACTCGAACCCTAAAATGCTACTAAGTTGAAGAAGGATATGGATTTCGCGACAAGATACCTTAAACAAAATAGAGATTTCTTAGTTGAGGCAAAGGAAGTTGCTTCTAGATAGGAATTTCTTGAGCTAGAGCCCTTGCGGATAAGGGTAATCTTCCTGAGTGTGACTTGTGACGGGACTTTAGTACTAGTGAAGTTTCCCGTTTCTTGAAGTTTTGATATCTCTTTGATGGTCCCTTATTTTTTGGAGACTTTTGAAAATAATATTTCTTTTAGAGTACTTGATTAGAACTTAAAACTTTTGGGATATTTTAACCATGGTACTATGTTGTTATATTCACCACCAGTCTTATTTAGTTTATAAAAATTTTCTGCTACGATTTATTGCATACTGCTAGATCGTGAGGTGAAATTCATCTTAATTGTCATGTACAGGGGTATATAGTCTTGAGTTATATGTTATGACATTTCAGCCACCGTCCAATCCTAAACGAGGACTGGGGGTGTCATACCTCTCCTTGAAATGAGGAAGGGAGCAAGCAGATTGACCAAGGCCGAGATATTCTCTCACTTGTAGACCGAAATGGGATTAGAGAAGGAGATCCTAAGAAAGGAGTGCCGAGAGGGGTAAAAGGCCAAGGAGGAAAGAAAACCCAAGGCGAATGGAGGTCAAGCAAAGGCCCTTACGTGGCCGTCCCCAGTAGCCACGTCTAGAAAGACCCCTACTGGTGGAAATTAGAACCATCACGGGAGAATTCTCCAGCAGAGGCAGGACCTCTTCCAAGCGAAAGGCACACATTAGGGAGACTCGATACAGAATAGTGTACTCGGCCAAGTACCATCTTGTCAAATACAGAAGAAGCAAACCAGCCCCCATAATCTCCTTTGGAGAAGGCGACGAGGAGGGTGTTCTTTACTAGCATGAATATGCCTTCGTGGTGACCATGCTGGTCGTAAACTTCACTACAAAAAGGATCCTCATCGACAACAATAACTCAGTGGACATCCACTTCTATAAAGCCTTCACTCGAATGGGAATAGATATCACCCAACTCTAGCCAGCTTCCATGCCACTAAAGGATTTCTCTGAGGAGATAGTCCAGCTAGTCGAGACCATCACGATGTCAGTCTTGGAAGGTAATGCCACCTGCAAAGCTTTTATCATGGTTTACTTCTTGGTGATAAAGGCCCCATCATCTTACAATGCCAAAAGTGGCTGGCCAACCCTCAACAGCTTAAGTGCAGTGACTTCCACCTATCACTTAAAGATGAAGTTCCTGACCTCTCAGGGGATAGGAGAAATCTGAGAAGAACAGGTCCTAGCATGAAAGTGCTATATGCAGGAACTAAATCCTAGGGTTGGTAGGGTACGCGTGTTCCACCGTAGGCTGTTTAAGAAGGTGAAGTCAAACGAGCCATAAGACAGGGTCAAGTATGGACCTCACATGAAGCCTCGGCAAGTCTTTGTTGATAGCTTTTCCTACCGGGCTGAAGTGGAGTAGGGACGCATATCACCACGGATGAAGGAAAGCTCGGCCCTCAACGGAGAGGCCCCCATGTGATCACCGCCAACAGTCGCCCAAGCTCCTATTGGCTTCGAGACTTCTAAGGGAACGAGCCACCATACTCTCAGAACGCCGAACGACAAATGAAAATTTTGTTGATAAAAGTTTTATATATTGTAACTTATATTCCTGTGTCGATGATGTAAACTCTATTAATGATAGTGTGGCTTTTCAGGAATAAAATGTGTGAACTCCATATCTCCATCAATGCAATCTCCATCAAAGAAAATCTCCATCAATGAAAATCTCCATCAGTGAAATATCTAACAACTACTTACCTTCCCGCAGGGTATCAAAGGGATGGGTGTAATGCCTAAAATTGATTTATTCCTCCCGCAGAAGAGTGTGGGTCAGCCCTCAGTTGCCGAACAACTTAACTTCTTTGTGAACATCAACAAGCGAGAGTGCGTCCAGTCTTAGGCTGCCTGGTAACTTCTCTCCCTGCAGGGCCCTTAAGGGTGAGATGAGCTTTAAGTTGTCTTCTCCCTCTCGCAGGGGAGAGCGGGTCCAACCCTTTCAGCTACCCGACAACTTGTCCCAACGTCCACCACGACAAAGAGTGGCACCAGCACCAATCTAACCCAACACTTACCTTCCTTGTGATGTCAATGAGCAAGAGCAGATATAGTCTCAAGCTGCTCGAACAACTTACCTCCTCGTGAGGAACAATAGGCAAGTCCAGCCTCCTAGCTACACAAACAACCTACCCCACCCCCATCACGGCGAAGTGCGGACTAGCTACTCAGTTGTCTGACACTTACCTTCCCCACAGGGTACCAAACGGATAGGTGTAATGCCTAACGCTACTTCATCCCTCTCTCGACGAAGTGTGGGCCAACCCTCGATTGTCCAACAACTTCCTTCCTCATGGTCGTCAACATGAATAACCTACCTCCCCGTAAGGTTCGATAGGTACGTCCAGCCCCCGCGGTGACCCAACCTCCCCACGGAGGAGAACGAGCATAGCCTCTCGGCTGCTTGAACAACTTACCCTGACTTTCGCCATGACGAAAAGTGGGATCAGCTCCAGTTTGACCCAACACTTATATTCCCCGTCGTGTCAACAGACAATAGCAGGTCTAGTCACAAACTAATCAAACAATCTACCTCACCGTGAGGGTCTATAACAAATTAACAGGCAGGTAAGGTTAGCGATCACTCAACCTCCCAAGCACCCAAATGGGTCGGCAAGTAGCTTGCCTACCAAGCCATGTTCATATACAATCTAAGCGGTCGAGCAGAGCTCCCGCCTAACGCCAACCGTGTGTTTAAGTACCCATCTACGTGACAACTTGCCCTCTGGGAGACCAAAGATGTGGGATTAGCCCAAGGCATCATTGCCTCTCTCACCATGGACTGGGGGCCCAGTCTCTCCACAGCGTGGCTTAACTCCCTAAGAGTTCCACCATGTCACGATTACTCACCTACGTAAAGAAGGTCAAGTGCTTTTGAGAAATGCATGTGCAAAGTACAAACAAAAGAAACAAACTCAAAAAGGGCCAGCAAGGGAGCCAAGCACCATGTCTCCACAGATTTGCCTCAACCTTTGTCTCTATTGAACTAGGCCAACGAAGAGATCATGGTCCCATCAGACCCATCAGGCTGACCAGTGAAAAAGTGAAGGAAAAATAGTAAGGTAAGGTGCATCAAACCTATCAGGCTGACTAGTGAAAAAGTGAAGGAAAAACAGTAAGGTAAGGTGCATGACAAGACAATGAAGAAAAATGCAGGTTTATTTGTAATCGAAGTCTTTACAAGAGAAAATAAAGAAAAAGGGAAATTACATGTTTACAAAGAATATTATAATGCGAGAAACATAAATAAAAGCTAAGGGAAATGAGCATCAAGATCTGCCTTGGGCACAATGGGGTTGAACTCAAGAGCATCAGTATCTATCTTGGGCATTGTATGATTAGGCCCGGTGGCTTTAGAATCAGGAGGAAAGGTGTCAGGGATCTTGTGTCGGCCCAGGTTGCAGCCGTGCTCAAGGGCATCAAGGTCTGAAGGGAGATCGCGGACGTCGAGGGCTCTTAAATGTGACTCGAGTGCCCTCGAATCTACCTTCTCCAAGACGTGGTCCGCATCCTCTTGAGTCTTCAATGTACCCATACACCTAAGCCTAGTTGCAGGCAAATATGTCTGACCACAATTGCGCCTCTAAGTGGGAAACGACCTCTTAGAACTGCAACAATTCACTTTGTAGATCCCTGATGACTATGTTCTGGGTAGTCACCCTTTGTCTCCAACTCCTTTGGTGCCCTTTCGGACCACTTCTTCTCTTGGTCAATAGCAACTTGAGCAGCCAATAGTGAGTCCTCCCACTCCCTTAGAGCATCTAAAAGGGACCAACACTCTTCTTCCAACAGTTTGAGCTACTGAGCCTCGGAGTCTTGACAGCCCATCAACTTGTTGTTTTATCCTTGAAGTCGGCTCAATGACTCCTCGAAGGCCTTACCTTGGTGGTCAGTTTGTCAACCGACTCCTAGGTAAAGCTGGACGCTGCCGATGCGATTAAGATGTCATTGCGAGCCAAATCGGCATGCTCCTTCACCAAAGCCAGCTCAGTCTTCAAACTCTTTTGCCGCAGGTGAAGGTGTTCAATATGCTCTTAGCTCTTTGTGTGAGCAAGCTGGGCAGTTGGAGATGCTGCAAAATCAACCTCCAACTACTCTTTCTCCTCCCTCTCCTCGCTTGCGCATCAAAGGACTTGCCGCTCCAAAGAGCGGAGGGCCTGGTTCTCCCCTTCGACTGCCTCCTGGCCACACACTATGAAGGTGGCCAATCAATTTGCTCTCTGTTGCCAACGAAAGCAAACACCAAGGGGGTCAGAATGGGAAAAGGAAAAGTGAAAATGGGGGGAAAGAGATAGATCAATGAGTGAAGCAGACCTCGGAGAAAATGCCCATTAGAGACTTAGTCACCTGTTCCAGAGGCTCTGCTCGAGCTCCCCCAACTTCAGAGCAAGTGGAGAGAGGATAGCCTCCACTGGGCAATCTTCAGGAGATTATCGCAAGGTTGCCCTCACTTTCTCAACTACCCCCGTGGTCTCCTCACTAGGGTCGACAGCTGAAGAATGAGAAGGGCCCTTAGGGGCTAAAGGATGTTTCTCACTGACATTTGAGTGCTCCCTCCCCTCGCTAGAAGTGCGCGAACCTCCTTCCTCAACCCTCATCTCCACAACCACCTCCATCTCGACAACTAGCGAGTTGGCGACAGGTGACGGAGACATTGGAGCAATTTATGCCTCGGCTGCATGGCCAGAGCCCACAGCCAAGTTCAACTCAGCTTCTCCCCTAGGATCTCTTTTGACTGGCTTCCCAGTAGAAGTCGCCACATGCTTGACGACTGTGAGGACAAGAGTAGGACCCTCTTTCTAGTTTTGGGCACGAGGGGGATTAATTAAAGGCACATTCCCCTCATGTGGACTGAGACCTTCGGCATGATCATCAACAACGCCCTCAAAGACTTGACCCTTGATGGCGGATTAAGTTATAAAGGGGGAAGAAGGGATCATCGTCACGTCCACCTCAAGGGGAGGCTCCACTAAGGTCGACCAACGAGACATTGGCGCTAGGAGGGCCCTATAAAAGGGCAATAAGAGTACATTAGCCCCCTGTGACAGCCTAAGTAGGACCGTCGATTAAGGGTGTAACTGGTCCGGTTCGGTCCGGTTTTTGACAAAATTTATAACGGAACCGGTATGTACCGGTTTTGCATTTTTCAAAACCGATTACGCACCGGTTACCCTCCTAAACCGGTACTCCAGTTTTACCGGTTTCCTGTCCGATTTGGTCCGGTTTTAATGTACTATATTATATATTATATAATATAGTATATAATACTATAGTGATAATATACTACAATAATATATTGTAGTATATTATAATATATATTATAATTTTGTTATAGACTATAATTATATATTATAGTATATTATAATATATAGTGATATAGTATTAGTATAACTATTAATATGCACTATATAATATTAGTATAACTATTAATATAATAAGCAAAATGATATAAGATTTTAAAATTTAATACTATATTAATTAGTAATTTATCATATAATACAAAATTATTTTATATATAGTTATATATTATGTATAAATATTATATACAATATAAAAAATTAAAAAATATATATAAATCGGTCTAGTCCGGTTTTAGAAAAAGAAAAATTGAAACCGGACCGATTTTGACCTGTTTTAAGAAAACTAAAACCGGTACCGGATCGAACCAACCTTGGGACCGGACCGATGCCACCGGTTTGGTCCGGTCCGGTCCGGTTTACCGGTTTATCAGTTTTTTTTTACACCCCTACTGTCGATGAGGCTGGAGCAGCGAGGTTTGCAATTGTCACAGGCTCTGTGACTACAACAACCGAGGATGGAGGAACAGTTGGTGGCTCTGGAATGGTAGGACTCTCTCCCTCTACCTCTGTGGAGGATTCAAAGGCTGAACTTGAGGACTTGGTGGTGGGATAGGCTTCAGGGGCGGTGGCCAGTTCACCTTGACCACCTTCGATGACTGCCCTAGAGGAAACCGAGGAGGGGACTTCGGGCTGTTGTTGGCCCTAGCCCTCTCTATGCGGGGCTTCTTCCCCTTGCCTACGAGGGGGAGGGCTGGGGGAACGCTTCCTCACTAAGGTGGCTTGTGATCGCATGGTAATGGTGCAATCACCTAAGACAGTGCGGCTGAGGGAGGCAAGTACACCATTATGTTCTTCTCCCCAAGAGGGGCTTCCTAGAGGACAGTGTTTGGGTGATTCTTCACCCAACCCTTTACAAGAGTGAAACGGCATAACTTGTATAGAGAAGCCATCGACCGTACCGCTTTGTCATCAGGGACAAACCCCCCATATAGTCCTGACCAGGAACTCCTCACGATTTATCTGCCTGAAGGGAAATTTTCATCCTTGACCCAACAAAAAGAAAACTTGTTGGTTCAATCCTTGACCTTGTGATATTGCGCTTCCAGTACGACGAGGGCATGCATCGCCCTGAAGTTGCAAAGATTCCCCTTACATTTTATGAAAATATGAGTGAGGAGAAATTCACTGCCAATGAGGTCAGCATGCTCCGAGTTTGACTTCAAAAAGGCCCACTGCCATAAGACACAGCAGCACATTAAGATCCTCCAGGCATTCGAGTGAAGCTAAGAGGAGGCTAGTCCAAGATAATCCAATATGTCTCGAATGGGGTGAAGAAAATATGCCAAGAAAATGTAACCTCAACCCACAGGAAAACATGTTAATAAAGAGGGCAATGTGCGAAACATAACCCTCATCATCAATGGCACCTTCTCGTGGCCCAGGAACCTCAAAAACCACCTTCTTTGGAATGTGATAGGTGGAAATCAGTGACGACAAGAACTCAGGGGTGGCTTTCGAGCGCCAATGGTAACCAGCATAGGTTTGTTTCGTAGTGCGAACCTCAAGCCCATCTAGCTCCCCAGAAATCTTGGGCTGAACGGTCTTCTCGAAAGCCAGTAAGGTTGAGAACAAGAATGGTGACAAGAAGAAGGAGTCAAGAGAGGAAGAATGAGAAAACAAGGACATGAGGAGAATGCAAATGTGGTAAAGGGGGAACAAGAGGACAGGATAGAGCTTATAAAGGGAAGTGACGGTTGGCTTTCTACCCCCATGAATTAGACGTGGAATACGAAACAATTCAAATCCCACAAAACATGAGGCATGATGCGATGTGGGGGGTACCGCCCGACACCATCAATGCGAAAGGGACAAAACATACTCAATCAAGTAAGGGAGAGCACGGTTTGGTCCGGTCTGGTCCGGGTGATGGACCAAAATTTTCGGTCCATCATTTTCTGAGATCGAACATGCCTAGGGATCTGACCGATTGTCTGGTCGGTCCAACCTTTTTTTTAATCGATTATTAAAAAAGAATATTTAAAATACTACATTAAAATTAAGTGATTTATTAAATGAGAATTACATAATAAATTATACAATTATTAATGTATACTAATACTATATATTATAATTATACATTAAAGAATATAATAATACATTGATCTAAATATATATAGTTATAGATTTAGTACCAATACTATAACTAATAACTATACTAGTAGTATTACTAATAAACTATATGTTAGTGATAAATTGGTAATACTATATTAAATAATACTCTATGTAGTTATAGTGATTTAATAGTAACATATTAAGTTAACTATACTAATAATATTATAAATTTATACATATACAATAATTTATACTATAATTCTTATAATATGTTAATATATTAATATATACTAGTACTATATATTATAGTTATATATTAAATAATATAATACTTATATAATATTGTGATATATAATTAATTTATACAATTATTTATATAAATAATATATATAATTTTTTTTTTCGTTCGGTCTAGTCCGGTCCAGTCTGGGATGAAAAATCTATGGACCGCGGACCGGACCAAATGAATTCAATCCTTCCATTTTTTGACCGGACAAGAGCAGACTAATTCTGTCAAAAAATGACCGGTCCGATCGGTTTATCCGGTCTGGACCAACCGTGCTCTCCCCTACCATCAAGTGCTGGAATTCAACAATCAGAAAACGTGCCAATAAAGTTGAGAAAGGAACCGACACACGTCGCATCAAATGATGAAAAGATCAAGTAAGGGCATCCAAGGATCTGACACGTGGTAGAGCCGAGAAGTAAAATGCTCTCCCCTTCCAAAAGGAGAGGATATCAAACGAGAATGGCTATAGGAAGACATGAAGACAAACGCAAGAAAAAATTCCCATCGAACTAGTCTAGTAGGAATTGACGGAATAAATGTAAGGGATTTTTGCCCTTAGGCTGAAGGCCCATAAAATAAGCTCAAACATTGGGATCCCAGCCCGATTAGGCAACACCTAGGCCCATTAGAGGTCCTTGGTCTTGAAGCAAAGTACAACCCATGACCATAATCACCCAAGAGTCCCCAAAACACAAGGAAGGAGTGGACACATTACCCCGGCATTCTCCTATAGTGCCTAGCCTCAGATAGCACTATACAGTCAGGTGGCAAGAAACACAAGGAGCCCTTAATCTTCTAACAAGTTAGGAAGGAGGAGCCTGACGGTTTACACCTGTAAGATAGAAAGGATAGGCAGCCACGCCGCATTAATTGTGCCATCCTAGAAGCCACACTGCATTAAATGAATTTATCTAAAGGAATTGTTGAGGGGACAACACAGGGTATGGGCGGTTGACCCCTAGAAATCTAGTATAAAAGCTAATTCCTAGTTACGAATGACTCTCTCTAATCACTCTACTCTTTCGTATGAACCACTAATGTAATACTGATTTAAACATCGGAGACTTCTCGACCTCTACCAAGACCCTTGATTCTCTTATTTTCTCTTGAGTATGTAGATCCAAAATCGAAGATCCGAGTTGCTAAAGCTTGACCCAAAAGTGTGCAAAACATAACGTTAACATCTTGAATTCAAATTATGTCTCTACACTTCACGTAATTAATTAAATACTTACTTGATGGACCTACTTATTTGGAAAAAGTTTGGCTAACACGTGAGTGAAAGTGTTAAAAACAAAAATATTAAGAAATTTGTAGGGTAAGTGATAATTTCACGTACTATTACGTCTTTCCAATTCCACTTAAAGATACATGCTCAAAATTATTTATAGACAAATGATTAAAATACCAGACAGACATTATATAAGCATAACCGAAAGTCTTCTTTGTCTCGTTAAACAGTAGACAATAATGTAAAAGATTAATTAAAATATCTCAAAGTAGTAAACAGACAAACTTTCTGTTAAAGAATAAAACCCAAGAACACAATGGAATTAAACATATAAAGAAGTAAAAATCTTGTCCCTTTGACCAATAATCCTGGTCGATGTCAACCCACCAACAACCAATGATCAAACTCAACTGCTAAAAAAGAAACACAGTAGGCAGGCAACGGATATGCCGACTATCATTTTAATCTCTACTGCTGTGCTTTATTTGGACAAATATCTTAATATCTCTAAAGCCAAAAGAAGACTTGAAACAACAATCATTTCTCCAAAATCAAGCATATAGATTTGTCGAGAATTCGCACATGAATCGACGACCAAAAAGCTCGCATTACACCTACGATCGAGGATCATATAAAATCGATCATGCCTCATGGAGTGGAGGTGGTATGTCATACAGGCATTTTCCAGGACCCTTCGGGTAGCCAATCCCTTGACAACACAAGAAATTATGTACTAAAATAAGCATGATCGTGTTGGGATTAGGTGTCGTTAATCTCTATAAATTGTCCCCGGTGGGGACAATTGGGCAAATCACAACTTTTTAGCATGTCGCTCTTTTGGAACGTACGTGGCCTAAGGTGAATCGTTATTAATTTTGTGCTAGATATAGTATATTATATCATGTAGTCAATTAGCAGAGTTCAATTACATTCCTTTGATCACCACATGGGCATCTTTGGATAATGACTTTTAAAGGAATGATCAAACACCACGTATATATACATTGTTGACTTGCATGTAGTCAAATTAATAAGATGGTCAAGAGAATAATTTTCTCAAAATGCACCATTTGAGGATGTCGTCCATAAACTTTTCCGCTGACCATTTGGGAATTTTCTACTAATGATTATATGTAATATAATTAAAAAATAAATGATGCCCAACTTTGAAGAAGCTGATCTTTCACCTGATCACCATATTATACGGATCTTTTTCAACACGTGTCGATTTTTTCCTCAGAAAGTTTAAAAAACCCTCTTGCTTTCTCCGTCTTTTGACTTGAGAAAGACCATATACGAGGTTCTTTTTTCGTGGAGCATAAGATACGTGTACTTAAACAGCATTAACGCTAGCTTCTCATGTTGAGAGAGATAAGTTTGTTGATCAAAATCAAATCATGATCAATGACTCACTTTCACTTTGAGGTGCATGCTTTGCCATTTCATATAAAAGAAAGTGCATGCAGGCCGCTACTGGAGAAGGTAAAGGAAAGAAGACAAAAGAAATTAATGTTTTCATTAGATTAAATGCAAAGAAAAGCATGACATAAAATAGAATGCCTGAAAAATATATATAATTTTAGTACAACGACACCTTTCGGCATTCACCTTGTAATTTGTTTCCTTTTCCTCCTTTTCATCGTTCAAGTTATGTACCATTACAATTGAAGTTAATGAACTGAGAGAGCCTCTAAATAAAATAAAAAAATAAAATCTTATAAAATAATTTTACATCTAATCGTGAAGTGCGTAGATATCGCATAATCATTTTAAAAAAAAGTGATATTTTTTTAAAAAAATTATTATTTTTAATGTAAGTATCAGATTTTATTTATTTTTTTCAAAACAATTACTTAACAGTAAAACAATTCACATTACACATATCTTTTATCAATCTTATATATTTTAATAAACTCCAAAGAAAACTAAAAACCACACGTACACGTGCATACATACTAATTAAAGACAACATATCTATATAAAAATCAGGTCGGAAAAGGAACAAAATAAATTAATGACTTCATTTTTTTTTAATGACAAATCTGCTAGACATTCCTCAATCTTTATTCTGCATGATAACATAATTAATAGGCACTTCTGTCGTGAAGATCGTGCATTTGACCATCCAAGAAAAAGCAAATCATACAATATCCCAATGTCCCCAGATTTTCATGGAAGCCTTTAATTAGAAACAGACGGCTATATATAGCTGGGTTCCTGAACTACATTCTACGTGAAACATGATATATTAATTTAGTACCCCTCATGTCCCCCCATACACTCTGAACTCCACCAAAATCATGTCCATGCTTTCGGCTCTTCCTTTCCAATCCCACACTTCATAGAATTCAAGAATTTCCAAAACTCTTTGTAATTTACGCCTGAAATATCGAGTCCCATGTCTTGGATCCTAAGTTATTACTGTCAAAACTTTCTTCTGATCTGCTGCATGCCTGCCATTGTCTAGGAGCACTTACTCCCTTGTCTGATGTCATATGGAGTCCCAGATGATTTGATCTGGTAATTCGACCGTGCGGCGCCCGCTGGTTCGACATCAACTTCCAAGTTTGCAAAGGAGAAGCTACTTCCTTCCTTGAAAGCATTACAGGTACGCCTATACATATATATATATATATTATAGTTTGGTATTTTCATTCTCCCGGTAGAGTTAAAATGCTTGTTTGTGCTTTGCAATATGCATAGCTTCTTGTTCAAAAGAATGCGTACACAGTAGAACGAGGCCTAGGTTAGGATGTTCGAGAAAATATAAGTTGCACTGTACATATATCCGACGTTACTGCTACAGTACTCCCAATGATCTCAACCGTAATTAATACTCGAAGATTGTGTTGTGTGAATTTCGAGGAGAAATCAGACGGTGTATATATGCCACAAGGAACATTGTCTAGGTCAAAAACTACAGGTTTCACTTTGTACTTTTTTTTTCTTTCTGTTTTTTAGCTTTTTCCGAGAGGAATTTGTTTAATTAGGAACAGGGAGTTTTTACTGCTTTTTACTCTGTCGATAAGCTTTTTGTCAGATTTTATCTTCAAGTCCAAAATGAAGCAAAATGATCGAGTAGTCAGTCAATCAATCAATCAACCTTGAACGATAACCCATCACTATTATTGCTTTACGTGCTTTACACACCCCCCACGGACTGACTGCAGAGATGTGGCCAGCTTCGAATATTATATATTTTTAAAATTAGTGCAAAATATGTTTTCTTAATATATTTCGTAATTATATTTTAAAATAAAAAATATTTTTATTATTATTTTAAAATAAAATAAATAATATTTCATTATTATTTTTAAAAATAAAAAATATTTTAAAAAATATTATGTGTTTGTTTTTTCTTTTTAAAATTCATTTTAAAGTACCTTGTCATTAAACTATGGAATGCTTTTTTAGTTCTACCCATCTTTTATGCTTAGGTAAGCTAAACTATTTTTAATAGAAAAATAATTATTTAATTGAAAAATAATTTAAATGGAATATACAGATTTAATCATAGAAATCAACAAACCAAGTTAATCACATATAATTTATTGTTATATATGGAAGTATTTTAGACAAACCTAAATATTAATTAAATATTATAAGGTCTCGTTTGTATATAATAAATATTTCATCTCATTTCATCTTATTATTATAAATTTTTTAAATTTTTTCACAAATTATAATAAATAATTTAAATTTTTTAAATTTTAAATAATAATAATAATATCAAAAAATAATATTTTAATAATATTTTATTCAACTTTCTACTTTTATTTTAATTTATCTATTTTAATATTATATAATTCTTGAAAATAATAATAAATTAGCTTGGTCGAGTGCATTTAAGTGGAGGAAATCAGAATCTGGATTCTTATTATTTTCTTAATAGAAAATCCATATTCTCTTTAAAGATGTGAGAATCCAAAACCTTCAACATGCCTCAAAGCTAATATAAGAAAACCTGTTAATCACTATAATAAAAAAAAAATATAATACTGAAAATTGTGTTTGGATAGTGAGATGATTTTAGATATTCTGTAAATAATAATAAAAAAATAATAATAAAATATTAAATAATAGTAAATAGTAAGTAATATAAAATAGATAAAAAATAATAATAAAATATTAAATAGTAGTATAATTTATCAAAGCTAAATAAAAACTCCACTAACCAAACTAAGTCAATAAACTATGATAATAATGATAAAAGTAGGTCAAGAAATTTCACTACCCAAACTAGCCCCTTTCACAAAAATCTAAATAAAAATCTCTTAAAAAAATTTGTTTAAAATACTTCTCGAAGCCAAATAAAAATCATATATTAAAAAATCTGTATCCAAAAATACTTTCTTCATTTCTTTGTACCTACTTCCACGAAAGCCAATAGAAATTATATCTCAGAACTCCAATAAATAATTCCAAAAAATTATCAAAATCTTCCTTAACATTTCTAGACGTTAGAGCACTAACGGTATGTTTGAAAATTTAGAATATTTCGGAATTTTGTGAATAAGGTAAAATAATTTGAACAAAGATATTTTATTAGATTTTGAAAAATGATAGAAAAAAAAATTGATTAAAAATATTATAAAGTTAGAAATTTATTTGAATATAATTTTTGTTTTGAAAAAGTTTATAAAAGTTGTATTAATTTTTGTATTTTATTTTGAAATTTGTAAAAATTGTATTGATTTTTGTGTTTAAATAATAATTATAGAATAATTAGATGAAAAAGTTAAAAATTGAAAATTAAAACATGTTTTATATCTGAGTATATTTGTCTATGAAATTATGATCAAAGTTTCGATAACTTTTCCTGTAGCATCCACACATGCCTTAAATATAGGCAAAAAGAAAAACTATTTTGGATAATGCTAGTGATAGTACAAAATCTGGGCTTGATCAAATGAAAACAAATTTTCATGAATTTGGCTCGTTGAAAATTCATGATTTCTAACTTAATGCGTACCAACACGGCTCTCTCCCTACTTATTAGATGTGAACCGGTATGCAAGCATGGACCATATGATGAAGTAATTGGTAAATGTGTCATACCCACCTCTCTGCAATTTCAATCTCTCGGATCATGTTAGTCCCGTTTGGAACTTAGACACAACTACTCAATTGAGTCTAATTTTAAATTTAATCTAACATCTAAATACTCAATTATCAAATTACTAAATTCATCTTAACTCAAAACCTTATTACACGTGAGACCCAACACATTTTTCAACTCAACACCTCTTTATACGCAAGAACAATAATATTTTTTAATTTCTCATAAATACATCTAAACTCATCTTAATATCTAAATATATCTAAATTCATCTTAAGTAGACTCCACAAAACACACTTCACAATCTTAATTTACTGTTATTTATAAAGAACTCAATGCATTTCAACTCAATTGAACATCTAAACATAGCCTAACCTGTACAAGTATTAGAACCATTATATTGTGAACAAAATCTCCTTTAAAACCTAGGTCAATATATAGAGCCATTCCAATTTATGAAAACAATCTAGTCCTCCTGGCCAAACATTTCCTCCCTCCTGTTTCGTTTGTTTACTCTGGATGAAATTAAAATTATGAAGAATGAGTTGTGGTCCTGTGAATGAGTTTTCAATATTATCTTAAATTAGACAGTTGCGCCCTTTGATTTCAAATAGTGGGACCAAAAATAAAAAAGCAAGCATCCATGGAGTATTGTTAGGTTCCAAAAACAAATCTGACCCTCACCCCCACACAAGCACCACTTGACGAAGGGAGTAGTTGGAGATAGCAAGATAATGTAAATTGTGTTAAGAAATTCTACGCGAAGATGCTAGATGGATATTTGTGATTTGAAAACTTCATGTATCTTCTATCAAAAGAGCTGAAGTAGTTGTTGCGGTGCATCGAGACACTTCTTCGACGATCCTTTACAATGACTCACCGTATTAACACTTACCTGAGTATCTCATTTGCTTTGATAACTATGTGAACACAGTGATAATTTTGTTCTTTTTTAGCATCAACACTCACGGATCAATATGTAACTAATTGAACACCACACACTTACGCAATACCATGGCATTGGGTCCAAGATATAGGTTGCCTTGCCCATGACTTCAATCTTGAAATGGTATCTTCTTTGAATGCAATAGTTATGGGTCTGACAATTAAATAAAAAAACTTTAGGATTATTGATACCTATTTGATTATACCTTTAGCCCTTATAGCTTCTAACCTTAAGACCCAAAAAGGAGAAGAGGTTTGCGTATGTCTAACATAGATTTGGTGCGTGTGAAGAACAATAGGGTTGAGGTGCAACATGGGTATACCAATTTTTGTTTAAATAGTAACTTATAATGGTTTGGATGGGAGTGTGTAATCCGAAGAATGGATCAGAATCCTATGACGTCGTACAAGTATGGACATCTCTTCCGCCGCGAGTCAGGAGGAGGTTGCCATGCTCGTGTGATGGAAGACACTTCACATAATGGGGTCCATGCTACTAACTTTTCTTCAATAATGCAAAGAAAAATTGAATGAGATTTTGGATTTATTTGTATCTAAACTTTAGAATTCAATTACATCATTATTGAGAAAAAAAAATATGATAATTTATTTTAAGATTTTCATTGTTTTAGGAGAAAATATTATTTTTTTCCAAAAATTATTTCTAAGAAAGACATTTTTGAATTTATATTCTTCCCATTAAGTTTTATTATAAAATACGATATTTTAACAAACGATTTATTATAACATACTAATGTAATAGTTTAATTGAAGATTTTGTTGGATTTTGAGAAAATAAGTGAGAAAAAATTAATGAAAATATTATAAAGTTATTTAGATATGATATTTTAATATTATTTATATTTTAAAATTTGTAAAAATTAAAATTAATTTTTACGTTTGTACAATGATTAGTTAATAATTAAATGAAAAAATAAGAAATATTTTGTGTGTAAATAACATAATATTTATGAATAAAATTAGGAAAAAGTTTCGAGATTTTTTATTAGAGTACTTTATACTTTATTATGGTCGAGAGAGACTCGTATGGAAAAAAAGCATATCATGAAAGTAAAGAAAAAATGGTTTGTCTTTGGCAAAACTAGCATAGAAAAGAATTTTGGTAGGTATGGGCACATGTGGAAAATGGTGTCCTACAGGCACAGTCAAGTTTGCTTTCTGGCCCCTCGTGTCAACACCATCTAAACACAACTTCAAAGTCACTGAGCCACGGACACACCCATCACGTTGCGACACACCTACAGATCTTTTGTAGTCATAACCGTTGAGGCCCCCCCACTTTTCGTATTAGGAATTTTTGAAGCGGTACACGCAGGTGTTGTAGTCTAGTCTGCAGAGCAGCATACATACCAGCATAAGTAGCAACTCATTTAGAATATTTCATTATTATTTTTTTACATATATTTTTTATTATTTTATATTACTGTTTATCATTTTTTATATTTTTTTATTAATTTTTTATTATTATTTACAGAGTATCTGAGATTAATTCAATACTCAAATATAACCTTAATTATTTAATGTTACCATGCATTATTTAATTTAATGAGTCTGGTAATATATCAACTAGAATCGTGTTTGTCACCGTTAAAACAATTGTTTAACTGTTTTATCTCATTTCATTTTTTTAATTTTTTTAAATTTTTATGTAAATTATAATAAATAATTTAATTTCTTAAATATTAAAATAATAATATTAAAAAAATAATATTTTAATAATATTTTATTTAACTTTCAACTTTTAACTTTCATATAAAACTATTTTATCTCATTGTACTGTCTAAACCATAACTTGATCTTCCTTGTTGTTCCCTGTTCTAAGTACCCCAACCATGCTTTTTAGTCATATGTCTAATTAGATTAGAAAAATATTCTCTAACCTCTTTTGGGGAAAGTATTTATTTTCATAGGATTTCTCATTCCACCTTATTTGCAAAAATAATAGTTTGATTTTTTTTTTAAATGTCCCTTTTGCTAGAGATTTATTTAGAAAAAAAAATCTAATTATCATAAATTTTATTATTATATTTTTAATATATGTGACAAAAGAGATAGCTAGTGAGCAGCATTGCTATTTAAAATATTTATTTTGAACAAGTTTTTATTAGTCTTAACAGATGGATCGACTCGAATAAATTAAGGAAGATCTATTATGGTATCAATTCCAAAATAAACAGATTCAATTGAATAAGATGATTGCGAAATTGCGATGATCAATGTTTAATAACTCATTAAAATATAAAGCTACAATGGGAGAATAAAACAAAGGTAGAATAATTAAAGCTATATATTATTTAATAAAATATATATAATAAAAAATTATTAAATAAGTTTGATATTCAGAATTTTTGTGTTAAAAAAACTTTAGAACAAAACAAATGTAAAAGAAAAACGTCTACAACTTGGAAGGGAATAATATTGAGAATTTGCGTGATCTTATAAGGATCTGCATATAATATATATACTTTCTAGAAAAAGAGTAGCTGTACTTAAGAACAATTTGTAAAAAATTTAATTATTCATGTGTCAGTTATTAATATGTTAAAAATTATGAAATTTTAAAATAAAACTGACAAAATGAGTGTTGTAAGTAAAATTATAAATATACGTAGCAGTAGTATTGTTACGAGTAATATTTCGGGTTTTGAGGATGTGTTTTTGTTTTTGTTTTGCTATATATATTTGTGTTATAGTCATTTGAAATTTTAAACACGATCAAACTATTCTGAAACCTATAAAATCATATGATCACTATTACAATTTCCTCGAACAATTGTTAATGTAATTCATGTTGCTAAAGTGGCTGACAGACAACATAGGTTATGATTAAACTTTGATAATGCTTGAGAACAACCAGCTTTAAGTACTCCCAAGTAGTTCCACACGATCTGTCTAACTTGCTAGCCAGGTTGATATTTAAATTTGTAATTTGAAACTCAATCATTGAGGTGTAGAAACCAAACCAACAAGATATCCTTTTCTTTTTGTATAGAGATCTAGGTTATTTGTTTATGTTTTTGGCATGGGTGGGGGCATAGCACTTGATCTAGACTTCTAGAACTAAAGTTTGTTTAGGGTTAGTAGCAATAATATTCATTGTTTAGTATTATTATATAATCACTTTATCTGTCTATCTTTTTAAGTCTCAGAGTTCAGACAATATAAGATCAATTAATTCTTAATAGTATAATTTTCTGCATTCTCGAGATTAATTTCTAATCGTTTTATCATATTAAAGAATCATATTATAGAGGAAAAAAGGGTTCGTTAAATCAAGATTAACTAATAGAATAGAGTATATCTTGTAACTGTTGTTTATGCTTGTTTATCTATTTTGTTCCTTTTTGCACACATATTTGGTTGATACGCCACCACTTTAGATTAGATATTATCTCCATTAATTTCTGTTTCTTTTTCTATGTTAGTTTAACTTTCTCTTTAGCAAGCGCCATCCATGCATATATCGATAGTTAATAACCTATTGGAATAAAAAGATGGAGATAGTTCCGTATCATGGTCGGTCTCATTGTGAATAAACTATCAATTTCACTTGAGAAATTTAGGTTTATAGATTAAAGTTGTGAATATTTTACAAGCCTAGCTAACACATAAAGTAACTAAACATGAATAAAATAAATAGTAAGAGCTCGACAATATGTAAAGCAAAATATTCTTGTGCTAGCTTAATTAGTACTTAATTATACCAAATCTTGAATACTCATGATCTTATGTAAGTATATATCTCACTCAACATTTGCATTTGAATGATAAATTTAGGGTAGAAAATAGAAGGAAAATAAAAAAATTTTGAGCGTATTAATAGGGTTGTCGAGTCCATCATCTGATCGGGTCCCCATCCAAACCATGCCCCAATCAACATCAAAAAATAAAGTTCAACTAAACTCACCATGAGTTTGTGTTCATGGAGATCCTCACGACCATGGGTTCTACTCTTCCATTTCCATGAAATTGGTGTAGAAATTCAATACACAGGACTATGGTTGAGGGTCCTAGTCTAGGTAGATTAAGAACTCGTTTGGATATTAAGAATATATTAAGATACACGTAAATAATAATAAAATATTTTGTAAATATTAATAAATAATAATAAAATAATATGAAAATATTTAAAAACATCTGAATTATCAAACGTAACCCAAGTATTACCTAATGTAACCCAAGAATTGGGATGGGGTGGTTGAGGAGACCAGGGAAATGAGACAGACTTAAAGGGAGACAAGAAGAAAAGAATAATAAAAAACACATTAAGAAGTAGAATCAAGAATGAGAATCCGACTTTTCTTTTAAATAAAAAAATATTTTATATTTATATTAATATACCATGGTAATGGTCAGGCTTGCTGATCATGAGCTCAGCGGTTTTGAATTTGACGGGTGGGTCAATTACGAGTGACCCATCAGCTAGCCTTTCTTCTTAATAGTAAGCCCCGTTTGGTCTAATTTTTAATTTAAACTAATATTAAAATACCTAAGTCTTAAAATATTAAATTTATTTTAACTCAAACTTTTCTTACACGTGAAACGTAAAATTGTTTTTAACTCTACACATCTTTATATATAAAAAATATGTCTCACATAATTCATTAAACCTATTTAATTTATTACTATTTATAAAAAATTCAACTTAACTAAACGTATAAATAAAGCCTAATACTAATACCTATTTGAGTCGGCCATCGAAACTTCGAAAGACACCGTGATGTTTCACAATATTTTATAAATTTTAAAATATTAAAAGCTAGTTAATCGCTATAGGTGCAAGATTGAAAACTCTTATTTCAATATTTGTTCTTTGTGTGATTATTTTGATTTAAATATAATGAAAACTTCACATGGGCTATATTAAAAAAAAATAACAGGAAAATATGCAAAGTAATATTAGATACAATTATAAATTGTGCAAGTGCGACATATTTTTTTTTGAAAAAGAGAAAGATCTACTATTAAAAATTTAATTTTTTATATGGATCTCGTATTTACTAATTTTATATAAAAAAATGCATGAAACTTGCACACTTTATAACTGTAAATATCATTTCTCAAACATGTAATTGTCTTTATATGTTTTTATTTTTCATGTAAGTACATGTAAGAAATTAACACGATATATATGTATCCATCAACTCTCTTTATTTTGAGCTACATCAAGAATTGATTTTAAGTTATTTGTTATCAAATCAAATAATTTTGTACAAAAAGATCTATGATCTGATCAATTGTAGTGAATCCAAAGATTAATATTTTGTGAACATGAAAGATGAATTTTAGTAAGTTAAATGGATTTAGATTTTTAGAGTTGTTTTATGCGAGATACACAAATATATATAAAAGATGGGTCACGCAACACAAGTTTTTCAGAAGGTAGTAAACTCATTTATATTGTAGAATCTATTTTGTGAAGAGAAACGTAGTTATCATTCTTTGGGTCAACGTCCTTCAAATTCGGGAAAAATAAGTTTGGATATTGAGATGAGTTTAATTATTTATAAATATTAATGAGTTATGATGTGGAATGAGTTTTGTGGGATCTACTTAAAATAAGTTTAGATGTGGTCGGATGTTAAGATGAGTTAAGATGTATTTATGAGAAGTTAAAAAAGGTTATGAGTCCTTCGTGTAAAGAGATGTTGAGTTGAGAAAAGTTATAGATCCCACGTGTAAAAATATTTTGAGCTGAGATGAGTTTCATGATTTTGAATGGAACTTTTTTCTTTCTTAGTGAACCTAGCTCAATTAACATAACCCTTTTAATGTTGTTATATTGTTTTGTTATATGTTTTTAACCAAACGAATAATAGATGAAGTTCCAAGAAATGACTATTTATGGAATGAGTTTTGTCACGTATAGTTATTCTTGTTTACATTTTGTGCATTTCATTAATATGATTGGTTGAGTCATTTTTATCATATTCTTTTAAGTATTTTTTTAACATTTTTAATCATTAAGAAAAAATTTAAAAAAAATATAATTTTATTAATATTTACTTTTTTTTAATAATTAAGTAAAATAAAAAATTAAATATAAAAAAATAGTAAATAGATAGTAGTAAGATACTAACCTATCATTAGTCTAGGCTGCCCGTGCGGCGCAATTTCACTACGTCCGCATCGCTAAATTAATCACTTTTTTAAATTATTAAGTGCCGTAGATAGTACACAGAAATAGAGAAGAAATGACGAAACTAGGAGGAGAGAGACGAGGAGGAAGGAAGAAAGAAAAGAAAAAATCCTTCAAGCTTTCATCCTCTACCTCTCGAGCATCTTTGCTAGTTTGTAGGCCATTAAAAAAAAAAAAAAAAGGCACCCTTCCCAAGAAAACTTGGGAGTTTTTCTCTGCAGCGCTGCTACTCCAATTCCAGCAAATCCAATCTTTCTATCGAAAGTGTATGTAAAAACACTAAAAAACAAAGAAAATTTCGAGCCAGTTTTCTATGTTTGTTACCTGTTCTTCTTAAGAAAATCTCAAAATTCATTCTTTCTCCTGTCCGTCTTTAATACAGAAACATCGCAGTATTAGTCCAACAACTGTTGTTTTATTTGAAGGACGCCTAGTCGAAGGATAAAGGTAGCTAGGAAGGCCTTGGTGATGGACGACTTCTACGGTCTAAACTCAGCTGTGGATTACTCGGACAACTACAAGACGCTGATGTCCCCGGAAAATCTGATCCTACCGTCGGCGGATTATTACCAGAGCTTCTTTTCCTCCGCTAGTGCCGTCCGCGACAATCGGATTCCGTTATTCGGATCCGACGAGCTGCTTTCGGCGGCCTCGGCTGTTTCGGAAGCCGCTTCCATCACTCACGAAATTCAACTCCAGGAGGACATGTCCAGCATGATAAAAGCCAAAATCGCCTCCCATCCTTTCTATCCTCGCTTGCTTCAAGCTTACATCGATTGTCAAAAGGTGAATAACGACTTTTATCGTCTATCCTGGTGCAAGACCAGCAGTTAGTCTAGTACCGAGTCCTCTCGGACATGTTGTACACATACATCTCGTTGGTTCTAGTCGGTGGTATACTTTTGTTTCTTCGTATCTGTTCTCACAAACTACTCAAAATTGTTTTGTTTCCATAATACGGCTTGTTCTTTTGGGCTTTTTAAATCGTGATGATAATTATTATGTGTCGGTTTGGGTCAAGTACTGTATGTACTACAGCTGGAAGTGGAAGTGGTGGAATTTTGAGCTGCTTCTAGTTGTGGCTTTTAATTTCGACCTACCTCTCCTGATGTTTACTACGGCTTTGATGAAGCTCGTCAGAGTTAATTGTAAGTTTGAATAAGGAGTGCTCGGAGTATATTTGGCCTTTCCTTTTGGTTTGGACGATCCGAGACATATATTGTTTTCGAATAGATGGTGAGCCATGTTGTTTTCAGCTCGATTTTCCCACCATTTCTCCGAGAAAAGAAATCCCAGTTCCTAAGTTGTACTGCTGCACCTTTTGATTCTTCAACTTTTGTATTTGTAGATTGGTCTGATGCCAGAAATGATGATCTTCGTTTTGCAGGTAGGGGCGCCTCCAGAGATAGCAAGTTTTTTAGACGAAATCCGGCGAGAAAACGACTTTTGTAATCAAGACGCTGTTTCCACGTGTTTAGGAGCCGATCCCGAGCTCGATGAGTTCATGGTCCCCCCCTCCCCTCTGCCCCCTCCCCCTTTCTTTTCCTCTCTCTCTCCTTCTGCTATATAAGTACCATATTAAGGTTTTGTCTTCAATTGCTTCCTAAGTTTGTTTGCCTTTCTTTGTGTGTGAAGGAAACCTACTGTGACATGTTGGTCAAATACAAATCCGATCTTTCGAGGCCTTTTGATGAGGCAACCACGTTCTTGAACAAGATCGAAATGCAGCTCAGCAATCTCTGCACAGGTGCCTCCATTAGAAGCCTTTCTGGTCAGTCCTCTCTCTCTCTCTCTCTCACACACACGCACTCGCGCGCGCGCGCGCGCACACACACAGCGGTCATAACTTGTTTGGTGATGGATCGTATCCATGATTTATTGGCTTTTGCGCCTCTTTTTAACAAACACAAGCCAGCGCGATCCTAATCTTTCGTTATCTCCGCTGATACTACAAGACCACGAGACGTTTCTGGTTCAGGTCATGGCGCACGATAGCGCTTTTTCGGCTCACGTTAGCATAGCAAACACCCGTGAAGCAACATCCTTCGGTTTCCCAGTTTTAGTCTCTCTCTCTCTCTCCATATTATTTTCGTTCCTGCAAGAACCTACTTATGGAGACGATGGATAAGACTCGTAGACTTATAACCATGAGCTTTGGATGTGGCAACTGTCCCGCAAACAAACAAAAACCCTAGCTATGATTGACACCTACTTCTTAGATCAGTGACTGTTTCTATTTCCACTGGCAAACGCTGGTGATTATGACTGGGGATGCTCTCTTAATTAGCATATGTAGTCTTGGTTCTTCATTGTTTATTGAACATAGTTTATAACACTGTTTGAACCTATTCTCTTTTCAGTTTGTTGCTTTGGCTTGAAAGTATCAACTTTTTTGAACTAGAGATTTCTGATTTTGACGTTTTGGGTATTAGAATCGGGTGATCCGTGGCATATCCAGTTGTAGTTTGATAGTCAGAACACTTACGTTCAATATTGCTTTCAGTGTTAACGCCATTAATGTTAGAGAATTGTAGCTACGTTTAGCTTCTTACAGATAGGTTCTTCCTTGGAGATCGATAAGTGGTCTCTCTATCTAGTGATAGATAGCTAATGACTCTTTTCTCATGCTTTCGGTTTTTCAGCTTTAAAGCATGCGCTGTATTAATCTGGCTCATTTAGAAAACCATTTCAAAAGCTTCCATCATGTACTCATACTCCTAAATGTCAATCTCACTCAACTTATGCTGACATGTTGGCTTAGATGAGTGCTGGATATTCAAACCAAACATGTCTGTATACGATGAAGAAAGTTTCTAACTTCATGTTAATAGACTGATGAAGATTATGCGATTGTATACTGCTTTCTTTAGTAATCTTTGAAGTAACTGAGTCTATGAAGTTCATGCATGTCAACTGACCAAGTATTTCATGAATTTTCAAGTCATTCAATTTATGGTTTTGACCCTTGTACCAATTATTGAACTCTAAAGAGTCCAAGTTAATTGAGTCGAAATTCAGTAAATGTTTTGATGTGAGGCTAGAAGTTTTAACATGAAATAGTTCACATGTTACGCCAAAGGAAAGTACTATGTTGGAATGAATTGAGATTTGTTAATTGTATGGCTAGGGATATGGTGATAAGTTGATAACTTGTGCATGATTATAAAATTGAAACCATTTATTTATGTGGATTACGCCTACAATTTATTCAGCTGCTGTCTATGGTAAGAGGCAAGTTTCTCATTCTTCAAGTCGCAAACCTAAAAAAAAAAAAAAAAGATGCAAGTTAGAAAGAAAGAAAGCTATGGCTCATCATAGATAAGCAACTGTCTTGCTGAGGAGGGAAAGGGGGGGGCGGTAATTTTATGGAAGATGCTAGGAAGCCCTCCAAATACGCCCCCCAAAAGTGCCCTCTAGTGTATTTTGATTATTTTATTTTTTTAATGTTAAGGAATAATACACACAAATTCACTAGCGGTAACATTGTTAAACATTTAAGAAAAAAAACACTAGGGGGCACTTTTGGCAGGCACATTTGGGGGGCACCCAATCATTTTCCTTATTTTATCCCTTTCATCATGCATATTTTATGTAATAAGAAAGCTTTCAATTAGTTTATATCTTTTCAAGATGATTTTGTTGCTTAATTTTACTTCATAAATAAAGCACTTGACATATAACTTGTGCTTTGATTTCCATTGATAGTATGAGTATGTAGTTTGTTAAATTTTTGAGGGTGCATGGGTTCTTTTCTTTAATCTGATTGGGTGAAGCGCTCTCTCTCTCTCTCTCTCTCTTCTAGCCCAAAATGATTAAAAGTTTAAGACACAACATTGTGATGCCTTTTAGTATGTCTGTTTTAAGTTACATGCGCCTGTCTAAATTTTGATATGAGATAATGGCAAGCATTGATGTCTCGCTGGGTTCTATACTAAAGTTTTAAGTATACTAAAGTTTCAAGTTCCGATACAGCAACAGAAAAACATTACAGATGGTTGGAGATCATGTTCAATGAACTTTGGGAATTGTCTAAGGGCTGACAACTTGCTTGAGTAAAGTTAACAGTTATACCTTCTTGGAAATTGTTTAGTGTAGTTTGACATATAATATTGAACAAATTCTGAAAGGAGTTTATTTGGTTTTACCAATCACATGTGCCTGTGTCACTGGTTTTTGAAAGGATTTATCTTAATTTGGCAAAGATAATGAGCTGCCGGTATTGGCTTCCTTGACGTCCAGTTAAGTTTTAATTTTCTTTGGTCTTAGTTGCTCGGACATGCACTAGGCTCTATGACTATCTATTCAATTATGTAATAGGTAAAAATAAGGTGAACTAGAAAATTTTGCATTTGCTAGTAACATTGACTCTTTTTTTAATATTTTAGTTTTGAGAAATGCTTTAGCCACGAAAAGATTCTGCAAAATACTAACGTTGTTTGATGTGATACGATAGATTTGAAATCTACTTTAGTTTTATTTATGATTGTTTTACTTTTCTAGCATCGATTTGTGCTTTTATTTTTAGTGTCTTCAGCAAAAATGGCTGCCGTTATTTCCATTTGCACAGGGCTGGATCTTCAAGACATTTTATAATGTTTTGCTAGAGATTTGTAGATAGTCTCACACGGTAATTGGCTGGATTTTGCTTGCTATAAATTTTTTTTTATTTGAAAGTACAAAACTTTTTGGTGATGCTTTATGATCATTTTATATTCGCTTCTCTACCGTTTGTTTTGGTGGGTTCTCTTATTCCACTTTTGCAAAACTATATATGATTCCTGAACTTACTAAAAATATTAGAAAAGGGATAACATTTTTCTGATAACCGACCATTGCAGATGTCCATTAGGACATTATATTGGCATATTTTCACGTGCTTGGATTTTTAAGTTGCCCGTCTGGCATGGCTGTTTTCAAGAGACCTTTGCTTCTCTTTACAAACTTTAGCATTTGCGGAGCATATTTCTAAGCGTTGCTTACTCTCAAGTTGTTGCATACTTGGGATTTCTTTACCAAAGAATTTATTTATTTATTTGATTATAGTTTCTTTAGCCAATGCTTTTCCTCCCTACACTTTTAGGTCATTGTAAGTGGGTGGGTTGGTATTCCAGGTAAGAGAAGCATTTTGTTTGATACAATCTCCCTTGTGATCCTGCACTTTCATCTCAAGCAATCTTATCTCTATACCTCATGCATTAATATTTATGTTTGAAAAACGGAAGAAAAAGCTAAGAGAAGAAATGACAGTACCCTGATGTGTGGATGGAATATGACAATACCAGTTAGAAATGACAGTAGAATAGTCTGCATTGAATTATATATATAGTGGTACTACGGATTGAAATGACTCCATCTTTGTGTAGACAACGAACCTTTCGTCCTTTTCGAGTAGTCGTTTGGAAACTTTGGCCTTGTCATATGTTTGCTACATCAACTTAGCTCGTGTATGGCATTGCTTTAGATTCAGAAACAAGATGTCATCGAACCTTTTGAGTTGTTTCCTTCTTTATCTTTACATCTGCACTTTCCTGGGTTAAGCAAGAACTGCATGCATTTCGCTGCTTTTGGTGCATGCTGGCTTCGGCATTTGTCCTTTTTACTGGGTGGATTACGAATAAATGGTAAACTAAGCTTGGGTGGTAACTAACAAAGAAAAAAGCACCAGAGTTTCCGGTACTTAAATAATTCCATTTTGCACGCCAAAGGATTCGCAATATGGGGGTTCCATATATGTTATTCTCGCAGTGTATATGCCTCTGCAGTTTGCACTTTTTTCCTTCCTCTCACCGATTCTCTTTGGGTCTGACTCTGGTTCTAGGAAAGGTTTGTAGGAATGCCTAGCCTGAAGCTGGTGATTTTGTTGATGAGCGAGTGAGGTGTGATCGAACGTGAGGGGCAATATGGGGAGGGGAATGGGATGATAAAATGATGGGTGAAGTTAACTTTGTATTGTTTTGTTTTGTCATGTAAAAAAGCTAGCCCGGGTCGAGCGGGTGGTCGAGGAGTTCCAGAGCTAAACTCACATGGACTCCCGCAGTTTTCGCTGCGATGCTCAGCTTTTATGGAGAGAGAGAGAGAGAGAGAGAGAGGCTATCTCTCTCATCCCCACGCCCTGGGCCTTCTTTTCTGGCCAACTCCTGCGTAGTGCTTACAATTTCCATTAACGACATCTGTTCTGCTGTGGCCTCCAGTTTGGGGTCCTCGAGCTGAATGATATTCATTACACGTGTCGGGTTTCCGCTAATTAGTTTGGGCTTGCAGGGGCCCCCGGAACCATTCCAACTTCTGTTTTGGGGTTACATAAATTTACATTTGACTCCTTTAATTGTCATTTTTTTTTAATTAAATTTTTTATAGTTGCTCCAAAAAAATGAAAAATGAAACCTTTTTTATCTCTCGCTCAGCACGCTTGCTTTTCCCGTGTCGGCTTGGGCACCCTCGTGGATTAAGGTTGGTGACGTTGGTTTAAAAAAAGTGGTAAAATTTATTTTATATTTTTTTCAAATCTTTCCGATTTTTCTGCTATTATATTTGCTTTTCTAATAAATTTTGAAGAATATTTATTACTGATATAATATATATACTTGTTGTAAGAGGATTTTAGAAATTATTATTAAAAAAAAAAAAAAAAGAGTGGGGACTGTGGGCAGTCAAGGGTCCCATAATCACATTGGGCCGCACGCGAAGGAAGGAAGGGTATTGGCTAGCGTGAGGGTCGTGGGATTTGTAAGACTCTGGTTGAAGCATTTATGGGTGGCCGTACCGTCTTGTCGAACCTGACATATTGATGTTGTGGCTCTCTCAACTCTCACACTCACTGCTACTGACAACCGATGCAACCAGACGATACTGGTGACTGGACCGACTCCTTTTTTTTTTTTTATTAGAACTTTTTCTTTTTCTTTAGCCACCAAATAGGCGTGGCTCCTCCACTGTACCCTCTCATTCGGAGTCAAATCCTTGTCTCCTCGACTGCCTCTCACCACCTACAAGTTTTTTGTGGGCCCCTCCCTTTCCCTCCACGCCCTCTTCGATCTTTCTTGTCTTGCTTTACCATTCGTTGACGATTTTTATAATACGGAGAGCAACGGTTGATATTGTGTCGACGAAAAGTTAAGAATTAAATAAAATATTATTAAAATATAATTTTTTAATATTATTATTATTTTCAAATTTAAAAAGGTTAAATTATTTATTATATTTTATATTTTAATTTTAAAAAATTATAATAATTAGATAAGATGAGTTAAAGGAGCTGAGAATCTAAATAATTGTTAAAGTGACTGTAGATATCATATTTCTATTTTTTAAATGCCGCGTTGTGTAAAGTTAAGATTTTGGATTCAAGACCTTGTCTTTGATTTCATTTTAAACAATTAAACCAGCACTTAATTCAAAAAATTAAATTGATTGGAAGAAGTAAATTATTATATTTACAATATATTGTAACAGTACTTAACCCAGTACATTTGTATTTCAGTAGATGCATTACATCATGTATTTTAGTACGAGAATGTGGTGAATAGGATATATATAATACACTTTTGGAATGGAAGAAGTTCTTACAGGAGTTCATAATTATTTCAAAATACTCAAATTACCTTGCAATTGGTACAGTTCGAAGGGATAATGTTGGAGTCAATCTAAGAGCATTGGCAATGGCCAAGTCTAAATTTTGGCTAGAAATACAAATTTTAGCTAGAATTAAAACTTTTAGCTAATCTGATCACATTGAACTGACCATTTTGAAGTAAAAATAATAATATAATATTTATATATTTAAATAACACTTTTAAATACACAAACACAAAACACTCGACCGGTTGCATGAATTACTATAAAACAAAAACGAAAACAGAGACTTGCATGAGAGGCATGCGACGGAGCTGCAGCGGCGTAAGACGCGGCTGTTAGTGCTGCTGATGAAAACGCCGTCGATCTTCACTGGCCCCGTGACTGAGAGAGAGATAGAGTGATCATCAGAGAGAGAACGGAGATGAACGGAGGAAAACAGTGAGCACGGCGTTGAGGGGAAGAACCTCACTGTGAGACGCGGCCGTTAGTGCTGCTGACGTGCAGTACTCGGCGGAATCTTCTGAGGCGATGTGGAGGTGCAGCGGCGTAAGCGAGGCTCCGGTTGGCAGCCCTGTTTTTATTTCCTAAAAACAGAGGTCATCTCGATGAATGACAGGCGAGGTTCTCCAAAACTGAAAACGAAAGCATTGATGTGCGACGGAGCTGGGCGGCTGGACGGAGGTCAGCTGCGCCAGAAGAAAATGAAAACGAAGAGACGGGAGACGGGAGAACGAAAACGAAAACGAAAGCACTCTGTTTTGAGGTTGACCAATTACTGAAAACGAAAACACTTCGGGACAGTTTGGACGACATAGACGACGGAGAGACGGGAGAAGCTTGGGTCGAAGAAGGGAATGCCGTTTCGGGAGGGAGAAACGATTTCTGGAAAAATGGTTTTTGGAAAAAAACTTGAAGAGAAAGAGGAAGTGCCGAGGGAACGGTTCGGGGACGAAGATAGAGATTAAACAAGTGAACTTAACCGAAAGAAAAATAATATAAAATATTAGATAGCTCCGTAACAGTACCTCGCCAGACTTGGCGAGGACTTAACATTTACTGTATATAAATCTCAAACTTTCAGAGTTATAGCAAGGCCAATGCAGTTGTTTTATTTCATTTTTATGTTTAACTTAGACTTGCTAGGCCATTGCCAATGCTCTAAAGCAATCGGTTTAATTAATCGGGCACGAAGAATGATTTTGCTTTATCATAAGTGGTCTTGGATTATTAAAGTATGCCCCTAGCTCTGAATCCTCTTGTCTCAATATTATTTCTTTTTAGTTCGTTTTCCTATTTAGCAAGTTTCTAAAGTCACCTCATTGTGGTATCTTTTGCTTTTGAACTTTGCCCTACACACTATTTGTATAAAATCTTCATATGTTACTATTCAGGTAGAATAAGTTTTCTACGTCACCAATAAAGCAAGTGGAGCTCACATAGAGCTGATCTTTGCAGTAGGGGAATTCAGAATCACATGTTGTCTCTAGGATCCCTAGCCAAAGCCAAGACCTCGTTCAATTTACTCAATCCAACCTAGTAAACTTCTCTACTTCAGTTTGAGGTAGGGGTGTGCAACTGGACCGGATTTTTTCCAATCCGGTCTTGAACCCGAAAATCCGGGTGGTTATCCGCTCGGATTGGATCCAGGCGGGTAAGATGAAGCCAGATCCGGTATGAACCTGGTTATGGATCTAGTTATGTAACCGGTTCTCATTTTAGAAACAAAACACATAAAAAATTAATATTTTCAAATTTCAAAACAAAAATATCATACAAAAATTATATTCTAAAGAGATTATTTTAGTTTGTATGGAGCACAAAAGGATCGATAGAACTTAAGCTTTGATGTATCATTCCATAATTATATTATTCTAATTACAAAACTAGGAGTTATTTTAAGCTTTTTTGTTCTCTTTTGGATTCAAAAGCAAAAAAGAAAAAGAAATCAAGCCTTTTTTCTTTCATTCTTCCAGCAATGTCTTTTAGCGTTAATTAAGGATGGATGATTTTAAAGAGGTTTAATTTATGGAGATTATTCAATTAATTATTGCTGAAGTACATAGTTGATGTACTAGCTAACTCTATTAGCTGATCGGTTTCAATTAATTAAAGGTCGAGAAAAAGGGATAAGATCATCATCTAGGTTCATGGGGAACACTGAACAGTACGTACTTTATATATTTCAGATAAATTTATCTTAATCAAATTATTCTCTTTTCAAATATATAGATATGACATACATACTCTCTCCTGACACGAAAAACTCATTGTTTATGGAATACAAGGGACAAGAACAACATTAATATAAAAATCATGCATACTACAATAATATTAATGGATGGAGAATATCATCAACATTAATAACATCTTGATATTGTTGTTCTTGTACTATTATTTATTTTGTTCTTTGTAAATTGATGTTTTGCATTGTGATGTAAACAATAATGTACTATGTAGTATGCATGTATCGTGTGTGTTGATGTATTATTATTTATTTTGTATAAAAATAAAATAAAAATCATAAAGGCCTATAGAAAAAAAAGCCTTTTGAATTGTTTAAATTTTTTTTTAAAGAAATTTGGGTATGAAACATGATATCCGAATTTTTTTTAAAAATAAGTACCATAAAAACATTTTTATAAGTTTCAAAAAGTCTGTTTTAAAAAAGAAAAAGAAAAGGATAAAAAAAAAGTTAATAAACCCAGATATCCGGTTACGTACGTATTGGATTTTTTGGAGCTTATCCGGGTGGTTTTAAAACCCAGATTCGAATCCGGTTATGGCCAGTTATGCGGATCTGTTATACCCCTAGTGAGGGGCCATGTTAAAGTATTAAAATGTATTTATATTAAAATAACTCGCCAAGTGTAACTTTACTGCATGTAAAATACTTTAGTTGCCAAAACAAAGATTTGGCCTCGAAGAAATCTTTCTTCTATATATTAAGCTTTCTGACACTCTCTTTTATTATTTATTATTTTTTAATATTATATATTATTATTATTATATATATTTTTTAATTTTTAATTTTAACAGAAACAATGTTAAAAGTTAAAACTATCTTTGATGTGCTTGTTTTGTGTAGGCGTATATTTTTTAAATTTGTTCTTGGATGAATTTCATTTGAATTTATATTGGCATGGACAACAACGAAAAAAAAAAAATCATATTTCATTTATTTTGTAAGGAGATTGTCGTAATGGTTTACACTTAATTGCTTGTGAGCATGCCATTTCTTGAGTTGGTTTTGTAATTAATGGCCAGATGAAGGTGCTGTATCATCTGATGAGGATCTTAGTGGAGGAGAGATGGAGGTTCAAGATGCCAAACTGAGGGGTGAAGACCGAGATCTCAAAGATAGGCTTCTACGGAAGTTTGGCAGTCACATTGGTACCTTGAAGCTGGAGTTCTCAAAGAAGAAGAAGAAAGGAAAGCTACCAAGAGAAGCAAGGCAAACATTGCTTGAGTGGTGGAATGTTCATTGTAAATGGCCATATCCAACGGTAAATCATCTCTTCAAATTCACGTTTATCAACCTCACAGTGTTGTGCACCTCATATTCATATTAAAATTGCATAATCACAAGGCGGTTATGGCAGTAGCTATAAATTTCTGTTGGATGGCTTCACTTCGATTCGAAAACTCATAAATAATCGTGATCTACCTTTAGTCGGTGTTGAACCTAAAAATATCATTGAGGGAGCCAGAGAGAATTAGAGTGGGTCAATAGAAAAATCCAAGATTGTCCAGAATTTTGTGTTCTTTATATCTTGGGGATGTTCCTCTCTTGTGCTTCGTTTCTTGAATGGATGTAGTGTAGGGAGATTTTGTGTCGGGGGCATTAGTCCACATACCTTTAAGGCAGAGTCTGATGACCATAATTTGCTTTTGCTTGAACATTCAGGAAGCTGATAAGATTGCGCTGGCTGAATCAACAGGCCTAGATCAGAAGCAAATTAACAATTGGTTCATAAATCAAAGAAAGAGACATTGGAAACCATCTGAGAATATGCAATTTGCTGTTATGGATAATCTTTCAGGACAACTCTTTGCAGATGACTGACGTATGTACGTGCATGTATGTACATACAGAAATGTCTTTCCTGAGTACTATTAATGCATGCTTGTGTTGGTTTCATGTATATTCTGAAAGGGAAGCTTGTCTGGTATTGATATGTTTTGATTTCCTAGCACAGAAAAAAAAAAAAAAAAGTAATAATTGCATTTCTCGTCATGTAAATTTGGAAGTTGACCGACAACGACATAATGGAAATGCTTACATAGTTTTGGATGACCAGGTTGACTGGTCCCCCATCTTGCCTTGGCTTGGCATATGTATGTGATCTATCTTGAATTTTGATTACGTATTTCACAAGCTGATCCTTCTGAGTTTTGATTCAAGGCGAGTCAAGAAAGGGAAGGAATTTGGTGAAGGAAGAGATCTTGTATGAGCAGCATGGTGTATTTTTGGTCACTCTTTTTAACTATTTACAGAGTAGTTCATCAAGAGATGGTGGTGGTAGTAGTTGTGTTAAAAGAATCCGATGGGTCTCTTCAAAAGTAAATAAATAAATAATAAAATTTATAAAAATAGTTAATGACGTGACCATTTCGATCCTTACATTGCTTTAGCTTTTAAACAACTGAATCCTATTGCAAAATGAAAACCAGCAATGTAGAGTAGGATAAGTTTCAACATCTGAAACAACAATCATCAGGAATGCTGAACCCGCTGACTTTCATATTCGCTATAGTTAAGACTGTTCATCTGGGTCCGATTTTACCAGGCTGAACCCGGATAACCAGGTTGCGATAATATCATAATACCATGTTTTTACAATGCTAAAATTTTAAGAATGTCTGCAGAAGAGTTGATATGAATTTATCTTGTTTAATTATTACAATTTTGTAAATTTTTATATAAAATATAATAAATAATTCAATATTTTTAAATTTTAAAATAATAATAATATTAAAAAATAATATTCTAATACTATTTTATTAAATTCACCTGCTTTGATAAAATTCACCTGCTTTGATAAAATTTTTTCATAAAATGATAAAACAACAACTCCTTTATAATTCTTCTACAATCATCATATAAAATGATATTTTTTAAAAAATATTTTATTTTAAATATGATTTTGATTTGATATGTTTGAGTTTTTTAAAAAATTATTTTTATTGATAACATATAAATAAAATGCAGTTAAATTGTAACTATAGATTTCCATTATGTACGGCAGGTTTCCATTAAATAGTTAGAAAGTTGTCAGTGGATAAAAGAACTGAACAAGAAGTTATGCCAGTCATATAGACGTTGGATTTGCTACCAAATATTCTTTTCTTTCTATTTATTATTTTTTGTTTTTTAAATTTAATTCCTTTATGCCCATTTAGAATCTTAGATAATTGAAATTTGTCGACCATAATTTTCAATTTTGTTCCGTTTCGGCTATTTTGGTCTTAATTTTTCATTTCAGTATATTATCTGATATATTTATATTTCTGTTTTATTTCGTTTTAAATTTCAGCCCGTTTCGACCATTTAAGTCAAATTCATGTCCAAATTGGTATTCTAGGTTCTATTCTGATCATAAAAGTTTTAGTGTGTTAGGGATTGCGATGGAAAATATAGTTTATAATTTTAGGACTTATAGCTTTTCACTTAAATAACAAGCTCTACTATTAAAAAGTCATTTACTGTTTGGTAACCATGTCTCTAAAATACTTTTAAAGTTAGTTATATTAATTTTTTTAAAATATACAGTTATCTGCAGGAGCTTTTCGATAAAAGTTTCAATTTGGTTCTTTTTAAAAAAGTAGATTTTCAATTTTTTTAGGTTATTAAAGCACTTTTTATAAATTTACCAAATATATCATTTTTTCTTTAAAAGAGCTTTTAAACAATTAAAAGTATTTTTTAAAATTTCAAACTCAATCCCAAACAGACTCTTAATAGTAGTTTTATACTTTTTTGAGTTTTGATGACATTTTTGTAAATTTAAAATTTAGATGATAATTAATTAATTCTAAAATCTAAAAAGTATTTATATAATTTTAATTTTTTTATTGCAATTTTAAATATGTTCACTCATTCTCTTTCTCTCTCTCTCTCTCTCTTTTTTTAAATATAATTGTTTTTAATAATTCCTCAGTTCTTTTATTTTGTTTGTTTATTTTTTTTGTCTCAACTCAAATTTGTATTTTTGTAATATTTTAATGTATTTTCATTTTATAGTTAGTCAATTCTTCCATATATATATATATATAATATATATATGCACACATACATAATACACACTTACATATGCATGTATTTGTTATTTATCAATTTATATATACATACATACATATATATATGTATAGTTAATTTCAAAACAGTAGACAAGAACGTGAAGGGGTAAAAAACTTTCCTTACGTAAAAAACTTTCCATATACGTGACAAGGCTTTGCTAGGGTTTCGCGTATGGTTTGCTAGGTTGTCCGTTCGGGTGCATGGCGGCCCCTGATGGCCCGCAGCCCATGGCAGCACCGGCCCGGTCCTTCGCCGACCTAGTCTCTGCAGTACCTCAACCACTGCCGGAGATGGAGGTCTCTTTCCGTCAGCCAAAAACCATTGATGGGGAGCTGGTTTTTACGTTTTCAGTGGAGGAGATTGAAAAGCTTGCCCAACCATTTCGGTTTTCCATTGTTATGAAATTCCTTAAACAAAGGCCCTCATTGGATGCGGTGAGATCTTTCATCCGTAACCGTTGGAGGTTGTCAAGTATGCCCGTGGTGTCGGCGATGCAGCGTCCTAGACATGTCTTTGTGAGAATGGCTAACGAGATGGACTTTAACAAGGCACTGTCCAGAGAATCTTGTGAGGTTAATGGCACGTTTTATAGGCCTTTTGGATGGACACCAGACTTTGATGAAAATTATGAGCCATCGTGTGTACCTGTTTGGGTGTTTCTCCCTGGACTTCCACCGAGTAAAGATGCTCACAGCCCCGATCGGTAGGTTCATACGATGTGATAACTCCACTGCGTGTGCAACACGTACAGACGGTGCTCGGGTTTGTCTTGAAGTTGATTCCTCAAAAGCACCGATTCATTATTTCTGGATAGGTAAGCCAGGGGTTCCGAGAAGTAGAAGGCAAGAAATAATCTTTGAAACTCTTCCGGCATACTGTTCTACATGCAAGTGTCAGGGACATAATGCCCAAACATGCCGCAAGGGAATGGACCAAAAGAAACCGATGAGAGAAGCTAAGAGATGGGTAAAAGTGGATGTGAAGCCAACGGAAGAAAGGGTGGTAGTGGTCGACCCAACTTTGAGTAATCCCAAAACGGACGTGCAACTGGAGTGTTTGGCTCCTCATGTGGATGATGCAGTTGTTGAGCATCCTGATATTGATGGGAAGGGATTTCTGGAGGATGAGAATGAAGCTAGGAAAGTAGATAGACCCGGCGTGCAGAGGGATTTTACGTCTCCTAAGCTTTCACGGCAGTCACTAGACCAGGTTTGTGCAGGGGACCCAAGCTCTTCTAATGGCATCTCGGGTCAAGAGAATGAGGGTGGTATGCATTTGATTAGTGAGATGTGTGTGGAGAAGGGTGAAGTTTCGTATTTGGGTTTGAAAGACAGTGAAGGGCCGAATATTGATTTTCATGCTTTTCAAGTCACAGAACTACTGGAGGACGGGTCTAGTTTGAATGATGAGGTGTTGATCGTACCGGATTCCATTGGAGAGCAAGTGGAACGCCTGACTCCTACAGGCGGAGATGAGGAAGGCAACAAAGAGTATTTTGAAGAAACACAATCGGATCATGAAGTTGAGAAAATTAGTATGAAAGAAGATATGCAAAAGGATTATTGCACAGACTCGGAAGGCATGACCAAAAAAGTCGGTAAGCTTCCGAAAAGAAATTCCACACGGGCTGTTATTCGTCCTAATAAACTTAATTTATGATTAGTCCAATCTTATTTTGGAACATACGGGGAGTTCGCTCTTCCAAGTTAAGGTTGTGGAATATTCTTAAACAGTTCAAGCCTAATATTATAGCTTTGGCTGAGCCTTTTTTGAGGGCAGATAAAATTCCAGCCATTTTGAGGAAGTATAATTGTACTAGTTTTGTCACTAATGAGGTGCATAGTGGGAAAATTTGGTTGTTATGGAATTCTGAGATTTCTATACAGTGGTTGCGGGGGTCGAACCAATTTGTTTCTGTGAAAGTTGAGGAGAATGGGTTCGTCTTTATTCTTACTATAGTTTATGCTAAATGTAACCCTGTCAAAAGGAAGCATCTCTGGGATGATCTGGTTGAGATGAGTAATGGAGATCTTCCGTGGTTGCTTTGCGGCGATTTTAACATTATCAGAGAGGACTCGGAACGACGGGGGGGACTCCCTCGGCCTTTCTCTGCTATGGGAGATTTTAATATTTGCATTCAAAACTGCGGTGTGAGGTGTGATGGACATGAGATCACAAGGCGCGTCGATGACTTGGTGCAATGGTCAAAGCGGCCTGTCCCGTAGTTGGGTGAGGTTAGATCGCTGCTTCCTTAATTCTAATTTTCTTAATCGTTTTCCTAACGTTTTCTCTCAGGTTTTGCCTCGCACTACGTCTGATCATGCTCCCTTAGTGATTCAAATGGGTGAAGATCCTTTTAGGTATGGGCCTAGCCCTTTTCGTTTCCAATTTATGTGGACTGACCATGCACATTTCCTTAAATTCGTGGAGGGGACTTGGAATCAAGCTGGTTTTGGTGCTGGTCTTTTTAAGTTATCCTTCAAGCTAAAAAGACTCAAGGTGGCACTTAGGGATTGGAACCAGCGTGTTTTTGGGAGGACGGATGTGATTATCAAGGAGCTTGAGCAGCGTATAGATCGCATTGATAATAGCCTTCAGAATTCTTATTCTATTGAGGATGATAATGATCTCTTGGCTGCTAATTTGGAACTCCTAACTTGGAAGGGTCGGGAAGATATTCGCCTTTCTCATATGGCTAAGAATAGATGGCTTAAAGATGGGGATAATAATTCTAAGTTTTTCCATGCGTATCTTAATGCTAAGAAGCAAAAGAGGGTTACTGATATGTTTCTTGCAGATGGTACTCATTTAAATAACCCTCTTGAGATTCATAAAGCGGCAGTTGATCATTTCAACCAGTTTTTGAGTGAGAACAGTATTCGTGATCTCCCTAGTTTGCACGATTTGATTTCCCCGGTGATTACTACATATGAGAATATGAGGCTTTGCACTACCCCGTCGATTGATGATATTAAGGACGCTTTATTCAGTATTCCTATTGATAGTAGTCCGGGTCCGGATGGTTTTGGTTCCGGTTTCTTCAGGTTTTGCTGGGATATTGTTAAAGCAGACCTTTTGGAGGCGGTTTCTGAGTTTTTTCAACATCAGTTGCTTCCCAGGTATTATTCTGCCTCTTTTATTGTTTTAATCCCTAAGGTTGATTCTCCTACGGGTTTTGATAAGTTTAGACCTATCAGTTTGTGTTCAGTGGTTTATAAGATTTTGGTGAGTCGTCTGACGAATTTGCTTCCTAAGATGATTTCCCAGGAGCAAGGGGCCTTTATTCCTGGTCGCAGCATTTTTGAAAATATTAGTCTTACTCAAGAAATGGTCCATTCTATTAACAAAAATATCTTTGGGGGAAATGTTTTGGTTAAGCTTGATATGTCCAAAGCTTATGATAGAGTGAATTGGAGGTTTCTTATTCACGTCTTGGGTGCGTTTGGTTTTTCTTCTCAGTTTTGTGACCTGATTAACCTCTGTATATCTTCTCCTTGGTATTCTATTATGTTGAATGGTACCTCTTTGGGTTTCTTTAAAGGTGAGCGTGGTCTGAGGCAGGGTGACCCGCTCTCTCCTTATTTATTTGTCATTATGCAAGATGTCATTATGCAAGAGGTGTTATCTCGGTTGCTTAAGAAAGCTTTTGATAATGGTAATATTGGTAGGTTTTCTCAAGCCAGAGGTACTCCCCTTATTTCCCACCTTATGTATGCGGATGATATTGTTATTTTTACTAATGGTGGGAAAAAATCTATGAGAGGGCTGATGGAGGTTCTTAATCTATATGAGAATTGGACAGGTCAAGTTCTTAATAAGAATAAAAGTGCTATTTTTTTTTCTAACAAAATTTCTAACACTAGAAAGTCCTCCATTCTCCGTATGACTGGATTTTCCGAAGGTTCTTTTCCATTTAAATATTTGGGTGTTCCTATTGTGGTGGGTCGTCTGAAGGTTTGTGACTTTGGTGATTTGATTGGGAATTTTAATAAGAAAATTGCAGGGTGGAAAATGAAAATGTTATCTACTGGGGGCCGTGTGATTCTTTTACGTCATGTTTTATCGAGCATGGCAATCCATCTCATGGCAGTTCTACATGTCTCTAATGGTGTTTATAGGGTGTTGAACAGGATTATGAGTTCCTTTTTCTGGGGTGATGTTGATGGGAAAGGTAAGAGGAAGTGGGTGGCTTGGAAACATATTTGTCATCCTACTGAAGAAGGCGGTTTGGGTATTCGGGACCTTGAAGATGTTCAGAGGGCCTTACATATGAAATTTGCTTGGCGCCTTCTTCAGGGTCATTCTTTATGGGCAGATTTCTTTAGAGGCAAGTATGTGCAAGGTATTCATTTATCCCTCTTGAACCCTACTAAGGGAACTAGATTTTGGAAAGCTATTGTGCATTGTATCCCGGAGGTTTTAAATAATTCTAAGTGGCTAGTGAAGGAGGGAAATGTTTCTTTCTGGTATGATAATTGGGTGGATGGGGGTCCTATTGGGGATCAGTTTCCTGTTATTGAGAGGCCTTTGCTTAGAGTCAAAGAGTGTCGGATTGATAATGGGTGAGATATTTCTCTTTTGGAAAGATTAGTGGGTCAACATAAAGCCCTTGAGTTGTTTCAGTTCTTGGCTACGAGGAAGGATGGTCAGGATATCCTAATATGGATAAAGGATAATAATGGGAATTTTAATACTACCTTCAAAAGTGCATAAACTTCAGGAATGCTTTCTATAAGTCCTTCTGGTAGTAAGATAACTCCATGGTACTTGTCTGGTATATATAGACTAGATCAGATAATAACGATAGTAATTATCAACAACAAGGGCATAAAAAAAAACTTAAACTATTTGATACCTTGTCCTGCTCTCGCTTGAACTGCATCACAAATTTGTTTTGTGATATCGAAAAGTGTAAGCTTTGATGCAGCCACCTCCTCCCCAAGAATTAGCTGCAAAGAGTGTATCAGGTTACACGTAGAAAAGAAATCCATAATGTCAGCTGTCCATAATTATTCTTCTTTCCTTATTTTCACCTTCCTTAATTTACTTAGGCTAGTACAGTTAGCATATTTGACAGAGTATAATTTCCATATAGGGCTAGAATCATTCAGGGAATTACATTCTTTCCATGTATAGAATTCTTGTAAAGCTTATATATAATCTACAGATTACTCAAGTCCTATTAATTCGGCTATTCACACAATACTTTGACATGGTATCAAGAGCCTCTCAGAACAGTGCTATGTGCCTTTTGGAACAGTAGTCTCGGAACAGTAGTTTGAACAGTATTTTTTAACAGTAGTCTATAGGTCTTGGCTTTCGTCTATTTTTTTCTTCCTAGGTTTCGGTTTTGTGCGTATTTTCTCAGTATTTTCTGGTTCTGTTTACTTCTCGGCAGTTTCTTTTTTGATTATTTCTTGTCTCAATTTTTCATTTATTTACGATGGACTTTGCACCTGTGTGCCAAGTTTACAAGCAAAAGTTACTCTACATGGGCTTTTCAATTTGAACTTTTCCTTAAGGGAAAAGATCTTTGAGGCCATATTGATGGCACAGATTGTGCATCCAATTCTGATAAATTCAAGGATTCAGCTTCTTCTCCTTCATTGGTTGTGCTTGATGCTCAGATTATGTCTTAGCTTCTTGGCTTGGTTGAGCCACATATTGTCTGCAACTTGCGGCGCAATGCTCAATCCATGTGGACTTATTTAAAAAAAGTATATCATCAAGATAATGGTGCCCGTCGTTTTCAGTTAGAGCATGTGATTGCCATATTTCAACATGACAATTGCTCCATCCAAGACTATTATTCAACGTTTCTAACTCTTTGGAACGAATATTTTGATCTAATTACCGCGGATGTTCCTGTTGCCTCTCTTTCCATTATTCAACGCCTTCACAAAACTAGTCGTCGTGATTAGTTTCTTATGAAACTCCGCCTTGAGTATGAATCTGTTCGCTCTTCTCTGCTGAATCAGTCTCCTGTTCCTTCCCTTGATGTTTGTTTTGGGGAGTTACTTCATGAAGAACAATGGCTTAGTACTCAAGTTACTCTAGAGCAATCTCATGGTAGTTCAGGGTCCATCCCTGTGGCTTATGCTGCTCAACGACGAGGACCGCCAGCGCATTCTAGCACTTGCAATGTTTTTGCTGCAAGGAATTTGGGCATATTGCTGCTAATTGTTTCAAGAAATATTGGTCTAATTGCAAGAAGAAGGGTCACATTATCAAAGACTATCATATCCGCCCCCAGAATCGTCAGGCCCAGGCATTTCAGACTTCTATTATTGTACCCCCCGTAGTGACTTCTGCGGCCCTTGGCTCTTCTTCAGGTTACTCCTCTGTTTTTGCACCTCCTGCAGTGAGTTACTGTGCACCCCAAATGGTGCAATAGATGCTAATTTCAGCATTATCAGCAATTGGGTTCCAAGGTAACAATTCTACTAAACTCTGGTACGTGGACTCAGGTGCCTCTAATCACATGACGAATAATCCCACTGCTCTGTGTCATGTTCGGGCCCTACACTGGTCAATCTGCCATTCAGACTGCCAATGGCAGTTCTTTGCCAATAACTGCTGTTGGAGATGCCTCTTCTCAGTTCACAGATGTGTTTCTTGCTCTGCAGCTTTCCGCGAATCTTATTTCTATTGGTCAATTAGTTGATAACAATTATGGTGTTAATTTTTCTGGTGATGGTTGTGTTGTGCAGGACCAGGTAACAGGGGAGCCAATCGCGAAGGGACCTAAAGTGGGGCGTTTGTTTCCACTACTTTTGCCTGTTCCAACACTTTTTTCAGTTTCTTCTACTAAGTCTTTTGCTTGTAATAATGTTTCAGATCTTAGCCAGTTTCTTCTATTAAGTCTTTTGCTTGTAATAATGTTTCAGATCTTAGTATGGTATGGCATCGTCGTTTAGGCCATCCCAATACTCAGATCTTATCTCATGTATTGAACTCTGGTTTACTTGGTAATAAAAACCGTTCTTCTTTATCTCTTGAATGTGCTTCTTGCAAACTTGGTAAAAGCAAAACTCTTCCCTTCCCTTTGCATGCTAGTAGAGCATCTCACTGCTTTGATCTTATCCATAGTGATGTTTGGGGACCTTCTCCTGTTCCTTCACATGAAAAGTTTGAAGAGACATAAGTGATTTTATTGGCCAGATATAGCTTCAATTCTACATTTCGGGATCCTCAAATAAACCAACAGTGAGTTAAAACACTGATTAAAAACGCTTAAATGTTTTATTTTAAATAAAACACTTTAAATAAAACACTATGATGAATTAAGGTAGAATATTATTTTATAAACTAAAATTTATAAAATAATATTTCTTCATCATTATATAAAAATGATAAAGTACCGTTAATTAATCAAAGTGCATAAAACACTTAAATTTAAATAAGAATTTTCAACGTAAAATTAAACCTCTTAATATCTTAAAACAATTAAAATATTTAATCTAAATAAATATCCACAATTATAATATTTTCAGAACTCATTAAATTATTATAATTGTGCTACTTTAAAAACAAGCTTATTTAATACTTTGAAATTCGATGGATAAGATCCGGAAAAACGCCATCGAGGTACAACGCTTAGGATAAAACTGTTCATGATTTTACAGCTGTCGGTGAACAACAAATTACGTGATTTACGGAAAAGATAATCTATACGCGTGATTCCAGATGAGGGTAAAGACAAGAGAGATGTGATTGCTGTCGAGAAATAATCCAAAACTGATAATTTTAGCGGGCTGTTACAATAATACCATGCGTTTACAATGCTAAATTTTAAGAATGTCTGCAAAAGAGTTAATATCAATTTATCTTGTCTGGTTATTACAATTTTAAAATTTTTTATACAAAATATAATAAATAATTCAATATTTTTAAATTCTAAAATAGTAATAATATTAAAAAATAATATTCTAATGCTATTTTATTTTAAACTCACCTGCTTTGATAAAATTTTTCCATAAAATGATAAAACAACAACTCCTTTATAATTCTTCTACAATCTTCATATAAAATAATATTTTTTTAAAAATATTCTATTTTAAATATGATTTTGATATGCTTATCAAAATCATTGTATATGCATTGTATTTTAAATATTTAAATATGATTTTAAATATTCTATTTCAATTACCATTTAAGCACACCATTGTATATGCATATCGGATTACTACTCAAATTCTGTGTTTTCTTGTGGTTGCTAAACTATTCATCTTTGAAAGACAACTTATGAATCGATTGTAGCCCCGATTACCTCCTTTTGCTCGTGTATTTTGTGTCTTAAGAGCTTCGGTTGCTGCAGCGGATTCTTTCCCATAAATGAAGAAGAGATGCTTTGTTCTTATTTATGAATAATACAACCAAATGCTAGTTGTGAGGTTTTGGCTGCTATATCCTGTATTAGACAGGCTGAGAATATACAAATAACCCACATTTACAGAATCAGCCATGAGACATTTTTCCGGGCGGTATATTTCTTCAAACTCAAATTTGGAAGAGTTGGCGTAAATGTCTTCCTCAGTAACATATCCGGAGACTGGAGACCCTTGAGTACGTTCTGCCTTATGTTGAGAGTTAAGCGGAGTTCATGGCAAGTGGTGTTACAAAAGGATGCAGTACAGAACTGTCGAGGTCGGAATGTATTGGTACGTGATCTAGTTAACATTGAGTGTGCATGCTGCTGAGTATCAGGCAGAGAAGACCTCGACAATGTGTGCAATGGAGGTGAAGAAGAAGAAGAAGAAGCAGCCATGGACGTTTGTCCTGTGGTGCTCTGATACCAAGTTGAAAAAGGACTTTTCTTGTATATTTCGATTCACTATTGTATTATAAAACAGTGCCTTTTATAGGCGTATGCTATACAGAATCTAGAATATTCTAGTATGGAAAAGATGCAGTTTGTTACAAAAGGATGCAGTACAGAGGACACATTTACGTGACTGCACAGGACATCTGCTGCTGCAATGGTTGTGCACTGGACGTCTGCTGCTGCAATGGTTGTGAGCTGTCATTTGGGGCAGTGACTGTTTTATCCTTAACAAGTGGCAACGACAAGAAGCCAAGGTCATGTTGTAACCTGAGATCTGTGGTTTCTTTCATTTGTGAAGAGAACTTGCAAGCAATTGATTTTCCGAGAAATCATGCATTCACTCTCCTCTTCAAGTCACCAAGGGCAGAAATAACTGTCCCCGGATGGTAGCACTATACTCACCTGGGATGGAAAGAACTGCAGGAGACCGTAGCAATCGAAGCAGACATTCCTGCTTAGCTTATAACTTTAGAACTTATAGCTTTTAACTTAAATAACAAGCTCTACTATTAAAAAGTCATTTACTGTTTGGTAACCATGTCTCTAAAGTACTTTTAAAGTTAGTTATATTAATTTTTTTAAAATATACAGTTATCTGCAGGAGCTTTTCGATAAAAGTTTCAATTTGGTACTTTTTAAAAAAGTAGATTTTCAGCTTTTTTAGGTTATTAAAGCACTTTTTATAAATTTACCAAATATATCATTTTTTCTTTAAAAGAGCTTTTAAACAATTAAAAGTATTTTTTAAAATTTCAAACTCAATCCCAAACAGACTCTTAATAGTAGTTTTATACTTTTTTGAGTTTTGATGACATTTTTGTAAATTTAAAATTTAGATGATAATTAATTAATTCTAAAATCTAAAAAGTATTTATATAATTTTAATTTTTTTATTGCAATTTTAAATATGTTCACTCATTCTCTTTCTCTCTCTCTCTCTCTCTTTTTTTAAATATAATTGTTTTTAATAATTCCTCAGTTCTTTTATTTTGTTTGTTTATTTTTTTTGTCTCAACTCAAATTTGTATTTTTGTAATATTTTAATGTATTTTCATTTTATAGTTAGTCAATTCTTCCATATATATATATATATAATATATATATGCACACATACATAATACACACTTACATATGCATGTATTTGTTATTTATCAATTTATATATACATACATACATATATATATGTATAGTTAATTTCAAAACAGTAGACAAGAACGTGAAGGGGTAAAAAACTTTCCTTACGTAAAAAACTTTCCATATACGTGACAAGGCTTTGCTAGGGTTTCGCGTATGGTTTGCTAGGTTGTCCGTTCGGGTGCATGGCGGCCCCTGATGGCCCGCAGCCCATGGCAGCACCGGCCCGGTCCTTCGCCGACCTAGTCTCTGCAGTACCTCAACCACTGCCGGAGATGGAGGTCTCTTTCCGTCAGCCAAAAACCATTAATGGGGAGCTGGTTTTTACGTTTTCAGTGGAGGAGATTGAAAAGCTTGCCCAACCATTTCGGTTTTCCATTGTTATGAAATTCCTTAAACAAAGGCCCTCATTGGATGCGGTGAGATCTTTCATCCGTAACCGTTGGAGGTTGTCAAGTATGCCCGTGGTGTCGGCGATGCAGCGTCCTAGACATGTCTTTGTGAGAATGGCTAACGAGATGGACTTTAACAAGGCACTGTCCAGAGAATCTTGTGAGGTTAATGGCACGTTTTATAGGCCTTTTGCATGGACACCAGACTTTGATGAAAATTATGAGCCATCGTGTGTACCTGTTTGGGTGTTTCTCCCTGGACTTCCACCGAGTTTTTACCAGCCTTCAGTGTTAAAGATGCTCACAGCCCCGATCGGTAGGTTCATACGATGTGATAACTCCACTGCGTGTGCAACGCATACAGATGGTGCTCGGGTTTGCCTTGAAGTTGATTCCTCAAAAGCAACGATTAATTATTTCTGGATAGGTAAGCCAGGGGTTCCGAGAAGTAGAAGGCAAGAAATAATCTTTGAAACACTTCCGGCATACTGTTCTACATGCAAGTGTCAGGGACATAATGCCCAAACATGCCGCAGGGGAATGGACCAAAAGAAACCGATGAGAGAAGCTAAGAGATGGGTAAAAGTGGATGTGAAGCCAACGGAAGAAAGGGTGGTAGTGGCCGACCGAACGACTTCGAGTAATCCCAAGACGGACGTGCAACCGGAGTGTTTGGCTCCTCATGTGGATGATGTAGTTGTTGAGCATCCTGATATTGATGGGAAGGGATTTCTGGAGGATGAGAATGAAGCTGGGAAAGTAGCTAGACCGGAGGTGCAGAGGGATTTTTCTAGTACGTCTCCTAAGCTCTCACGACAGTCACTAGACCCGGTTTGTGCAGGGGATCCAAGTTCTTCTAATGGCATCTCGGGTCAAGAGAATGAGGGTCGTATGCATTTGATTAGTGAGATGTGTGTGGAGAAGGGTGAAGTTTCGTATTTGGGTTTGAACGATAGGGAAGGGCCGAATATTGATTTTCCTGCTTTTCAAGTCATAGAACTACTGGAGGACGGGTCTAGTTTGAATGATAAGGTGATGATCATGCCGAATTCTGTTGGAGAGCAAGTGGAACGCCTGACTCCTGCAGGCAGAGATGAGGAAGGCAACAAAGAGTTGTTTGAAGAAACACAATCGGACCATGAAGTTGAGAAAATTAGTATGAAAGAGGATATGCAAAAGGATTATTGCACAGACTCGGAAGGCATGACCAAAAAAGTCGGTAAGCTTCCGAAAAGAAATTCCACACGGGCTGTTATTCGTCCTAATAAACTTAATTTATGATTAGTCCAATCTTATTTTGGAACATACGGGGAGTTCGCTCTTCCAAGTTAAGGTTGTGGAATATTCTTAAACAATTCAAGCCTAATATTATAGCTTTGGCTGAGCCTTTTTTGAGGGCAGATAAAATTCCAGCCATTTTGAGGAAGTATAATTGTACTAGTTTTGTCACTAATGAGGTGCATAGTGGGAAAATTTGGTTGTTATGGAATTCTGAGATTTCTATACAGTGGTTGCGGGGGTCGAACCAATTTGTTTCTGTGAAAGTTGAGGAGAATGGGTTCGTCTTTATTCTTACTATAGTTTATGCTAAATGTAACCCTGTCAAAAGGAAGCATCTCTGGGATGATCTGGTTGAGATGAGTAATGGAGATCTTCCGTGGTTGCTTTGCGGCGATTTTAACATTATCAGAGAGGACTCGGAACGACGGGGGGGACTCCCTCGGCCTTTCTCTGCTATGGGAGATTTTAATATTTGCATTCAAAACTGCGGTGTGAGGTGTGATGGACATGAGATCACAAGGCGCGTCGATGACTTGGTGCAATGGTCAAAGCGGCCTGTCCCGTAGTTGGGCAAGGTTAGATCGCTGCTTCCTTAATTCTAATTTTCTTAATTGTTTTCCTAACGTTTTCTCTCAGGTTTTGCCTCGCACTACGTCTGATCATGCTCCCTTAGTGATTCAAATGGGTGAAGATCCTTTTAGGTATGGGCCTAGCCCTTTTCGTTTCCAATTTATGTGGACTAACCATGCAGATTTCCTTAGCTTCGTGGAGGGGATTTGGAATCAAGCTGGCTTTGGTGCTGGTCTTTTTAAGTTATCCTTTAAGCTTAAAAACTAAGGTGGCACTTAGGGATTGGAACCAAGCGTGTTTTTGGGAGGACGGATGTGATTATCAAGGAGCTTGAGCAGCGTATAGATCGCATTGATAATAGCCTTCAGAATTCTTATTCTATTGAGGATGATAATGATCTCTTGGCTGCTAATTTGGAACTCCTAACTTGGAAGGGTCGGGAAGATATTCGCCTTTCTCATATGGCTAAGAATAGATGGCTTAAAGATGGGGATAATAATTCTAAGTTTTTCCATGCGTATCTTAATGCTAAGAAGCAAAAGAGGGTTACTGATATGTTTCTTGCAGATGGTACTCATTTAAATAACCCTCTTGAGATTCATAAAGCGGCAGTTGATCATTTCAACCAGTTTTTGAGTGAGAACAGTATTCGTGATCTCCCTAGTTTCACGATTTGATTTCCCCGGTGATTACTACATATGAGAATATGAGGCTTTGCACTACCCCGTCGATTGATGATATTAAGGACGCATTGTTCAGTATTCCTATTGATAGTAGTCCGGGTCCGGATGGTTTTGGTTCCGGTTTCTTCAGGTTTTGCTGGGATATTGTTAAAGCAGACCTTTTGGAGGCGGTTTCTGAGTTTTTTCAACATCAGTTGCTTCCCAGGTATTATTCTGCCTCTTTTATTGTTTTAATCCCTAAGGTTGATTCTCCTACGGGTTTTGATAAGTTTAGACCTATCAGTTTGTGTTCAGTGGTTTATAAGATTTGTGCTAAGATTTTGGTGAGTCGTCTGACGAATTTGCTTCCTAAGATGATTTCCCAGGAGCAAGGGGCCTTTATTCCTGGTCGCAGCATTTTTGAAAATATTAGTCTTACTCAAGAAATGGTCCATTCTATTAACAAAAATATCTTTGGGGGAAATGTTTTGGTTAAGCTTGATATGTCCAAAGCTTATGATAGAGTGAATTGGAGGTTTCTTATTCACGTCTTGGGTGCGTTTGGCTTTTCTTCTCAGTTTTGTGACCTGATTAACCTCTGTATATCTTCTCCTTGGTATTCTATTATGTTGAATGGTACCTCTTTGGGTTTCTTTAAAGGTGAGCGTGGTCTGAGGCAGGGTGACCCGCTCTCTCCTTATTTATTTGTCATTATGCAAGATGTCATTATGCAAGAGGTGTTATCTCGGTTGCTTAAGAAAGCTTTTGATAATGGTAATATTGGTAGGTTTTCTCAAGCCAGAGGTACTCCCCTTATTTCCCACCTTATGTATGCGGATGATATTGTTATTTTTACTAATGGTGGGAAAAAATCTATGAGAGGGCTGATGGAGGTTCTTAATCTATATGAGAATTGGACAGGTCAAGTTCTTAATAAGAATAAAAGTGCTATTTTTTTTTCTAAAAAGTTCTCTGGCACAAGAAAGTCCTCGATTTTCCATATGATTGGTTTTTCATAAGGTTCTTTTCCTTTTAAATATTTGGGTGTTCCTATTGTAGTGGGTCGTCTGAAGGTTTTGTGACTTTGGTGAACTGATTGGGAAATTTTATAAGAAAATTGCAGGGTCGAAAATGAAAATGTTATCTACTGGGGGCCGTGTGACTCTCTTACGTCATGTTTTATCGAGCATGGTAATTCATCTCATGGCAGTTCTACATGTTCCTAAGGGTGTTTACAGGACGCTGAACATGATTATGAGTTCTTTTTTTTTTGGGTGATTTTGAGGGGAATGGAAAGAGAAAGTGGGTGGCTTGGAAACATATATGTCATCCTACTGAGGAAGGCGGTTTGGGTATCCGGGACTTTGAAGATGTTCAGAGGGCCTTACATATGAAATTTGCTTGGCGCCTTCTTCAGGGTCATTCTTTATGGGCAGACTTCTTTAGAGGTAAGTATGTGCAGGGAGTCACTTATCCCTCTTGAACCCTACTAAGGGAACTAGATTCTGGAAAGCTATTGTGCATTGTATCCTGGAGGTTTTAAATAATTCTAAGTGGCTTGTGAATGAGGGAAAGTTTCTTTCTGGTATGATAATTGGGCAGATGGTGGTCCTATTGGTGATCAGTTTTCCGTTATTGAGAGACCTTTGCTTAAAATCAAAGAGTGTCGGCTTCAGAATGAGTGGGATATCCCTCTCTTGGAAAGATTAGTGGGTCAACAAAAAGCCCTCGAGTTGTTTCAGTTCTTGGCTACGAGGAAGGATGGACAGGATATTCTAATTTGGATGAAGGAAAATAATGGGAACTTTAATACAAAGAGTGCTTGGGACTGTATTCGAGTGAAAGCTCCTTTGTTACCCTGGGTCCATTGGATTTGGCATACTCATGTTCCCAAGAAAATCTCTGTCATGATGTGGAAGGACTTACCATAATTGTTGAGTGTGGATGAGAAGATCAAGAATATTGGCATTCCTGTTGTGTCTAAATGTAATTGCTGTGCTAGGGGACATATGGAGGATTTAAATCACGTTCTTTGTACTGGAGATTTTGCCAGACATATTTGGCGGTTGACAGCGACCCATTTAGGTGTCCATATGGGTGTTTTCCAAATTTGGAAGGAGCAAATTAATTTCTGGTTTCGTCGTGCTGGTAAGTCTTCTCAGTTAAAGATTATATTTGGTATTCTTCCTTCTATTATTTCTTGGCGGCTTTGGGATAGGCGTTGTGAAGCTTGGGTTGAGGATAAAGTGGAATCAGCTCAGTCAATTTGGCATGTTATCAAGTTGTGGATTTGCAGGATTATGTCTTTATTTATGAAAGTTTCTAGGATTTTTAATCATGATGTTGCTATTTTGCAAAGGTTGGATATCCCAATTTTATATCTTAAGCCCAGGCAAACTCGTGTGATCAAGTGGAAGCGACCTTCTCAGGATTGGATGAAGCTTAATTCTGATTGTAGTAGCTTAGGGAATCCAGGACTGGCTGGTGCTTGGGGGGTTATTCGTGATAGTCTTGGTAGGCTACACTTTGCTTATTCGGTTTTCTTGGATAATGGGTTTAATAATTTCGCCGAGTTGAGAAGTCTGGTGGAAGGGTTTAGGAGGTGCCACCATTTTCGTTTCCATCGTGTTGAGATTGAGATTGATTCCCAAATGATTGTCTGGTGTACTAAGGGTCAGTGTACTATTTGGTACCTAGAGGATTTTTGGGAGGAATTGAGGGGTCTTTTGGGTTGTATGGAGTATCGCTTGAACCATGTGTTTCGTGAAGGTAATGCGGTGGCTGATTTTTTAGCTAAAATGGGAGCTGGGGGTTTAACTATGGATTGGTCTTTTAACAATAATTTACCTGAACAGCTTCGTGGTCTGCTTCGTTTGGACAGAATTGGTCTCCCTTATTTGCGTAAAACGTAGTGCCTGGTACGTTTCTCGCTCTTTTTGTTTTCTTGACTCTTTTATGTTGTCTGTTCCTTTTGCAGGTGCTTTGGTTTGTGGTTCTGGTTTCTGTTTTTTGTTGAGTTTAGGCCTGTTAGATTTTTCTGGTACTTTTGTCTTATGGGTTGTTTGTTTGGACACTTGGTTTTGGGTTAGTTTCTTAGCGCTTTTCTTGTACACCCCCAAGTGTTTTAATGTTACCACGGTATTCCTCCGCCACAAATGAGGATTCTTTAATAAATTTGGGACGGGGCTGCTATGTGGGTGGCTACCGGCTCTTCTTTAAAAAAATAAAAAAAAAAAAATAGTATGGTATCGAAATATTCTGTTCTAGTACTTAAATATAAGAACAGAATTTAAAACATTGCTTTTTAACCCTTTAGAGGTAAGATCCTCTAGTGCCAGACAAGAGAATAATGAACGTTCATGGTCAACTGAGTAGCCAACCCTTAGATGCGATGAATGGATGGTTTTCTTCAGGTAGTTTCAATTACATTTAAGCACAACATTGTATATGCATATCGGATTACTACTCAAATTCTGTGTTTTCTTGTGGTTGCTAAACTATTCATCTTTGAAAGACAACTTATGAATCGATTGTAGCCCCGATTACCTCCTTTTGCTCGTGTATTTTGTGTCTTTAGAGCTTCGGTTGCTGCAGCGGATTCTTTCCCATAAATGAAGAAGAGATGCTTTGTTCTTATTTATGAATAATACAACCAAATGCTAGTTGTGAGGTTTTGGCTGCTATATCCGGTATTAGACAGGCTGAGAATATACAAATAACCCACATTTACAGAATCAGCTATGAGACATTTTTCCGGGCGGTATATTTCTTCAAACTCAAATTTGGAAGAGTTGGCGTAAATGTCTTCCTCAGTAACATATCCGGAGACTGGAGACCCTTGAGTACATTCTGCCTTATGTTGAGAGTTCAGCGGAGTTCATGGCAAGTGGCAACGACAAGAAGCCAAGGTCATGTTGTAACCTGAGATCTGTGGTTTCTTTCATTTGTGAAGAGAACTTGCAAGCAATTGATTTTCCGCAAAATCATTCATTCACTCTCCTCTTCAAGTCACCAAGGGAAGAAATAACTGTCCCCGGATGGTAGCACTATACTCACCTGGGATGGAAAGAGCTGCAGGAGACCGTAGCAATCGAAGCAGACATTCCTGCTTTGTGGGGGTATAATGGATCCTCAGACATGTCATTCAGTTCCATGGTCCTTTCATCCATAAAAGGGGGATTTGTAGGTGCCGGGAGGTGCTCATCCTCCTTTGTTAACATCTGCAGAACCTTTGACATTGTTGGTCGTAATGACTGAATCTCTTGGGTGCACAGAAGTCCGATATGCACCACTCTTAATACCTCATTCTTTATATTGCTGTTGTGGTGATTATGCAGCATTAGATTTGGATCATATAATCGCTCCACTGTCCCTGACTGAAAATGCTTCCACGTCTATTTTTCAAAGAATAGAAGGGTAGAAATAGGAGCATTTAATTAATCTTTCTACTCACAAAAACTGATGGTTATAAAAGAAGAGACCTATTTTTGGAAGGGTAAAGTATTGAAGCTTACTATTGTGACTAAGCTGTCTGAGTAGTCTAAGTTTTTGCTCCTGTTGTTCTGCTTCCCAGTAACAATCTCTAACACAAGCACCCCAAAGCTGTACACATCGGCCTTTTCTGTCAATTGGCCATGGGCTAGGTACTCTGGAGCCATATATCCTCTATAAAGTTTTTAAAAGAAATCACTATTGTGTTCAGTACAAGTGAAAACAAACCTGTAAAACATCACTACTATTGTTCTATCACTAATGCATGTTCTTACATTGGGCTAAAATGTTGGTTATTTAGAAAATAATAGGCATGAATTTTACGTTCGTTTTTTAAAAGTAAATGAATTTTTAATTTTAAAGACATTCAATGCTTCAAAAATCAAATAGAGATATGATGCTTACAGTGTTCCTGCAATGGCAGTGCTTATATGGCTCTTATCTTCTTGGAATGATCTGGCCAACCCAAAATCAGCAATTTTAGCACGGAGCCTCGAGTCCAGCAAGATGTTACTGGCTTTTATATCTCTATGAATGATTCTGATATTGGAGTTCTCGTGAAGATAGACTAAACCTTCTGTTGTCCCCGCAATAATCTCATGTCTCTTCTCCCAGTTCAGCACTTTACCTCTGTTTGTATCTGTCATTTTCATGGAAACATTGAGAATATTTAAATTGTTGATATCATACAGAATATCATCAACTTCGATATTACTCATATCATGGAGAGAATGAGTACAAGTAGCAGTGAGAGAATTCTTTCTTTTCTTTTCAAAACAGTAACTATTGTCTAGAAACCATCGTTGCTACCACGATTTTTGCTTTTGAATCAAGTAATTACCAAAGATGAACTGATCAAGGCTTTTGTTGGGCATAAATTCATAGATAAGAAGGCTTTCAGGTCCTGAGCAGCTGCATCCCAATAAACGGACTAGATTCTTGTGTTCCACAGTGCTTATCATGTTAACTTCATTGTAGAAATCTGCCACTCTATGTCTATTGTTAAAGAAAAGTCTCTTGACAGCAATCTCTCGTCCATCAGGCAGAATACCCTGCAATGGTGCAATGTGGGAAACTAATAAATCTCTGAAAACATAAGATTTGAATGATTTTAATTATATATTTCTTTAGGAGGGAGGAGGGTTAATGGGGTGAGGAAAGAAGAGAAACTACCTTATAAACTGTCCCAAATCCTCCTTGCCCAAGCTTGTTAGCATTATCAAAACCTCCCGTAGCTTTCTCTACTGTGGAATATTTAAAGTTCAAGCTACTGTCATTAAGAACTTTCACCAACTTTTCTGCATCATTTGAACCTATGGATCCAGAAAGCAAAATAAAAATAAAAATAAAAATTACTTACTTCGAACGTTGTTAATAATCAACTCAAAAAGGTTTTTTTCCCTCTAGGTCAACGATGCATTGCGTAACAAAGTCCTTCCTTAACTTTTCGTTCATTTTAAGAAGATGAGGACACTCATGGAGGCTTTATAAAGTCAAGCATCTAGACTGCAATACTTCTGGAGTAAAATATGGTCAACACCGATTATTAAAAGTATATATATACTTAACACTGTACAAAGATTAGCAATGTTACCTCTTCTCTTCTTTTGTATATACCTGTGCTTCCAGATATATAAACCAATAGCTATTCCAACCACCAAAACAACCACCGAACTAATAACTGAAACTACTATCACTATAGTGGTACCTGCAAAAGTTATCAATGGAAAACCCATTATCATTCCAAATTTACTACAGAAACAGTAATCTTGATTCAAAATGTTTGGTCACCTAGCATAATGATCAATCTTTGATCACCTTTAGTTCATTTACCTCTTGAACCTGCATTTCCCACTTCCTTGTTGAGGAAATCTCTGTCTGAGTACCTCATGAAGCAGCCAGTGTTCAGCGCTCGCCCCTCTGACCAAGGCAAGCACTCTAATATTGAAGCAGATGCATTGTCCAAGCATGCTCTGCAAGAACTTGCATTCAAAGTTCTCCAACAATCAGCCAGCACATAAGCCGACTCATTCACTGTCCCAGGTACAGCCACTTGTGCCCTTGCGTAGCCTTTGTGACTTGGTGCAGCCTCAACAGTATCCATCACAGCTCGTCTCACTGACTCTCCAAAGGTTGAGTTCTTCCTTGTTGTATTCCCACACACGGCCCTGTCACTGGGTCCTTTATACTCCTCAAAAAAGCTATAATTCTCAGACCTCATGAAGCAACCATCAAGGTAAATGCGACCCCCATTGTAAGGAAAGCACTGGGGAAGAACTGTGCGTGCCTCAGCATAGCATAATACACAGTCAAGCAATGAGAGATCCCCATAGCACTGGGCAAGGCCAAAGTTAGAATCAGGGCCTGAACCTGTTATTGCTACTCCAAAACCAGAAAGTCGCATTTGATCACTGATATTTCCCATTGTAGCAACAAAATTTGGAACAAAAACAGTGCTATTGTTTTCAAGTTGGTTGCCACACGTTATTTGGACTGTTTGGGTTCTTGGATCTCCAACTGTTGTTTCTAGTAGAAATACAGTCTTGATAACAAAGAAAATAACATATCGACAACGAACAGGAGGGTATTCTTTCTTCATTGTGGTATTAGTTAGGATCTGTATTGCTATGTCTGATATCAATCGTGTGGCAATTCAACAACGAGAAGTAGATCTGTGGCAAGAAGAATACAGAAGTCATTGTGGACCCTTAAAAGCATTTAACATGTAGTATGAAACGAGGATAGAAAATTTAATCGGGAAAAAGAATGACAATTACATGCAACAAATCAAGCGAGACAACATTTTTAATATTGATTAACCCAGGCAGGCCACATCATTAGCGTTTTCAATAATAAAAGGCAGCAAAAGTCAAGATAAAAATAATAAATATATTGTTGGAAAATCACTAATCCAGAGTAGCATAGAGGTCTGAAACCGAAAACCAAAAGCATATGAAACAGTAACAGCTTTTGATTTTATTGGCACCGTCCTTTGAATTTTGAACATATGGGATTGCCAGCATCCCAAGTCAAAAACGCACATATTGGATTGGCATTTTAAACGTGTGATAGCTGTACCGTCAACTTCAGATGTCATCTGGTTTCACAATCTGAAAATGACAGCCAAATCAAAGAAGAAAACCACCCGCCATATTCCGATTTCTTTTTTTTTTAAGAACATATTTTATTAATTTGCACCTCAAGCTACCAAAACTATCAAATTATAGATTAAACAACTCACTTGAGTAATTTACACATTCGATTAAGATTTGATTGTTAAGATTTAACGACATGCCTATTTTTCATTAATATGAACAGTTAGATCCTAACCGAGAACACAAATTGTCAACTCTTATAGTTTATGGCTCAAAATGAAAATTTTGGTTTAGGAATTAAGAAAACAATGAGAGATTGGTAACTAAAATGTAGTTTTTTTGTATTTGGACAAACTCTGGCTCGCTTACATCAGTATAGTGTAAGATCCAAAAGTAGAAAGCTTTGTTTTTTTTTTTTTGGGGTAATCAATAACATTACCTACTGATAAATATGTGGAGTTAAGGTGCTTCACTACAAAGAATGAATGTGGGGACGAAAGGGAAATAATGAGAGACCCACTGACCCAAGATAAACAGTCTCAGGTCGGACCCCTAACAATCAATGCCTTTACCACCCCACAACCAACCTCCAATGCATATCCGATCCGATTGGCGCCCCCACCAATATGGCCGTCGGCCGCCGCCCGACACTTCAATGCATACCACCGGCCGACACAAACTGTTTCATCTATGAAATCCTTTACAGAAATATGAACGGGTGGGGGATTCAACCGTTGCAATACAAATAAAGAACAAGACAAAGCATTTATATAAAATCACAACTTATATGTATGTATGTATATATATATGTAAATTACTAGAACTTTGAGACGGCTCGCTTCTCTAGCGTTTGTTTTGAGTACCTCAATCATGTACACGATAAATGCATTACACCCAAAGCTATAGAAAACAGAGTATCCGAATCAACAAAACCATTCCATTAAAATGACTGTAGGATTCAAGATATTATCGAAGTTGGGGTTCTGGGTAAAAAAAAAAAAAAGACGAGCAATAAAGAAAGAAATAAAAATGCTTTAGACCGAGGGTAAAAGGTTAGATTAGAGTAGTCACCGTTTTTGGCGTCGGAGTAGCTGAAACTCGGATTCCGGAGTGAAGTCGAGGCTGGCTTGGGAGGTTGAAGTAAGAAGAAAAGGGAGCTGAAAGCTAAAAGAATTGAATTGGGTAAATACAGAAAAGGTCATACAAAAAGATTTCCTCTGAATTCAAAGTAGATCGGAACTCTAGGATAGGAGTGTGGTGGGGACAACGCGGTTTCGGATCGTGAGTCTGAAGGCGCCTTTTTTCTCATCAGTCTCGTCACCTTCAGTCACTTCACCGGGAAAGGTTTTATTTTATTTTATTTGTATTTTTTTTAAATCATTGGGGACCATTCTACCCTTGCTTTGTGTTTTGAAAACTTTTGATATGAAAATACAATTAAAATAAAAAATAAAAAACCGAAAAACCCTCAAAAACCATAAGAATAGTTTGAAAGTTCTAAGAAAAAGAAATAAACGTAAGGGAATAGTTTAAGGCCGGTTTAGATATAGTTAATATGAAATGGGATGAGAAGTTTTGAATAGTAATAAAAGTTTTTTTAGTTAATATTATATGAAATAGTTTTGTATAAAAAATATTTGTTTGGATAGTAAGACGAGATGATAGTTTTTAATTTTTAGGATTTGAAAAAAGTGTAGGTCCTACTGTTTTATGAAGTGCTTGAATTGTATATTGTTCACGTACAGTTCATGTCAGAATTGCACTGTTTATGTACTGTTTACTTAAGGTTGAAAATGTTTATTTACTGTTCATTTAAGTATATATTTTCAAAACTTAAGAGATGAAATACTGTGTTTGGATAAGCAAAACCATGTACGGTATAACTCCAGATAAGATGTTTTCATCTATATTAGCTAAACAAACCAGGCCTAAGAAAAAAAAGTTGATTTGATAATGAAGAAAATTATCTTTCTATGCATTATTTTCTTAAAATAGAAAGGAAAATCATAATGCTTTCAACTTATTTAATTAAATGGTTAAATTGTACCCGAATTTCTTAAAGTGAAAAGGAAATTTAATATGGACTCTATAATCTATTAAATCGATTAGAAACCTTCAAACTCTAATCTCTTAAATTTGCCGTCCAATTTGTATTGAATTTCTAAGTTCTATATATGAAAAAAGAGCAAAAAATACTGATAGTTGTGTTAGATATAAACAGTGTCATGAACAGTAAAATTCTATTTGATTATACAGATGAGATATTTTAAATAGTAATGAATAAAATATTGTTATAATATAATTTTTAATATTAATTTTGCATTAAAATTTGAAAAAGTACAATTATTTATTTATTTTATATGAGAATTTGAAAAAGTTATAATGATGAATTGAGATAAGATAATATTTTTAATTTTGTGTAACCAATCATCACGCGAAAATCCCATAACTCACTTCCGTAGACAGTCATTTAATAAATAAATAAAAAAAACTCTGAGGCCCACTTCCAATTTAATCCTAAGAAAATTTGGTCCCAATCTTTATTTTAAGTCAAATAATAGTTTTGCTACGTGTAAGTAAATTTGTAAACTGATTTGTGTACTGCTACTGTCTTTATATAAAAAATTTTAAAATTTAAATTGATATTATTTTTATTAAAATTTAACTGACCAATTATATTAGATAAATGCACATATTAATATGCAGAATCATCGATGACCAGACTTTTCGGTCAAAGTGTGTAATGTTTCCTTGACTTCCGGTTTGCATAATTATTTTTTAACCTCGCAAGCAAGTTTGACATAAGGGGCTCTCAATTATTTTAAAAAGCATTGAACTTGGAAAAAAACAGAGCATCGACACTCAAAATCAATAATGGGCTTGAAAATGGGCACACCTGCTTTACCATGATTACCAACTAACGTGTGGGCAGGGCAGCCCAGGGTTTCTTCAAACTCACTTTCCGTTATCTTATTGTCGGTTTTTATTTGGCTACTCAAGACTTTTGTAACTTTGTTTTTGCTCATCCAAGTAATTGGGTTTCCTTAGCTGTTTTCCACCACAAGAGATTGAGGTTGGTTGTGAATTGGCAGAAGCTCCACAAACATGCAGGTGAATCATTCATACATAGCAAGTTGAGAGTTTAAAACATCCAATATTTTTTTCATCTTCGTTTTGTAAGTGCCAATTGAACGGTGAAAAGATTGGTTAAAACCTTGAGAAGAAGACAATGGAAGGAACCAAAGTTTTGAGTTCTGTTACGGTGACTATTTCGATTAAGGCATTAGAATTAAATATTTTGGTATCAATATTATTTTAAGATAGTCTATATATGAATAAATTATATATATATATATAACACTAAGCAAAGTCCATTTAACAGTATATCAAGTTATCAACCCAGAGATTACTTCAAATGCATTTTTCAGAGATCGAAGGATTTCAATTTAAAGCTGTGATCATATTAATTTTGTGTACTAATCCAGCCCAGCCCCATGTGCAATATGCCAATAATAGCAGAATACCAAAAGTTCTAGGTCTTTATAGGTTGCAAAATTAGTAGGATTGATTTTTCTTGTTCTCAAATTTGGATCAGAAAAAACGAAATTTATGATGATATCAAGCATGTAAGAAATTAAGAATACCAGTATGAGAAAAGACTACAAAGATTTGCATTACCAAGTGACATTTAGGTAATTGAAGATAATATATAATCAACTCAGCGTGTAAGATAGAACAACAAAAAAATGTACATTTTTGTCAAATCATTTGCATGGAATATGGCAGCAAATACATGAACAATTGATAAGTAAAGCTAAAAAAAGCTGCATCTTCATAATCAGTATTAGATCCCAAAAACCCATCTACTCACTAAATCTACATATCGCAAAATAAAGTCTTAAATCTTAATAACTTATTACTTATGGCATGGAGAGTATGGTGGAGTGTGAAGGTAGATTGTGGATGTCAACCTGCGGCAGAGGAACACGTTGCAACTGAGCGAAATAGCGGATCGAGGAACACAAGCAAAAGCGAATGCGAGTCTGCGACGACGTGGAGAAACACAAGGCTCGAACTGCAAGCTAGCCAGCTATGGTGTGGAGGACCAGAGGTGGCGTCGCATTGTCGGCACTAGGTATTTCATTTTCCATTTGAGGAAAGGGGGATTGAAGAGTCAAAGACAAGAGATGGGGGTCTTTAGATTTTAGAAGGAGAATGGTGGAGTGACAATGATGAAAAGTCCAGTAGTTTCACAGTAATTACAAAAATGCCATGGTCCATGCCCTTGTTTTTAATTTTCGGACCGAAATATAAATTTCGTCCGATACATTGAAAATCGATTAGAATTTGATCCGGTATGGAACATCTACCTTCACCGTGGTAGATAATGTTCCAACATGGAAAATTCTGGCCATTTCTGCCGAAATGGAACGGTAATCAAAACTTGGAAGGAACACTCAGCCTGAAGTTATCGAGATGAGTACTACATTTTTATATATCTCCAAAATAAATCTTTATAAGGCAATATACAAGATAATCTTACAAATCCCTATAACTATGCTAGACTTTGTAGAGCTAGAATACAAAAGGTGATGTTGACTTAATCTTGCCAAGTTTGTCCGATCTAGTGGCTTCTCATAGCGGGAGACAATTATCTTGGTATCTTTAACACCCACTGCAAGGTAAGCGTGGGTGGCAACACGTTTAGATTGGACCAAAAAAATATAAATTGAGGCATGGAGAGACTTTTGGTGAAGAGATCGGCAATCTGGAAAGTAGATGGAACAAACTGAGCATGAAGAACACCTATAGTAACTTGCTCATGTAAAAAATGATAGTCAAGATCAATGTGTTTCGACTGATTGCAAGAAATGGGATTGGAGGACATGAAAATAGCACTTCGATTATCACACAAGATCGTAGTAGGGGCCATGGACAGATTAAGATCTTGGACAAGATGAGAGAGCCACGTGAGCTTAACAGCAGTTAGAGTGAGGGCTTGATACACTCGGATTCAACACTAGAGCGAGATACAGTCGGCTGTTTCTTGGCACTCCAAGAGATAAGATTACGACCAAGAAAAATAGCGAATCCGGAAGTTGAACGTCTAGTGTCTAGGTAACCAACCCAATTATCTTCAAAGTAGGCTGGTAATTTCTGTTCACTGTCAGAGTAAATTGTGAGACCAAATTGAATGGAACCTTTAAGATAGCGAAGAATTCACTTGACAGCTTGATAATGAGTCTCTATAGGGGCATGCATGAATTGACGCATCATATTAACAATATGAGCAAGATTAGTTCGTGCAATCTCCAATATATATTGGAGGGCACCAATAATGGAGCGAAAGTGAGTGAGATAAATATAGGGAAAACCAATAGTAGAAAGATTTTGTCCCACTACCAAAGGTGTAGAAACAGGTTTGCACTCAACCATGGACGCCTGCTCAAGAAATGTCGAGGCCATGTTTGGATTGACTCAAGGATTAGCCATGTGGCGTGGAATGGACTTCAATATCCAAAAAATAATGCAAGTTGCCATGGTCTTTCATGGCAAATTCGGTGCGAAGACAAGCAATAAAGTTTTTAAGAAGGCATGAATTGCTCCCTGTTAAAACAATGTCATCAACATATAATAGTAAGTAAAGAGTGCCAATTTGGTGTTGATAAATGAAGAGGGAAGGATCTTCATGACTGCAACGAAAACCAAATTTTATGAGAAAGGTGCTAAAATGATGAAATCAAGCCCGGCAAGATTGTTTGAGGCCATAAAGTGCCTTGTTGAGACGACACACATGATTAGGATAACAAAGATCAGCATAACAAGGAGGTTGATCCATATAGACTTTTTCATTAAGATTGCCAAAGAGGAAGGCATTCTTGACGTCAAGTTGTCGAAGTGACCAATTAGAGTTGACAACAAGTGATAAAATAAGTTCGATGGCTGTAGCACGCTGGTAGTATGATACTAATCTGCCTTTCAATGTGGCTCAATCCAAGTTTTATCAAACAGCTATCGATACCATGACTGCCATCGGGCCAGGATTTAAGGGCCCTTCTTTATATGAGTTGAGAGGAAATTTATTAAAGATGGTTGTGAATGAAATTCAAGATTAGTTGCAACAAATTAAGATGGTTTGGAATGAAACCGATTGCTCACTAATGGCAGATGATTGGACAAACCAAAAACAACAATCAATAATTAACTTTCTAGTTTATTGTCTGAAAGATATAATATTCTTGAAGTTTGCTGATACATTTGGACTTAGAAAAAGATGCTAAAACATGTTTAATATCTTTAATGAGGTTGTTCAAGAAATTGGAGCTGAGAATCTTGTACAGTTCATAATGGACAATGATGCAAGTTATAAAGTTGCAAGAAAAAAGTTATAGCAGTGTCCAAGTTATAAAACTATAGGAAAAAAGTTACAGCAGAAGTATGCTCTTTCTACTAATCCCCTTGTGCAGCTCATTGCATAGACTTGGTGTTGGAGAATTTTTTTGGTCCAATACATTTTTCCTTTATTGATAATAATATAAAAAGGTAAAAAAGATAACAAAGTTCATCTAGAACCATGGTTGGGTTTTGGCATTGATAAGAAAAGACTTCACTAAAGGTCTTGATTTGTGTCTTCTTGCAATTATAAGGTTTGCAACAAATTTTTTAAGTATTCAATGCTTACTCTTGTTTAAAAAAGAACTCAAACAAACGTTTACTTGTAATAAATGGATTGCATCTAGTCATTCTAAGAGCAACATAGGGAATGAGATAGTTGTGATTGTTTTAGAATATCTCTTTTTGGGCTCAATGTCAATTTATTGTTAAAGTTAGTGAGCTTTTGCTTCATGTTCTACAACTTGTTGATGGGGATGAGAAGCTTGCAATGGGATACTTGCACGATGCAATATAAAGAGTCAAAAAGAACATAAAAAGTAAGATGCAATAATAAAGTTAGTGTATTCAATCAATTCACTAGGATCATTGATTCTAGATGTAATAAGTAGCTTTACAGTCTATTACATACGGTGGGTTGTTTTCTTAATCCTAGAAATTATGATACTAATCTGCCTTTTAATGTGGCTCAATCCAAGTTTTATCAAATATCTATCGATGCCATGATTGCCATTGGGCCAAGATTCAAGAGCTCTTCTTTATATGAGTTGAGAGGAAATTTATTAAAGATGGCTGTGAATGAGATTCAAGATTAGTTGCAACAAATTAAGATGGTTTAGAATGAAGTTGGTTGTTCACTAATGGCAGATGGTTGGACAAACCAGAAGCAACAATCAATAATCAACTTTCTAGTTTATTGTTCGAAAGATATAATGTTCTTAAAGTCTGTTGATACATATGGCCTTAAAAAAGATACTGAAACATATTTAATATCTTTGATGAGATTGTTAAAGAAATTGGAGCTGAGAATCTTGTATGGTTCATAACGGACAATGATGCAAGTTATAAAACTGCAGGAAAAAAGTTACAGCAGAAGTATGGCTCTTTCTACTAATCCCCTTGTGCAACTCATTACATAGACTTGATGTTAAAGAATTTTTCTGATCCAAGAAATTTTTTCCTTATTGATGATACAAAGTTCATCTATAACCATGGTTGGGTTTTGGCATTGATGAGAAAAGACTTCACCAAAGGTCATGATTTCTGTCGTCTTGCAATTATAAGGTTTGCGACAAATTTTTAAATATCCAATGCTTGCTCTTGTTTAAAAAAGAACTCAGACAATTGTTTACTTGTGATAAATGGATTGGATCTAGTCATTCTAAGAGCAACATAGGGAATGAGATAGCTGTGATTGTTTTCGAAAATCTCTTTTTGGGCTCAATGTCAATTTATTGTTAAAATCAGTGAGCTTTTGCTTTGTGTTCTATGACTTGTTGACGGGGATGAGAAGCCTACAATGAGATACTTGTATGATGCAATGGAAAGAGTAAAAAAGAACATAAAAGCAAGATGCAATAATAAAGTTAGTGTATTCAGTCCATTCACCAGGATCATTGATTCTAGATGGGATAAACAGCTTCACAGTCCATTACATGCGGCGGGTTATCTTCTTAATCCTGGAATTTACTATAGCCCCAACTTAAAAAAAAATGATGTTGTAAGAGGCTTTAACAGTTGTGTTATGAAGATGGAACTTGATCCCGATGATCAAGACAAGATCATTGCAGAACTTGACTTGTATAATAATGCAGTAGGTGAGTTTGGACATTCTTTAGCAATCCGCCAGCGTGATAAGCTTAATCCAGGTATTATCATTTATCAATATCATTTGTTAAATAGTGTGACTTTGTACTTTAAATTTTATCTTATTTTATTTTACTTGCATTTAATTAATAATTTATAATTGCATTATTGTTATAGTTGCATGGTGGACCCAATTTGGTTGCGAAGTTCCAATGCTTCAAATGTTTGTTATTCGAGTACTAAATCAATGTCGTAGTGCAATTGGATGTGATGAGTAAGTTGGGGGGTGTGATGAGTGAGCAAAAGTGCACTCTAAATACCGTATTATTGGATTAAAATAATAAAATGTGAGTAGAAATAATAAAAATTAATGTGTATTTTTAAATTGAATTTCTATTTATTTTGAAATACTCTTAAGCATAATTTTATATTTAATTTCAAAGTTTATAAAAGAGTAAGTCAAAGCCCAGTTAAATTCAAATGAAGACTTTCATGGGGTTTGAGAGCAATTTGGATCAAGAAAAAAAATAAAAAAATCACAGTCCAAGTCTGAAATTCGCAAGGAGACAACTTGGACATATTTTAATCGTAACTTTCTACTCACATATTGGATTGATGTGATTCTTAATGAGTTGGAAAGCTATCTTAAGGGGCTATAAATTTATCTCTAATAAGGATTTTCAAATTCGAATTCCAGAAGCACGTACATGGCTGCCAAAATGAGTCCTAAAATTTAGGCGATTTTTTTATATGGGAATCATGAAGACATTAAATTTTCTTTTCTAACCTATATAAGTATATCATTAGCATGAAATTGAGGGGGAGAACAAGTAGCGCCGTGGTGAGAGGACGGATTGAAGAATGAAGAGACGAAATTAATTTCCATGACTGTCGTTTGCTTTATTTTTCTCTTGAGATTTTTGTTGTCCATTATATTTATGGGTAACTAAATTCTCAAGTAGAGTTAGGGATGAACTTGGACATTAGATGATATTTTTAATTTATGTATTTGATTTTCAATTACTAAAACTTTTTTGTTTTATCATTTTCAATTCATTGTTGATGTTTTCTTCTCCGAATAATCATAGAATTTATTCTGTTTATGGATTCAGTCATACTTTTTCTATTAAATAGATTAGCTCTTTGATTATGTTTGGATCAATTATTTATCTATATTGATTTAATTCTTTGCTGCAATATTATTCCCTGAGTATAATGTCGTTGTTAGATTTTTTCAATAGCGATAATAATTTAGATATTTTAAAAGTGAAAAATGATTTTTCAAATGGTTACATTTGGTTTATAAATCTATACATTCCAATTGGAAATTTTGGGAATTGAATTCCTAATTAAGTTATTTAATGAATTAAGAATAATTAAAATACTGAATTTGTGCAAGGAATTCCCGATGCTTTACTGTACGTCAAATTTGAGTATTTTTTTCGTTAGTCACTTTGCTTCACTTTAATTTGTATTTAAAATTAATTTTTGTTTTCCATTAATCATTTAATATTTTTATTTAATTTCTTTGTTCCTTCTTCTATTCTTTTAATATATTTCTCTGTGAAATCGACATCCCAAAGTTGTGCTGCAACTACTTTATNTGAGGCATGGAGAGACTTTTGGTGAAGAGATCGGCAATCTGGAAAGTAGATGGAACAAACTGAGCATGAAGAACACCTATAGTAACTTGCTCATGTAAAAAATGATAGTCAAGATCAATGTGTTTCGACTGATTGCAAGAAATGGGATTGGAGGACATGAAAATAGCACTTCGATTATCACACAAGATCGTAGTAGGGGCCATGGACAGATTAAGATCTTGGACAAGATGAGAGAGCCACGTGAGCTTAACAGCAGTTAGAGTGAGGGCTTGATACACTCGGATTCAACACTAGAGCGAGATACAGTCGGCTGTTTCTTGGCACTCCAAGAGATAAGATTACGACCAAGAAAAATAGCGAATCCGGAAGTTGAACGTCTAGTGTCTAGGTAACCAACCCAATTATCTTCAAAGTAGGCTGGTAATTTCTGTTCACTGTCAGAGTAAATTGTGAGACCAAATTGAATGGAACCTTTAAGATAGCGAAGAATTCACTTGACAGCTTGATAATGAGTCTCTATAGGGGCATGCATGAATTGACGCATCATATTAACAATATGAGCAAGATTAGTTCGTGCGATCTCCAATATATATTGGAGGGCACCAATAATGGAGCGAAAGTGAGTGAGATAAATATAGGGAAAACCAATAGTAGAAAGATTTTGTCCCACTACCAAAGGTGTAGAAACAGGTTTGCACTCAACCATGGACGCCTGCTCAAGAAATGTCGAGGCCATGTTTGGATTGACTCAAGGATTAGCCATGTGGCGTGGAATGGACTTCAATATCCAAAAAATAATGCAAGTTGCCATGGTCTTTCATGGCAAATTCGGTGCGAAGACAAGCAATAAAGTTTTTAAGAAGGCATGAATTGCTCCCTGTTAAAACAATGTCATCAACATATAATAGTAAGTAAAGAGTGCCAATTTGGTGTTGATAAATGAAGAGGGAAGGATCTTCATGACTGCAACGAAAACCAAATTTTATGAGAAAGGTGCTAAAATGATGAAATCAAGCCCGGCAAGATTGTTTGAGGCCATAAAGTGCCTTGTTGAGACGACACACATGATTAGGATAACAAAGATCAGCATAACAAGGAGGTTGATCCATATAGACTTTTTCATTAAGATTGCCAAAGAGGAAGGCATTCTTGACGTCAAGTTGTCGAAGTGACCAATTAGAGTTGACAACAAGTGATAAAATAAGTTCGATGGCTGTAGCACGCTGGTAGTATGATACTAATCTGCCTTTCAATGTGGCTCAATCCAAGTTTTATCAAACAGCTATCGATACCATGACTGCCATCGGGCCAGGATTTAAGGGCCCTTCTTTATATGAGTTGAGAGGAAATTTATTAAAGATGGTTGTGAATGAAATTCAAGATTAGTTGCAACAAATTAAGATGGTTTGGAATGAAACCGATTGCTCACTAATGGCAGATGATTGGACAAACCAAAAACAACAATCAATAATTAACTTTCTAGTTTATTGTCTGAAAGATATAATATTCTTGAAGTTTGCTGATACATTTGGACTTAGAAAAAGATGCTAAAACATGTTTAATATCTTTAATGAGGTTGTTCAAGAAATTGGAGCTGAGAATCTTGTACAGTTCATAATGGACAATGATGCAAGTTATAAAGTTGCAAGAAAAAAGTTATAGCAGTGTCCAAGTTATAAAACTATAGGAAAAAAGTTACAGCAGAAGTATGCTCTTTCTACTAATCCCCTTGTGCAGCTCATTGCATAGACTTGGTGTTGGAGAATTTTTTTGGTCCAATACATTTTTCCTTTATTGATAATAATATAAAAAGGTAAAAAAGATAACAAAGTTCATCTAGAACCATGGTTGGGTTTTGGCATTGATAAGAAAAGACTTCACTAAAGGTCTTGATTTGTGTCTTCTTGCAATTATAAGGTTTGCAACAAATTTTTTAAGTATTCAATGCTTACTCTTGTTTAAAAAAGAACTCAAACAAACGTTTACTTGTAATAAATGGATTGCATCTAGTCATTCTAAGAGCAACATAGGGAATGAGATAGTTGTGATTGTTTTAGAATATCTCTTTTTGGGCTCAATGTCAATTTATTGTTAAAGTTAGTGAGCTTTTGCTTCATGTTCTACAACTTGTTGATGGGGATGAGAAGCTTGCAATGGGATACTTGCACGATGCAATATAAAGAGTCAAAAAGAACATAAAAAGTAAGATGCAATAATAAAGTTAGTGTATTCAATCAATTCACTAGGATCATTGATTCTAGATGTAATAAGTAGCTTTACAGTCTATTACATACGGTGGGTTGTTTTCTTAATCCTGAAATTTATTATAGCCCAATCTTTAAAAATAAAAATGATGTTGTAAGAGGTTTCAACAGCTGTGTTATGAAAATGGAACTTGATCCTGATAATCAAGAGAAGATCATTGCAGAACTTGACTTATATAAGAATTTAAAAGGCACCACGTGAGTTTGAATCATGAATGGAGTGACTTATAACCTAGATTAAAATATCTTACTATTATAAATGGACATTGTGTATACAAATAGGTGAGTGAAATCACCGTTACAAAGTATTCTAAGTCTTGGACGAATATATGATCTAAAGGCTCCAAAAATTTTAATAAAATCAAATATTTAAGAAAATTTGAGCAATAGTTAGGCTGGTAATTATAAATGCTAATTTGGAAAAACTTGAGCATGAGGATCACAACACTGTATCATCGTCTCAAGGAATAATTTCTTAATTAGGCAATACTTTGGAACCGCGATAATATCATAATTGTGACGCCCCCAAATTCTGCTTGGGATTGAACGGACATTTGAAGCGTCGAGACATGCAACACAAGGTTACCTGCCCCCGTTCATGACATATAAGATGCAATGTTCCTAACATGCATCTAGCATTATGCAATATTCGCAGCGGATAATTTTTTTTTCTTTAGCAATACTATGCACCAAACTAAAAATATCCCAAATACTTGAAACATATTTCATACATAAAGGCATACTAAAAAGCCGTGATCACCACACTAGTCTAAAATGGTTGTGATCAAAAGAATACTTGAGATACAATCCAAAAGTACAAGTATTAACCTAAGTTAAATACTATACCATCATCAACATCGCACCGTAGCCTAGATGACCGTATTCAGTTGGTCAGATTCCAATTCTCCTTTGGGTCCTGTAACAAGATCTACCATTCGGGGGGAATGGTAGTTGGGACTACCACAGTGAGATTTGATTACAAATCTCAGTAAGTTAACATAAAACTTATACACAGGTTAAAAATGCATGCATGGCAGTAAAAGCATAAATGCATAATTATAGTCATACATAAACATAGTATAACTTGACATATAGCATGACTTAACCAGAACTTAAGCGTGAACTGAACTTGACTTAACATGGCATGAACTTAAGCTTAAAACATAACATGAACAATCAACATAACATGAACGTGAAACATAACATGGACATGAACATAACATAACATGAACGTGAGCTTGAACGTATCATAAACGTGAACATAACATGATGTGAACATGAACTTGGAACATAACATGAACATGAACATAACATGTACGTGAGCATAACATAACATGAACTTGATCTGAAACTTGACTTATCATATATTTGATCTGAAACTGGACTTAACATAAACTTGGAATCTTATTCAATTGTCTTGATTAATAACGTGCGTTAATACGTACTCCACAGTTGTTGTGGCCCCACGCATTATAAGTAACATAAAATATAATACGTACTCCACAGTTGTTGTGGCCCCACGATTATAAGTAACATAAAATATAATACGTACTCCACAGTTGTTGTGGCCCCACGATTATAAGTAACATAACATGTCTTATCTTTCTTAATGCATGAGATATTAATTAATATCATATACTTTTCTAACATGGCGTATACTTGTAAATGGCACAATATGATTTAATCATAACATTTCATGGCATACTTAACATGGCATACTTATAACATACATCATTGTATGACAGAAAAGATTATGTAACAGATAATTATTCATGAGAGATTAAATCATACGTAACAGATAAACATGTAATGACATAGCATGACATGGCATATACGATAACATACATACATAAATTGTAGTTCTCTTACCCATCACACATACACAATAAACTGATAGTAAGTTAGAGGCTAACTTACCTCGATCGTCGCGTTCTATGAGAATAGAGTGCGAAACACGAGGAACTGCACAACAGTTGGAAGAGGAACACTCAAGTCCTTAAGATTTTCACTTCTGAACTCAATTGTCATATTGTAAGCACTTGCAACACCACGGCAACTTGAGGTTTCACTATAATCTGAAGAGATAATTTGACTTCAGAAAGCCTTTGCACTAAAACAAGTTCATTAAAATTATCAATAATAACCAAACAAACAATTCCTTTCTCAATCCATATACTCTTAGCCATAGTCAACCACAAGATGACACCAGTCACCCCGGACTATAATCCATAACACCACTGCTTCGGGACACTGTCATACAGTTTCCCAACACTACACCATGCTCTACACTTCTCTGTTACGCCATCCAACCCTTCGTGACACGCCATCCGGTGTTTCACGACTTAATACAGAGTACACTCACGTGAACTCTCTTCCATCCACACTACAATACCCATCACTGCGATACACGTCTCACGGTGCATCGCTACGCGACACGGAGTACGCGCTACGCGTACTTCCTTCGCTACAACACTCATCAACACGATGCACATCACACGGTGCGTCACCATACAACACGGAGTACACTTCACATGCACTCCCTTCATTCTACACAATCAAACTCAACACTTCACAACCACACTTCGCTTCACAACTACGCAACGAATTCCACAAACACTAACTACACAGTCTACAGCCAACCAAAACAACTATGTTAAACATAAAAAAACTAAAGATAGAGGATTATACCATCGACGGGATAACCCGTGCGTCGCTCGCTGCTCGTCACGAACATGCGTCGGAGGAGCGTACGTGGCGGTACGGTGTCTGTCCACCACATAAAGTGGTAGTTTGGGCTTGAGAAAGGTTAGGCGTGGTCTTGGAAGACTCACGGTCGCCTCGTGGTGGTCAAAGGTGGCGGAGCACGGCGGCGTCACGCCGTGAACAGTAACTCCGAACGGTGAGCGGAGGAGACGCGAGGTAGCGAAAAGCCATAGAACTTCATGGAAAGCTAGGGAAAGGTAAGGNAAATAATAAATATATTGTTGGAAAATCACTAATCCAGAGTAGCATAGAGGTCTGAAACCGAAAACCAAAAGCATATGAAACAGTAACAGCTTTTGATTTTATTGGCACCGTCCTTTGAATTTTGAACATATGGGATTGCCAGCATCCCAAGTCAAAAACGCACATATTGGATTGGCATTTAACGTGTGATAGCTGTACCGTCAACTTCAGAGTCATCTGGTTTCACAATCTGAAAATGACAGCCAAATCAAAGAAGAAAACCACCCGCCATATTCCGATTTCTTTTTTTTTTAAGAACATATTTTATTAATTTGCACCTCAAGCTACCAAAACTATCAAATTATAGATTAAACAACTCACTTGAGTAATTTACACATTCGATTAAGATTTGATTGTTAAGATTTAACGACATGCCTATTTTTCATTAATATGAACAGTTAGATCCTAACCGAGAACACAAATTGTCAACTCTTATAGTTTATGGCTCAAAATGAAAATTTTGGTTTAGGAATTAAGAAAACAATGAGAGATTGGTAACTAAAATGTAGTTTTTTTGTATTTGGACAAACTCTGGCTCGCTTACATCAGTATAGTGTAAGATCCAAAAGTAGAAAGCTTTGTTTTTTTTTTTTTGGGGTAATCAATAACATTACCTACTGATAAATATGTGGAGTTAAGGTGCTTCACTACAAAGAATGAATGTGGGGACGAAAGGGAAATAATGAGAGACCCACTGACCCAAGATAAACAGTCTCAGGTCGGACCCCTAACAATCAATGCCTTTACCACCCCACAACCAACCTCCAATGCATATCCGATCCGATTGGCGCCCCCACCAATATGGCCGTCGGCCGCCGCCCGACACTTCAATGCATACCACCGGCCGACACAAACTGTTTCATCTATGAAATCCTTTACAGAAATATGAACGGGTGGGGGATTCAACCGTTGCAATACAAATAAAGAACAAGACAAAGCATTTATATAAAATCACAACTTATATGTATGTATGTATATATATATGTAAATTACTAGAACTTTGAGACGGCTCGCTTCTCTAGCGTTTGTTTTGAGTACCTCAATCATGTACACGATAAATGCATTACACCCAAAGCTATAGAAAACAGAGTATCCGAATCAACAAAACCATTCCATTAAAATGACTGTAGGATTCAAGATATTATCGAAGTTGGGGTTCTGGGTAAAAAAAAAAAAAAGACGAGCAATAAAGAAAGAAATAAAAATGCTTTAGACCGAGGGTAAAAGGTTAGATTAGAGTAGTCACCGTTTTTGGCGTCGGAGTAGCTGAAACTCGGATTCCGGAGTGAAGTCGAGGCTGGCTTGGGAGGTTGAAGTAAGAAGAAAAGGGAGCTGAAAGCTAAAAGAATTGAATTGGGTAAATACAAAAAAGTCTAACAAAAAGACTTCCTCTGAATTCAAAGTAGAACGGAACTCTAGGATAGGAGTGTGGTGGGAACAACGCGGCTTCGGATCAAGAGTCTGAAGGCGCCTTTTTTCTCATCCGTCTCGTCACCTTCACCGGGGAAGGTTTTATTTTATTTTATTTTTTTTTTATTTTTATTCATTGCGGACCATTCTACCCTTGCTTTGTGTTTTGAAAACTTTTGATCTGAAAATACAATTTAAAAAATATCAAAAAACACTAAAAAACCAACTAACGTGTGGGCGGGACAGTCCAGGTTTATTCAAAGACAAGAAATGGGGTCTTTAGATTTTCCAAGGAGAATGATGGAGTAACAATGACGAAAAGGCCAATAGTTTCACAGTAATTACAAAAATGCCATTGTCCATGCCCCTATTTTTACTTTCCGGACCTAAATATAAATTTCGTCCGATACATTGAAAATTGATCAGAATTTGATTCGGCATGGAACATCTACCTTCATCGTGCTAGATATTGTTCCAACATGGAAAATTCCGACCATTTCTTTCGGAACAACGATAATCAAAACTTGGAAGGAACACTCAGCCTGAAGTTATCGAGATGAGTACTACATTTTTATATATCTCCAAAATAAATCTTTATAAGGCAATATACAAGATAATCTTACAAATCCCTATAACTATGCTAGACTTTATAGAGCTAGAATACAAAAGGTGATGTTGACTTAATCTTGCTAAGTTTGTCCCATCTGGTGGCTTCTCATATATAGCGGGAGACAATTATCTTGGTATCTTTAACACCCACTGCAAGGTAAGCGTGGGTGGCACCACGTTTAGATTGAAAAAATATAAATTGAGGCATGGAGAGACTTTTGGTGAAGAGATCAGCAATCTGGAAAGTAGATGGAACAAACTGAGCATGAAGAACACCTGCAATAACTTGCTCAAGAAATGTCAAGGCCATGTTTGGATTGACTCAGGGATTAGCCATGTGGTGTGGAATGGACTTCAATATCCAAAAAATAATGCAAGTTGCCATGGTCTTTCATGGCAAGTTTGGTGCGAAGACGAGCAATAAAGTTTTTAAAAAGACATGAATTGCTCCCTGTTTAAACAATGTCACCAACATATAATAGTAAGTAAAGAGTGCCGATTTGGTGCTGATAAATGAAGAGGGAAGGATCGTCATGACTGCAACGAAAACCAAATTTTATGATAAAGGTGCTAAAATGATGAAACCAAGCCTAGCAAGCTTGTTTGAGGCCATAAAGTGCCTTTTTGAGACGACATACATGATTAGGGTAACAAAGATCAGCATAATAGGGAGGTTGATCCATATAGACTTCTTCATTAAGATTGCCAAAGAGGAAGGCATTCTTGACGTCAAGTTGTTGAAGTGACCAACTAGAGCTAACAACAAGTGATAAAATAAGTTTGATGGTTGTAGCACACTGGTGGTATGATACTAATTTGCCTTTTAATGTGGCTCAATCCAAGTTTTATCAAACATCTATCGATGCCATGATTGCCATTGGGCCAGGATTCAAGAGCTCTTCTTTATATGAGTTGAGAGGAAATTTATTAAAGATGGCTGTGAATGAGATTCAAGATTAGTTGCAACAAATTAAGATGGTTTGGAATGAAGCCAGTTGTTTACTAATGACAGATGGTTGGACAAACTAGAAGCAACAATCAATAATCAACTTTCTAGTTTATTGTTCGAAAGATACAATGTTCATGAAGTCTGTTGATACATATGGCCTTTGAAAATATGCTGAAACATGTTTAATATCTTTGATGAGGTTGTTAAAGAAATTGGAGCTGAGAATCTTGTATAGTTCATAACGGACAATGATGCAAGTTATAAAACTGCTAGAAAAAAGTTACAACAGAAGTATGGCTCTTTCTACTAATCCCCTTATGCAACTCATTGCATAGACTTGATGTTGAAGAATTTTTCTGATCCAAGACATTTTTTTCTTATTGATGATACTATAAAAAAAGTAAAAAAGATAACAAAGTTCATCTATAACCATCGTTGGGTTTTGACATTGATGAGAAAAGACTTCACCAAAGGTCATGATTTGTGTCGTCTTGCAATTATAAGGTTTGCGACAAATTTTTAAATATCGAATGCTTGCTTTTGTTTAAAAAAGAACTAAGACAATTGTTTACTTGTGATAAATGGATTGCATCTAGTCATTCTAAGAGCAACATAGGGAATGAGATAGCTGAGATTGTTTTAGAAGATCTCTTTTTGGGCTCAATGTCAATTTATTGTTAAAATCAGTGAGCTTTTGCTTCGTGTTCTATGACTTGTTGATGGGGATGAGAAGCCTAGAATGAGATACTTGTATGATGCAATGGAAAGAGTAAAAAAGAACATAAATGCAAGATGCAATAATAAAGTTAGTGTATTCAGTCCATTCACTAGGATCATCGATTCTAGATGTGATGAGCAGCTTTACAGTCCATTACATACAGCGAGTTGTTTTCTTAATCCTAGAAATTATGATACTAATCTGCCTTTTAATGTGGCTCAATCCAAGTTTTATCAAATATCTATCGATGCCATGATTGCCATTGGGCCAAGATTCAAGAGCTCTTCTTTATATGAGTTGAGAGGAAATTTATTAAAGATGGCTGTGAATGAGATTCAAGATTAGTTGCAACAAATTAAGATGGTTTAGAATGAAGTTGGTTGTTCACTAATGGCAGATGGTTGGACAAACCAGAAGCAACAATCAATAATCAACTTTCTAGTTTATTGTTCGAAAGATATAATGTTCTTAAAGTCTGTTGATACATATGGCCTTAAAAAAGATACTGAAACATATTTAATATCTTTGATGAGATTGTTAAAGAAATTGGAGCTGAGAATCTTGTATGGTTCATAACGGACAATGATGCAAGTTATAAAACTGCAGGAAAAAAGTTACAGCAGAAGTATGGCTCTTTCTACTAATCCCCTTGTGCAACTCATTACATAGACTTGATGTTAAAGAATTTTTCTGATCCAAGAAATTTTTTCCTTATTGATGATACTATAAAAAAAAGTAAAAAAGATAACAAAGTTCATCTATAACCATGGTTGGGTTTTGGCATTGATGAGAAAAGACTTCACCAAAGGTCATGATTTCTGTCGTCTTGCAATTATAAGGTTTGCGACAAATTTTTAAATATCCAATGCTTGCTCTTGTTTAAAAAAGAACTCAGACAATTGTTTACTTGTGATAAATGGATTGCATCTAGTCATTCTAAGAGCAACATAGGGAATGAGATAGTTGAGATTGTTTTAGAAGATCTCTTTTTGGGTTCAATGTCAATTTATTGTTAAAATCAGTGAGCTTTTGCTTCGTGTTCTATGACTTGTTGAAGAGAATGAGAAGCCTAGAATGAGATACTTGTATGATGCAATGGAAAGAGTAAAAAAGAACATAAATGCAAGATGTAATAATAAAGTTAGTGTATTCAGTCCATTCACTAGGATCATCAATTCTAGATGTGATAAGCAGCTTTACAGTCCATTACATACGACGAGTTGTTTTCTTAATCCTAGAATTTATTATAGCCCCAGCTTTAAAAATAAAAATGATGTTGTAAGAACTTCAACAGCTGTGTCATGAAGATGGAACTTGATCCTGATAATCAAGAGAAGATCATTGCAGAACTTGACTTGTATAAGAATTCAGTAGGTGAGTTTGGACATTCTTTAGTAATTCGCCAGCGTAATAAGATTAATCTAGGTATTATCATTTATCAATATCATTTGTTAAATAGTGTGACTTTGTACTTTAAATTTTATCTTATTTTATTTACTTGCATTTAATTAATAATTTATAATTGCATTATTGTTATAGTTGCATGGTGGACTCAATTTGGTTGCAAAGTTCTAATGCTTCAAATGTTTGTTATTCGAGTACTAAGTCAATGTCGTAGTGCAATTGGACGTGATGAGTAAGTTGGGGGGTGTGATGAGTGAGCGAAAGTGCACTCTAAATACCGTATCATTGGATTAAAATGATAAAATGTGAATAGAAATTAATGTGTATTTTTAAATTGAGTTTGTATTTATTTTGAGATACTCCTAAGCAGAATTTTATATTTAATTTCAAAGTTTATAAAAGAGTAAGTCAAATCCCAGTCAAATTCAAATGAAGATTTTCATGGGGTTTGAGAGCAATTTGGATCAAGAAAAAAAAATAAAAAAATCATAATCCAAGTCTGAAATTTGCAAGGAGACAACCTGGACATATTTTAATCGTAACTTTCTACTCACATATTGGATTGATGCGATACTTAATGAGTTGGAAAGCTCTCTTAAGGGGCTATAAATTTGTCTCTAATAAGGATTTTCAAATTCGAATTCCAAAAGCACGTACATGGCTGCCAAAATGAGTCCTAAAATTTAGGCGATTTTTTTTATATAGAAATCATGAAGACATTAGATTTTCTTTCCTAACCTATATAAGTATATCATTAGCATGAAATTGAGGGGGAGAACAAGCAGCGCCGTGATGAGAGGACGGATTGAAGAACGAAGAGACGAAATTAATTTCCATGACTGTCGTTTGCTTTATTTTTCTCTTGAGATTTTTGTTGTCCATTATATTTATGGGTAACTAAATTCTCAAGTAGAGTTAGGGATGAACTTGGACATTAGATGATATTTTTAATTTATGTATTTGATTTTCAATTATTAAAACTTTTTTGTTTTATCATTTTCAATTCATTGTTGATGTTTTCTTCTCCGAATAATCATAGAATTTATTCTGTTTATGGATTCAGTCATACTTTTTCTATTAAATAGATTAGCTCTTTGATTACGTTTGGATCAATTATTTATCTATATTGATTTAATTCTTTGCTGCAATATTATTCCCTGAGTATAATGTCGTTGTTAGATTTTTTCAATAGCGATAATAATTTAGATATTTTAAAAGTGAAAAATGATTTTTCAAATGGTTACATTTGGTTTATAAATCTATACATTCCAATTGGAAATTTTGGGAATTGAATTCCTAATTAAGTTATTTAATGAATTAAGAATAATTAAAATACTGAATTTGTGCAAGGAATTCCCGACGTTTTACTGTATGTCAAATTTGAGTATTTTTTTCGTTAGTCACTTTGCTTCACTTTAAATTGTATTTAAAATTAATTTTTGTTTTCCATTAATCATTTAATATTTTTATTTAATTTCTTTGTTCCTTCTTCTATTCTTTTAATATATTTCTCTGTGAAATCGACACTTTAAAGTTGTGCTGCAACTACTTTATTATTTTTTGAGCGTAATCAATACCCTTGATCAAAATCCAACGATGTTTACTGGACTTTCACAGTGACAAAGATCCACATGCTTTGATGCCCTTATTTATAACTAATTTTATCGGTGTTTATGCTCTACTGTAGTTTCTTCCTACCAAGGACAAGTTTATCAATAAAGTCTAATATTTCAGAGAAAAAAAAAATAACGCTCTTGAATATTCCTCCTCCATAAATCGTGGGAAGTAATTGGCTATAGGTAATACCATATATTATACTCTTGTTTCGCCACCATTATGTGTTATCGTGTCATTATTCAGTAACAATTAAAATCATCTCCTTTGTTTTGAAATGACGTGTTCAAGAGTTCTTGCATAATGTTGCGTCATCACAACTTGATGAGAATGACATGAGAACGGTGTGATATATAGGACTTCCTGATTGGTTGAAATGCTCAGTGGGTAGGATGTGAGATGTCCAACTTATTCAACCTTTGGTGCGTGTCATAGACTCACATGTCCAATCTATGTGTACGTAAATGACTGCAGGTGTTTGAGTCCTATGTTGGGATTCTGAAGATTTTGCATTAGATATTGAAACTGAAATTAACAATGGAGTAGTCGATCACTTTGCACCCTATCATATTCACATTAATGGTCAACGGCAGATGTTACAATCAGCTACCAAAAATTGACCCTTCTGGAAAACTATTTCAATGTGCTGCTAATACACTGGATAGAAAAGAAAAATTCTACTTCCAGGCGGAGTGAAGAATATGCCTTCCACATTGCAAAATTTAATTTACAAGATAAGTTTAAAAACTAAATACATCTCTATATCGACTTGCAAGTAGAAGCTCAATAGAAAATCATGTAGACAAGAACATCAAGCTGGCAACAACATCTGGGGAAATGGGTCACCTGTAAGAGTTTTAAGGTAAGGGAATGAATAATGTACAAGATGAGAGGAAGGAAAGTGTTTCATCTGGGCACAATCCCACTTTCCGTCATATTATTCCCTGAAGAATGAGACTGGGACCCGGGCTCAAAACTGTAAGTTTTAGGTGGTATATATTGGTGTATCTCTGCAATACTAGAATTAAGAAACGGTGGCTGTGTTGGCTGAGAAATTTCATGACTATCAGTTAACATTTTCACAACTGTGGACATTGCTGGCCGCAGCTCTGCAGAAGCCTGTACACATAGGAGTCCTATTTTAAGCAATCGAGATGCCTCCTCTTCTTGAAACATGCCCTCTAAATCTCGATCAACGGCTTCAGAGAGCCTGCCCGTTCCATGAAGGTTCCAAACCTTTTTGTCAACCAAAAAGGGTAAAAAAAGGGTGTGTTAGGTTTCAGGCTTGAAATTAGATGAGAACAATTTCTCACCAAAGCATGAATGAGAAAATAGCCAAGTGAACAGATTTACCATTTGTAGGAGAGAATATGAACTCTGAGAGAAGGCATTGTTTCTCTTTCCGCATACAATTTCAATTACAAGAACACCAAAACTGTAAATGTCTGCTTTCTCAGTCAGTTTGCCACGAACAACATACTCTGGAGCCATGTAACCTCTACAGACGCAAATATGACGAACTCTAAATCAAAGATGAATATGAAAGTACAAATAATATGTTTAATACTTCATATCTGTAGGGATGGAGGTCAATCTTTGAATAGAACATTAGGTATACTAAATTGCACTTGCAATTATTTTTTCGTTTCTTTTTTGGTCATGAAGGGTAACTTACAATTAACAGAAAAGACTTGGAATAATATAACAAATATTTGGTCCTAGTAAAACTAATGTTTGCTTCATATACTTGTAGCATTTATCTATATATTATATCCAAGCGCTTATCAAAATACACTACAGAAGAACTCCATGTGTCAATTTACATGTGGAATTGTTTGAATGTGGCATTCTTTGATCACTACCAGTAATAAATTATATATTGAGGTCTCCTAGACTTTTAAAATGCTAAATTTTTTAATATTTATTGTACGACCTTTCGAATTATTTTAAACTTAAATGATGAAATCCATAGTCATTTAATGCAGAACTGGATAATGTGACTCAAAAGGAGCAAAGCTACTGCTTTGACAATTATATATGTTTATGTATATGTGTTTCTATAGCATAGATGAAGATGGTTTTTAGACAACCTTTATGAGTATGAAAGATGTGGATGAAATTAATCATAAGTATGATAAACGCTACCCTAAACTAAAGAATTCAAGCACATACAGTGTGCCTGCAACGCCAGTGCTGATGTGAGTCTTATCTTCTGGAAATAACCTAGCAAGTCCAAAATCTGCAATCTTTGCTGCAAAGTCCTCATCAAGCAGGATATTTCCCAATTTAATGTCTCTATGAATGATCCTTATCCTCGATTCCTCATGAAGATAGGCTAAGCCTTCAGCTGTACCCAGTATGATCTTATACCTCAGCTCCCACCTTAGCAGCTGAACATTCTTTTTACCTGAATCAAACCAAAAGACAAGTAGAAGAGCTGAATAAGAAAGAGCAATTGTCTTTCATAAACCAGAGTTCTAAATCGGAGTTCAAGGTTAGATTACAACCAGAAAAGTAATCGTGAAGACTTAGATTCGGCACATATTCGTAAACAAGAAGGCTTTCAGGGCCTGTAATGCTGCATCCTAGCAACTTAACAAGATTTTTGTGATGGATGTCACTGATCAAATTGACTTCATTAAAAAAATGATCCACCCATTGTCTTGTATTGAAGAAAAGCCTCTTGATGGCAACAACCTTCCCATCTGGCAAAACTCCCTACTTTGACACAGAAATGTATGGAGTTAATTTCATGTGCGGAAAATCCAATTCTCCAAAATGAAAGTTCACGAAAAACCTGAAAATTACTTTGTAAACTGAACCAGATCCTCCTTGTCCCAGCTTATTGGAGTCGTGAAAGTAATTTGTGGCCCTTTCAAGAATTTCGTATGAAAAATTCAGTTTGGAGTTGTTCACCGTGGTTAAGAGAGCACCTAGTTGCCTTCTATCTGAAAATGCCAGATCAAAGTAAGATAAATGTTACCTTAATGCTCCAATCAGAATCTTTCGGAATATCAGTCTTAAACATGGTTACCTCTCCTCTTTTTGAGCACATTCTTCCTCACAATGAAAACAACCATTGCTATAACCAGCACAAAAGCGAAAGCAGAAGATGTTGCAGCCAAAGTTACAGCCAAGTGGCGCCCTGAAACAGATTAACATATCACCCTTTGACCATCATTAGTCAGAATAGAAGTCAAGCATTTGTCAAACAAAGTAATCACGGGCATTGCTGAGGTTTTAATTAAGTCAGATGAACAAAATGACTGACTCAGCACCTCATCAGACACCCTTCAGTTCCTGCAATCTATATCTATCTGAGTTGCATAAACCGTCACAGGCATTTCTGTTCAAGATTTAATGACTGCAGAAAGTACTGAAACTCAAAATTATTCTATTTGACTCCACTCTAAAATTAGTAAATCATTAAAATCCCAAACTCCAAACAATCTAAGCTCCCAAATCATGTACCGAAGAAAACCAAAGGAACCAGGGAAAATTGATCTAACTTCAATTTCTTCAATTTCACATTTCAGTTCCCTGAAATGGTGGAACTGAATCTTGATTCTGCTACTATAGATCAGGAGTATGAGGACTGTAAGAAGAGTTGCACGAGGAAAATACTAATATCTTATATTTGCTCCGACGAAGGAAAGAACGAAAAAAACAGAGAAAATTCAGGGGAACCCTACTGATTACCTCGATTACTTTCTTCAACAGGCTCACTCGAATTGAAGTAGAACTTTTGGGTCGAATACCTCAAGTAACAACCGGCGTTCAAGGCCCTTCCTTCTTCTTTTGGAGCACACGACCCAATCTTAGCCGACGCATTCGCCAAGCACTCCGCGCAAGCAGTACCATTAACAAGTTCCCAACACTGAGCCAAACCAAAAACCGTGATATTTCCTTCGGTCACAGACCCCGCAGAGAACCCATCATTCTTAGGCGCTACCACGCTCAGATTCCTCACCAAATGTTTAACATTCGCGCTGAAAACAGTATCATTCCCAACGAAATCTTTGGTCGCACACACGGTCCTGTCTTCCAAACTCACAGTCTCTGTAAAGAAATAGTAGTCATCGTACCTGAGAAAACATCCGTCATAGAAAAGCCTGCCGCCACGGGTGCCTAGTTGAAAAGGGAGACACCTGAGGACCTGGGTCTTGCACTGGGCAAAGCAGACGTTACAGTCCGTTTGTGAAAGATCCTTCATGCACTCACCAAAAGCGTAAACCGTGTTATTGCCGGTGCCGTTCACAACGGCCGCGTATCTTTGGGTGGCAATCAGAGGGGTCACGGTGTCCATGGATTCCAGGAAGCTCGCTACGAAGGTTCGCCTCTCTGCCATTGGGGCAGTTCTGTTGGAGCACATGCGAGCAGCCTCTGTAGCTCTGGGATCGGAAAGACAAAGATTTACAAAGAAAAATAAGCATAGGATTGTGGGGACAAGAAGGGACGGATTAGACATCGAAGCCGGATGAAAAAGAAAGAAGGAAAAAAAAAAAAAATTTCTAGGCTTCTACTAAACCTGCTCTTATACGAGGGTGTTTGCTCTGGTGTTTGGGAAGCGAGAAAGAGTTGCGTGTGTGAAAATGTGTTTGACCATAAATCAATGGTGGGTTGCCTTCGAAAGTCGTTTGATGTTTCAGGCTTTCAGCTTCCATGGTTGACAACAGGAAACAGAGGATCAGTTGGGTCCCGCCGCACGCAACCCGCAGGATCTAGTCTCTGACACTGACCGACATTTCCTCCATAGTAGAAAGAAAATGCCAGAGAGGCTCTTCAAATTTATCGTTCATGTTCATGTATTTTAAATTTTTTATTTAATAATTAAAAAAATGATTGTAAATAAAATGATATATTTAATAATTAAAAATATTTAAAAGAAAATAAAAAAATAAAAAATAAAAGTAAATGCGCTAGCATTACCCTTGGAGCAATAAAGAGACAGATAAGCTAACTGTCCCACTCGTTGTTTGGTGGATACAGCATCTTTTTGTCATTAAAAACGTAACTGGAACTGGAAGGCCTTTTTTACGGGTAGTCCTTGCCAAGAGGTGTCAGTGTATCACAGGATAATTTGACGTGGATTAAGTTGACTTAAATTTAATATAGATTAATTTTAATCTTAATTCTCGATTAATTCTCAAAAATCCCAATCAATTCGCATAATATAAATAATTTTTATTTTTAAATTTGATAAATATTTAATTTTATGTATATTTATTATTGTTAGATTGTAATATTAATATTAATATTTAACTACTTAATATCTCAAATTATTAATTTTTTTTTATTAATATGTAATTTCATTTTATAAAAATATTAATCTTTTTGTATGTTGTTGGTTTGAATATTAACTATAAAATATTTTATGATGAATCAAGTTGTAACTATGAATGATTTATATAGTTATTCATATATATTATATGAAATTATATTAATTTAATCAAAATAAATATATGATCAACTTAACCTATTTATATGAAACGGATTAAATAGGATGTGTTCAAGTTAATGCATGTTATGTCGTGACACATGTTATTTATAGGAGTTATATTAGGATTTTTGGATTTAACATGTTCAGGCTAACACATATGAGAAAATATTGGCATCAATCTCTGTATAAATCACACACTCCACACCTTACGTGTCAACTGATTTTACTGTTTGAATTTTTTACTCCTCGTTGAAACTGACATTTTGATGTGAGAGAGAGCACTTGAAGAGAGAGAACTGAGAGACGTTGAGGAGAGTCTGAGAGTGAGAGCTTGATGAGAGAGAACATATGGGGAGAGAGAGAGAGAGAGGTCGGATGGAGAGAGAGGATTTGATGAGAGAGAAAGTTTGATGAGAAAGAACTGATGAGAGAGAGGTCAGAGAGAGATCATCTTGAGGAGAGAGAGAGCTTGAGGAGAGAGAGAGGTCAGAGAGATCTCGATGAGAGAGAGGTTGAAGAGAGAGAAAGCTTGATGAGAGAGAGACGTAAATGAGAAAGAGGTCAAAGAGAGATTATCTTGAGAGAGAAAGCTTGTTGAGAGAGAGAACTTGAGGAGAGATCCTGAGGAGAGAGAGACATAGATGAGAAAGAGCTGATGAGAGAGGCGTTTGACATTTAAAAAATATAAAAAATTAAAAGTGTGTGCAGTGTGCTTCTAAACAGTTGCGGATGCGTAGCAACTCTCAACACATATATACTAAAACTCATAACTTGACAGGACACGAAAACCTTAATCTTAGTATCAATGAGATAAGAATCCATTGGCATAAGGCACCCTCATCCTTAGTGTGTTTTGTTAACAACCTCATGGTTAGGGGTGACAATATAGAGAACGATCTATGAACTAAATATGAATACGATACGAATAAATGACTTTGAGTTTGATATAAATTGGGTTGGATCAAAATAGGTTGATTCACACTAAGATACAATTAATAAACTAGTCAATTACAGGACAACCTCAACCTATGTAAGACCAATAAATCCTACTTTCAAATGCTATGAGTATTTAGTTTTATATGCATTTATTGTTGTTTGAATGTAATGTTAATGTTAATATTTGACTACTTAATTATTTTATGTAAATATTACTTTTCTTATATATTATTAGTTTATATATAGATTATAAAACATTTTATTATAAATTTAGCTGTAATTGTTAATGATTTATATAATTATTTATGTATAATATATGAAATTATATTAGTTTGGTCTATATATATGGAGTTAATTCAACTCATTCATTTGAAACATATTAAACCGTAGAGACAAGTTAAACGAGTTGTATTCAGATTAACTTAATAACAGTTAATTATTAAAATAGTTACGTGGGTTATATATATAAATACTGTTATATTTATAAAGAAATTATATAAAAATAATCTCATAATATGGTTTTATCTAATTTATTATATCTATTTTATAATAAAAATAATTTTATAATCTGACGAACTATATCAAATTACGTTAATTTATAAGATTATTTTTATATAATCTCTATGTAGCTAAAACATTTTTCTATATATATTATGTGTTATTTATACAGATTGTCGTGAGAATTTTAAAATTTGAGCTGATTAATGGGTCATAATCGAATTAATCTATATAATTTAATATTTTATGACTTGACAGTAGCTATGTTAGATTTAGATATTGAGAAGGGTTAAGGTATATTATAAATAAAAAAAATAAATAAATAAAAAATAATAATATAATATTAAATAATAATAAAAATAATAAATAATAAATAAAAATATAATAAATAATAAATAATAATAAAATATATTGAAAAGTATTAAAAATTTTCAACGCGCAAACACAGCCTGAGAGGATTTGAAACTGACACCCCCACTCGTAGCTCGTCCTTGACGTACGTCCTCACCAATAACTTCACCTTTTGTTTTTTTTAAACTTTTGCAAGAAGATATTTGTAGTTCAACCATGACACGTCGGCTACAGAGTATGCTTGTTTAATAAAATGAGATAAAAACAACAAATAATTTATAAGAGAAATGATAATTTATAAATAATAATAAAATTATGTATATTTCTAAAATGCGTATTGATAATATTTAAAAAATTAAATTATTTATTATATTTTATATAAATTTTTAAAAATTTATATTAATAAAATAAGATGAGATATTTTCAAGTCTAAACCGACCTTAATCATCAACGAATATTTCAGAGCTCTAGCCCTTGTCAATTTGTCGAAATATGGTCTGGACTCTGACCCATCATGTTCATATATTTTTCTCCTATTTCTTTCTTTGATGTTTGTAAGGGTAAGAAAATGCGTGCAGCCCCTGTCGTGTACGTAATGGCCCTTTCATAAGTCAAAATAAACAAACAAACTATGATTTGATTTCCCAAAAATAAAAAAAAAATTTATAATAATACTTACCCCAATGGATAATATATATATATTTTAGTTAATTGGCAGAGTTTTGAAGCCCTGAAGGTGAATATTTATATATACTTGATTTTATTTTATAATTAAGGAAATTAATAATTAAACGAGGAAGATCCATTGGATTTCAAGATTTTTGTATCCCACTAGTTGAGCTAGCTACTCGTCGTTTAGTGTCCATGTTGGCCCACGTTTGCTATTCCAATACGAACCCTTTCTTTAAGTTTCAATACAGAACCTTCCACTACCAAATGGTCAATAATATACAAAACGTAAGTTAGTACGTAACCATGATTGCTGAACAACAACAAAACAAGAGGTCGGTCGAGTAATAATGCTATTTCCTTTTTAAGCTCCCGGGTGTGGCAGTTAGAAATTTTTATTTTAAATTTTAAATTTTTATATCATTATTACAATTTTTTTAAATTTTTATATAAAATATAATAAATAATTTAACTTTTTTTTTAACTTTTTCAAACCCCAAAACAATAATAATATTAATTTTAAAATTCAAAATTCTTATCTTACCACCCAACCCATCAATGACTTCTTGTGCCCAACTATCCAAAGCCTGAGATTTCTAAAGCTTTATGAAGTTCTTATCCTTTTATTTTATCATATAAACACTTACATCTATTATCGGATGCATTATGAATTCATATCATACATAATATTATAAACTAAATAATACATTTAGAGCTCCACCAATTCACTATTTTTTTTTTGTTATTGATCTGGTCTTTACTACTGATAATACTCTTTATAAACAAACGTCCAAGAGATAGTACTATTTGTCTAAACAAGACTCAACATCACCTTTTATAGAATGAGAGAACTCAATCTCTGTAGATAAAAGTTTGAGAGACGAACTCTTTTTTATTTTAATTAATAATAAGCAAACAAAAAAAGAAAACATTAAGATATATACGAAAAATGATAGATTACAATTTGTACCAACTTTGTAGATTTTGAAATTTGTGACGGCGCATAAAGACAATACGCTTGTCTCTTTTTAGCCACAAAGGTCGGCTAGATCTAAAAGATCTGGTAGTAGCGAGTTCGGTGATCTATGTGGAGAGAAGAGCTGCTAGAAGGGGGTGGCGCGTGAAGACCACGCGCATATGTGGGTAGCATGTGGTCTTGGTAATTTACGGCCTGGGGGTCTGCTTGTACCGTGCGTGTCTCTTGGGAGTTACCACTAAATTGTAGATATGTTTTTTTGGATCTTAAAGGAAGCAAAATAAAATTGAGCAAAAAAAACTATTTTGATATACATGTTGGGTGGATGGAGAAATGAGGGAAGGAGAGGGAGAAAGGAGTCGTCCAGTGAAAATTAGATTTGGAGCCCTATATTTTTTTGACCATTTCAAAAATATTGATTCTTCTGTTAATGCTTAAATATTATTAGAAGACATTTTTTAAGCATATTGGTAATTTAATGATACATAATGAATTTTTTTTTTTGAAATATAAATTAACAATAATTATTTGCATGTGAGAATCATAACTACCCAATCCTAACGTGGGCAAGGATGACTTGAGAGCTCCTCCCCCATTTTCCCCACTACTTTTTATTGAGATTGCATCGAAAAACTCCACCACTTTAACCCTAACTCACTTCGCAAGGGAGTTGAAAGAGTCTCTTGTGGAGGGGCAGAGGTGGCTCCAAATCCAAATCCCATTAACTTGGCATAACTTGTAGTGTGGGTAATTGATTCGATTTGGAAATAAGAGAAGGGAAGTAGTCCAGTCTGAAGTCCACGTACCGGAATGATCAAGAAATAGAACTTAGAATATAGATGTGATTGAAGGTTAGAATGATGGCGACTGTTAAAAGAGGGTCGAAAATAATGGGTAGTTTCCTTTTGTTTAAATGGTCAAAGTCAAGTTGGTCTTTGAAGCGTCCCCCGCGCGCATTTTTTGCTGATCTAAATCATGCCAAGCTAGCATGTCAATAAGCGAACGAGAATTCTCAATTTTTGAAGCTTAGCGTTGGCAATTATTTCGGACCAAAGCTTCGAAGAATTTTGAGAAGGAGAGGCCAGTCTAATTCAGTATTTATTGCTCTAAACCTGAAAGCAAGGAGCCACATGCCTAGGGTATTCCCATTAGCTACCAAGACTTAACAGCGGGCTCTGTTTGGATAGTGAGATGATTTCAGATATTTGTAAATAGTAGTGAAAAAGTAATGATAAAATATTAAGTAGTAGTAAATAATAATAAAAAATAATAAATAGTAATAAAGTCTTTTCAAAACACTCAACTATCTAAACAGAGGCCCAAAGTAGCGGTGTTTAGCAACCCGTCCATGCAAGAGTAGCACCTGGGCCTATAGAAACGATTAAAAGACCACCTGCAACTAAGGGGTACAAAGGAGCCAGCGAGTTTAAAGTAATTGATGGCATTCTATTTGTTTATTTTTTTTTATTATTTGAATATAAGTTAATGTTGAAAAAAATTGTGTGGAAACAGTAATCTGAAAAATAAATGCGACTTTGAGACGTGTAGAACACTATCTTTAAGGTGATAATTGCCCCCACTCGAAAGCGTTTGCTACCAGATTATAAGCAATTCACCTCCAGGATACAACAAAGTCACTAACTGCAGATAGTAATTCTGAAGTCTTTCCTTCATAGTTTCTCTACAAAATTGTGTAAGTGACTGAAAAATGAGAGAATGAAATGAATAAATTCGTGGGTCTCATCCTCTATTTATAGAGGGTGAAGTGACACAATATGAAAAATTACAACTCTTAACTTGTGACTTTTCAACTGGTAGTTATAGTTTAAATGTCATGTTGTTTCATTTAAAGACCAAAGAACATGTCTTGTTAAGTGGTTGGACACCTCTTTTCCTAAAGGGAGGTCACTGGTTTGATTCACACCTATTCAATATTTATGTTGAAATTATTTTGAAGCACACCAAGTGGGTCTTCACACAGGCCGGTTCGATCCATGCATGATGCCTCTTTGGCCCACCCCAGACATTGTGTCTGTTCGGCCTATGCGTGGTATCTCTTCGGCCCAACCGGTTCGGTCCATGCGTGGTGTCTCTTTAGCCCAATCATTATGTCCATCCAAGTCTAACACTTCACTTATTCCACAAAATAAATGAAAGTACATTTGTAGAGTTTCGAACTTTTACCCTTTAATTTGAAACAACACATCACTACCATTGAACCAATGCATTTTTTTGAGATAATGGTTCATTGAAATATATAATAATCCACATATTTAATATTACAGTCTATAATAAATATAACAGTTAAGTTTGTCACAAATTATGTTTTATATTCATGAAGAGTTTGATTATTTATCAAATGAGCTCTTTAATTTTTATAAAATTGATTATGATTTTTACAATAAAATAATAATTATAAAATTATACGAATTTATGCAAATCAAATAAGGTTTTATATAAGTTGTATTATTTAATAATCTATCATAATTTGATACTCACTAACATCTCATTTGGTAACTGAACTGATCATAGCTTCTCATAATTTTGGAAATCAAGTAATTGTTGGATTGAGTCCAAGGGTCTAAATGTACGTGCTTGCAAATTGTTTTGACATGTAATTAGTTTACATACACTAGGCTATCAAGCTTTGATAGGATCCACCAATCCTACACAAACACGACACAAAATTTCAAGTGAACGATCCAGCTTAATTAGACCCAATTAGCTTGACAAGAACCCCTTTAACCGTACATGCTTGCAAATTGGTTGTTAAATGATGCGGGTTCATATATGCTAGGGCTAACAAGCTCTTATATATGTTCCATTTTGTTAGTAGTGGGTACCCTATGACCCATAATGTGTCATGTGGAAGTTATTAATTAACTCTCCACCACCACCACTTAACTTGAGGGAAGTTAATTAACCTCCAAATGTGAACACTCTTTAAAGATGAGTTTTACGTACACTAAATGTATGTCTGGAAAAGTCTACGTACAAAAGAGAAAAAATCTTTTTTTTTTCTACAATTTCCTAGAAAAACCATATATATATATATATATATACCTTGACCTTAAAGCGTAGAACTTTCTAGGAGACTTTAGTAGCTCTTAAGCAATGTAGAGATGCAAACAACAATGTGATGTGGGTTCTAAGATATGCAAAGATCCGGCCTCATAAAAGTTTCGCTCCTTGAGATCATTCGAATTAACCTTTTATAACATTGGTATCAGAGTCTATACTGCTTGTTTTCACCTATATGAATATGATTATATGTTGTTTGATACTTTAAAACGAGTTTAAAAGCATGTAATTGATGATATGTATGATTATTTATTTTAGATTTTTCATTAGAGGCTATGGAATGACATGTTTAAGGTTGGATTATCCATATGAAAACATTCCTTACAATGTTAGAAACAATTATATTAAATCTGGTGAAATTTCATTGCATACAAAAGAAAAAAAATCCAAAACCGTAGTTTTAAAGTTCATGTTTGTACGTGACTTTGAGCTAACTTTTAACCAACGAAATCTTATTTTTCCTAGAAATAAATTTCATATGGTTAGAAAGTTGGGTTCATAAGCTTTACTTTAATATATCATACATTTAATTCGGATTTATTATGAGTAAGTTATGACCTATTGAAAATAGGTCGTTGAAATGGGCAAAAATCAGAAATTTGGGTTGAGGAAGTAGATGATGAACAGTGTATTTTTACCAGTTCCACTCTCGGCCATGGAGAGTGTGATCCACCCTTACACTTGGTGTGCGTTTTTATCACTTTATTGATACACATACACATTATGATGATTGGAATTCGTGTTTGGATGTCCGAAAACATTATGAGCGGCAGAGGTGATGTACACTCTTTGCCGTGACAAGTGAAGTAGAGGTAAGATAGCTTCTAAAACCAAAATGAAGCCCACATGCCTAGGAGGCCTGACATGTGCAATGGCTTCTAGTGTCCTATTTTTGTCATGTGTGGTAGTGTATTCTTGTGTTGGTATTTAAAGTTAATTCATATATATTTTTTTAGGTTGAGAGTTGAAAAAATATTTTAGAAATAATTTTTTAATGAGAAATAATTTTGGGACACTTGTCATACTTTCTCAAATCCAAATTTTCTATATCATATGAATATTTATATAGATTATTTGTTGATGCATGTAGTGAATTATTTGTTAAATACATGTCCATATTGAATATGAGTCCTTAGATTTGAAGATCTATTAAACCCTTCTCATTAGTTGAGAATGTGGGTTCTCCATCCATTAAACCATCATGCATACCATTATGGTTGAATGTTTGAGTTCATTGGTATTTTTATTAAAATAGATAGAGTTGACATTGGCAATTTTTTGGGCTTATGTGTAATGTATTTATTTATTTTTTTGTGAATGAATAAGGTGTAACTTATAAGTATATCGATGACGTGGCATCTCTATTTATTTATTGTTTTTCTAGAAGATTTGTAGTAGGATTTTCTTTGAAAATGTAATATTATGAATGTAATTTTATTATTGAGGTTATGTAAAGATCTGTGTTTCATGTCTATCAATATACTTTAAAGTCACATTAACATAATACACTAAATTACCAATGTGGCTTCGGGTGAAGCCTATATACAATGTGTTTAGCACAATGATTATGGATTTTTCATATATGGTGAATGGATTATATGTGCATGAGTTTTGAGTATTTTGTTTTTTATAAAAAAAGTCCTCTATAAATTTTATTCAAAATTAATTAAATATGGCATTTGGACTTATATAATAAAAGATGATTACTAGTTTTTAACAAAATTTTCGATCTCATTATGTAGGAAAGAATTTCATGGTCTAGTTAGATTTTGAAGTAAAATTAAATGTGTGCTAATGTTAATCTCGGGCAATGAATGTAGTGATAATTGCCATTAAGAATGTAGCTACTAATCGTACTAAAGGAGAAAAACTTGATGGGATCAGCTATGACATGTGATATAGAAAAATCTAATATCTACTTAATAAACAAGAGGTGTTTGAAAATCTATCTCATCTTATGATACAATTTGATGAAGGAAATACTTTTCAACATCGTCGTGATATGAAAACCTATTAGATTTGCGCAAAGAAAAATCAGTACCATGTAAGTTTTTCATGGGACATCTCATGGGACATAAATATGCAGATTATGTTTCGTTTATCATGAAGGGGTAATTTGGTCATGTACTGAAAGTTAATGTTTGATGTAACAAAAGGAAGATATTATATATTTAATGAAATAATTTCTGAGGTTCAAGATTACTCAAGTTCTATATATTAATTGCTTAAAAATTAAGTAAGTAATATATATCAGATACGTACAGCTTTTGGGTGCATAATAGCTTTGTGGATCTGAATACCATAGAAAATGGTTTGTTTTAGGTAGCGGAGAGGCCTTTTTGTTGCTGTCCAGTGATTTGTAGTCGGTTTGTGCATGAATTGAGAAAGTTTGTTGACTGCAAAAGAGATGTCTGGACGTGTCAAGGAAAGGTATTGAAGGCTGCCAAGTATTCAATGAAACTCGGAGCTGTCCACAGCAGCAATACCATCAACTAATTGAAGAGATTGTGTCGTAGAAAGAGGTGTTGAGACATCTTTTGCACCACTCATACTGGTGTTGTCTAAAAGTTCACGGACATATTTATGTTATAAGAGGAATAACCCAGCCTGAGTAGGAATTACCTCAATCCCCAAGAAAAAATGAAGAGAACCCATATCCTTGAGAGAAAACATATCACCCAGCTGCTGAATAATATTGGCCACAAGAATTGAATTATTTCCAGTAATGACTAGATCATCAACGTAGACTAGGAAATAACAAAGATTTAAGCCTTGGCTGTAAATAAAGAGAGAAGAGTCAGCCTTGGAATTGTGAAAACCTAGTTGAAGAATGGCATTTTTGAGAAAGCCTTGGAATTGTGTACCAAGCCCGTGGGGCTTGTTTAAGCCCATAAATTGCCTTTTTCAACCTGCAAATATGGTGAGGTTTGGACAAATCTTTGAACCCCGGGAGTTGCGCCATAAAAATAGTTTCAGTCAATTCACCATTTAGAAAGGCATTGTTGACATCTAGTTGCCTCAAATCCCATCCATTCATGATTGCAATAGATAATACAGCTCTAATAGTTGCTAGTTTAACCACAGGCTAAAAGTTTCTTTGTAATCAACACCAGGACGTTGATTATAACCCTCAGCAACTAGATGGGCTTTGAATCTGTACACTGATCCATCATCTTTCCTTTTTACTCGGAAGACCCACTTATAGCCCACGTGTTGACAGTTTGAGGGTGATAAAACTAGGTCTCAAGTCCCATGTTTCATTAGAGCAGTGAGCTCATTGGACATGGCTTCACGCCAGTGAGGTTGAGAAATGGCTTGGCTCACACTCGTTGGTTCTATGGTTTGGGGGAGAGGATATTTGGACACTGTATGGATCTTTTTGGGTTTGAAAATTTGATTAATTGATCGTGTGGTCATGTTGTGAGTGCGTTGGGGGGGATTATTTGTTTGGGGAGGGTTTGTGAAATTCGGACTTGAGAGATTAGAATCTAAACCTGGGTGTGTATCTGTAGATAAAATAGGAGAGGATGGTGGCAGATTTAAGGGAGAAACAGTCCTATTTTCATCTAAAGGAGGATTTGGATTAGAGATATTGTGATCTAGAGCATGAAAAGAATCATGAAGTAAAGAAATAGGGGATCCGAAATTACCTGAGGAAGACGTGACAATGGCAGGTGGACCTTCCGGAAGGTGCGATGATGCTGATGTGCCGGACACCAGTGATGAAGGGATTGCAATTTGCTGGGCACCAAAAAGAAGAGGAAGAGATTTCTGAGGTTCTAGATTTTTCTGGGTTGAGACGGAAGGCATGGGTTGAAAGGGGCTAGAGTGTTGTTGATTTTCATCAAACAACACGTGCCGTGAAAAGAAGATTTTTTATGTTTGAGGTTCAAAACACTTGTATGCATTTTGAGTTGGCGAATAACCGAGAAAAATACAGGCTTTCGATTTGGGCTACATTTTATTTGAGTTATAGGGCCGTGTGAGAGGATAACAAATGCAACCAATTTTTTTTAATTTTAAATAATTTGGTTTTTGACCAAAGAGGACTTCAAAAGGTGATTTTTCTTGAAGGAGAGGCGTGGGCTGTCTATTTATGAGATAAGAGGCTATTTGAAAGGCATGAGGCCAATAAGAGAAATCAAGATTTGCATCATGAAGAAGCGTAAGGCCCGTGTCAACAAGGTGACGGTGACGACGTTTGGAGACACCATTTTGTTGCGGGGTGTGTGGAGCAGTGGTGTAGTGAGTTATTCCATGAAGCGAGAGATATGATTTCAAAGCAATAAACTCACCACCATTATTTGAATATAATGTTTTGATTGATTTTTGAAAACGAGTTTCAACGAACTTTTTGAAATGCGGAAAAATATTAGAAACACTGGATTTAGTGATCATTGGATAAAACCATATATATTTTGTATAATGATCAACAAAGATAAGGTAATATCGTGATCCATCAATTCTAGTATAACTAGCAGGACCCCACACATCCGTGTAAATAAGTTCAAGGGGCTCATGACTTTGGAGACTATTGACACGAAAGGGTTATTGATGGGCTTTATTAATAGAACATGAATGACAAAGTGAAGACAAATTTTTGTTCGATGAAATAGGAAGAGAAAAATTCTTAACAAGGTGATGAACAATTTTAAGAGAAGGATGCCCAAGACGCTTATGCCAACCATCAATAGAAGTCCATTCATGCACATTAGCAACCTTTTTGGATGTCACCATTGATTTCGGGAAAGTGTAGATGCCATTGTCACATGCTCCTTTTAATAGAATCGCCCTCGTGATCTTGTGCTTCGCAAGAAAATAAAAATGGTGAAATTCAACAATGACATTATTTTGTTTGGTGAGATTATGAACGGAAATTAAATTTTTGCAAAGGTTTGGAACACAAAGGGTATTACGCAATGTAAAAGTTCGGTGAGGAGAGTGCATAGACAAAGAACCAATGTGTGAGACTGCCAAACCTGAACCATCATCAAGAATTACTTCGTCAGTTCCATCATATTCAGAATGAATAGATAAACTGGAAAGATCACCTGTGATATTATGAGAAGCGGCTGAATCAAGTAACCAATTTTTATCCTTTCCATTAGAAGAGATGGCACAATTGATAGAAACATGCTGGGAATGGAATTTTGGACAAGACTTTGCAATATGTCCCAGCTGATCACAAAGTTGGCATTTGGGCTGGTAGCGCTAATTGGAATTATTGGGCTTGCCAGAGTTGTTGTTGGAGCGCTGCCCATCACGTTGGGCTCCATTATTATTTCGGCTAGGGCTGAAGCCTTGAGTTCCACGTGCAGTGTCATTTTTCCTGAAGGACCACGATTGACTGCCCCCTTGCGTAGATTGCTTCGTCTTCATGAAATTTGCAGAAGCAACTAGTTGCTGCGTTGCAGCTTCCAAGCGCCGTAGATATGCTTCGTGTCCAACCAGAAGGTCGTGTAACTTCTCAAAGGCCAGTGATGATTCTCAGGCTCGAATAGGCGCTGCTATCTCTCGAAAATCTGGACCTAAACCATTCAACACATAAAGGGTTAGGTCATCATTCGAAATTGAATGATTAATAATGGCTATTTCATCAGCCAAGGCCTTCACAGCATGGAGATATTCTGTGATTGACCGATTTTCACGCTGGATTAAGGTGAGTTCTTCCTTTAACTACATAGCACGAGTTCTGGATCCGCTAGCATATAAATTTTTAAGCTTTTTCCAAGCTTCATGGGAGGTCTTTGTCGTAGTAATGAGGGGGGTGATTGAAGGGGATGTGGAAGCTAAAATAGCACTCAGGATTAGTTTATCCTGTCAGACCCAGTGGGTCTTGTGCAGCTCATCAGCAGTGGTACTAGCAGAAGAGGGACACCGAAGGGTGCCTTCGACATAGTCGAGTAAATCATAACCAATAAGGAGTGCTTCAAATTGAGCACGCTATTGAGGAAAGGTGGAGGGAGTTAACTTTTCATTGATTTGGGCAGTGATGTTGAGAGCAATAAGTGGTTTATCGGTTGTGGAAGGAGGTTGGGTGTTGAGAGTAAAGTTTGGATTTTGATCGGATGGGGAAGACATGGTAATGGCTTGGATCGGTGACTCGGTAGAGATTGGCTCTTCTGATACCATGTAAAGAAGTAAGTATTGCCGTAATTTTCAATGAATAATTTTCCCACACATTTCATTGATAGAAGTTCAAAAATATATACAGAGTGATTGTGAAGCTAATTTAGGAAACAATGTAAACCGTAAGGCTAAAACTAAGCTACTGTTACAATATACAATTCTGGAATTCAGCCTTAGAATCATTCTCCAAATATAGAATTAATGACAGAATATTGGCCATGATTTTCGGCTATACATGCTCTGTTTTGGTTTGAA